>CAWWDK010000261.1:0-332598 GCA_963942575.1 Priocnemis perturbator
GTTTTCGACGCGAAAAACTCGGGGATGTCCGAGATACGAGAGTTCTTGAACGAATCGAACGTAACGCGGTGCATCGTGTGTTTCGCTTGCAAAACCCGAGAACTAGCAAGATTTCATCGTCCGCAAGTGTAACACGGCTTATCTCGGCCATTTCTCAACGGATTCGTGCGAATCAAGTGTCATACGCGTTTTTATCGTTTAAAACGCACGGGGAGCACGTTTTCGACGCGAAAAACTCGCGGATGTCCGAGATACGAGAGTTCTTGAACGAATCGAACGAAACGCGGTGCATCGTGTGTTTCGCTTGCAAAACGCGAGAACTAGCAAGATTTCATCGTCCGCAAGTGTAACACGGCGTATCTCGGCCATTTCTCAACGGATTCGTGCGAATCAAGTGTCATACGCGTTTTTAGCGTCTAAAATGCACGGGGAGCACGTTTTCGACGCGAAAAACTCGGGGATGTCCGAGATACGAGAGTTCTTGAACGAATCGAACGAAAGGCGGTGCCTCGTGTGTTTCGCTTGCAAAACGCGAGAACTAGCAAGATTTCATCGTCCGCAAGTGTAACACGGCTTATCTCGGCCATTTCTCAACGGAATCGTGCGAATCAAGTGTCATACGCGTTTTTAGCGTCTAAAACGCACGGGGAGCACGTTTTCGACGCGAAAAACTCGGGGATGTCCGAGATACGAGAGTTCTTGAACGAATCGAACGAAACGCGGTGCATCGTGTGTTTCGCTTGCAAAACGGGAGAACTAGCAAGATTTCATCGTCCGCAAGTGTAACACGGCGTATCTCGGCCATTTCTCAACGGATTCGTGCGAATCAAGTGTCACACGCGTTTTTAGCGTCTAAAACGCACGGGGAGCACGTTTTCGACGCGAAAAACTCGCGGATGTCCGAGATACGAGAGTTCTTGAACGAATCGAACGAAACGGGGTGCATCGTGTGTTTCGCTTGCAAAACGCGAGAACTAGCAAGATTTCATCGTCCGCAAGTGTAACACGGCGTAATTCGGCCATTTCTAAACGGATTCGTGCGAATCAAGTGTCATACGCGTTTTTAGCGTCTAAAACGCACGGGGAGCTCGTTTTCGACGCGAAAAACTCGCGGATGTCCCAGATACGAGAGTTCTTGAACGAATCGAACGAAACGCGGTGCATCGTGTATTTCGCTTGCAAAACGCGAGAACTAGCAAGATTTCATCGTCCGCAAGTGTAACACGGCGTATCTCGGCCATTTCTCAACGGATTCGTGCGAATCAAGTGTCATACGCGTTTTTAGCGTCTAAAACGCACGGGGAGCACGTTTTCGACGCGAAAAACTCGGGGATGTCCGAGATACGAGAGTTCTTGAACGAATCGAACGAAAGGCGGTGCCTCGTGTGTTTCGCTTGCAAAACGCGAGAACTAGCAAGATTTCATCGTCCGCAAGTGTAACACGGCGTATCTCGGCCATTTCTCAACGGATTCGTGCGAATCAAATGTCATACGCGTTTTTAGCGTCTAAAACGCACGGGGAGCTCGTTTTCGACGCGAAAAACTCGCGGATGTCCCAGATACGAGAGTTCTTGAACGAATCGAACGAAACGCGGTGCATCGTGTATTTCGCTTGCAAAACGCGAGAACTAGCAAGATTTCATCGTCCGCAAGTGTAACACGGCGTATCTCGGCCATTTCTCAACGGATTCGTGCGAATCAAGTGTCATACGCGTTTTTAGCGTCTAAAACGCACGGGGAGCACGTTTTCGACGCGAAAAACTCGCGGATGTCCGAGATACGAGAGTTCTTGAACGAATCGAACGAAACGCGGTGCATCGTGTGTTTCGCTTGCAAAACGCGAGAACTAGCAAGATTTCATCGTCCGCAAGTGTAACAAGGCGTATCTCGGCCATTTCTCAACGGATTCGTGCGAATCAAGTGTCATACGCGTTTTTAGCGTCCAAAACGCACGGGGAGCACGTTTTCGACGCGAAAAACTCGCGGATGTCCGAGATACGAGAGTCCTTGAACGAATCGAACGAAACGCGGTGCATCGTGTGTTTCGCTTGCAAAACGCGAGAACTAGCAAGATTTCATCGTCCGCAAGTGTAACACGGCGTATCTCGGCCATTTCTCAACGGATTCGTGCGAATCAAGTGTCATACGCGTTTTTAGCGTCTAAAACGCACGGGGAGCACGTTTCCGACGCGAAAAACTCGCGGATGTCCGAGATACGAGAGTTCTTGAACGAATCGAACGAAACGCGGTGGATCGTGTGTTTCGCTTGCAAAACGCGAGAACTAGCAAGATTTCATCGTCCGCAAGTGTAACACGGCGTATCTCGGCCATTTCTCAACGGATTCGTGCGAATCAAGTGTCATACGCGTTTTTAGCGTCTAAAACGCACGGGGAGCACGTTTTCGACGCGAAAAACTCGCGGATGTCCGAGATACGAGAGTTCTTGAACGAATCGAACGAAACGCGGTGCATCGTGTGTTTCGCTTGGAAAACGCGAGAACTAGCAAGATTTCATCGTCCGCAAGTGTAACACGGCGTATCTCGGCCATTTCTCAACGGATTCGTGCGAATCAAGTGTCATACGCGTTTTTATCGTCTAAAACGCACGGGGAGCACGTTTTCGACGCGAAAAACTCGCGGATGTCCGAGATACGAGAGTTCTTGAACGAATCGAACGAAACGCGGTGCATCGTGTGTTTCGCTTGCAAAACGCGAGAACTAGCAAGATTTCATCGTCCGCAAGTGTAACACGGCGTATCTCGGCAATTTCTCAACGGATTCGTGCGAATCAAGTGTCATACGCGTTTTTAGCGTCTAAAACGCACGGGGAGCACGTTTTCGACGCGAAAAACTCGGGGATGTCCGAGATACGAGAGTTCTTGAACGAATCGAACGAAAGGCGGTGCCTCGTGTGTTTCGCTTGCAAAACGCGAGAACTAGCAAGATTTCATCGTCCGCAAGTGTAACACGGCTTATCTCGGCCATTTCTCAACGGAATCGTGCGAATCAAGTGTCATACGCGTTTTTAGCGTCTAAAACGCACGGGGAGCACGTTTTCGACGCGAAAAACTCGGGGATGTCCGAGATACGAGAGTTCTTGAACGAATCGAACGAAACGCGGTGCATCGTGTGTTTCGCTTGCAAAACGGGAGAACTAGCAAGATTTCATCGTCCGCAAGTGTAACACGGCGTATCTCGGCCATTTCTCAACGGATTCGTGCGAATCAAGTGTCATACGCGTTTTTATCGTCTAAAACGCACGGGGAGCACGTTTTCGACGCGAAAAACTCGCGGATGTCCGAGATACGAGAGTTCTTGAACGAATCGAACGAAACGCGGTGCATCGTGTGTTTCGCTTGCAAAACGCGAGAACTAGCAAGATTTCATCGTCCGCAAGTGTAACACGGCGTATCTCGGCAATTTCTCAACGGATTCGTGCGAATCAAGTGTCATACGCGTTTTTAGCGTCTAAAACGCACGGGGAGCACGTTTTCGACGCGAAAAACTCGGGGATGTCCGAGATACGAGAGTTCTTGAACGAATCGAACGAAAGGCGGTGCCTCGTGTGTTTCGCTTGCAAAACGCGAGAACTAGCAAGATTTCATCGTCCGCAAGTGTAACACGGCTTATCTCGGCCATTTCTCAACGGAATCGTGCGAATCAAGTGTCATACGCGTTTTTAGCGTCTAAAACGCACGGGGAGCACGTTTTCGACGCGAAAAACTCGGGGATGTCCGAGATACGAGAGTTCTTGAACGAATCGAACGAAACGCGGTGCATCGTGTGTTTCGCTTGCAAAACGGGAGAACTAGCAAGATTTCATCGTCCGCAAGTGTAACACGGCGTATCTCGGCCATTTCTCAACGGATTCGTGCGAATCAAGTGTCACACGCGTTTTTAGCGTCTAAAACGCACGGGGAGCACGTTTTCGACGCGAAAAACTCGCGGATGTCCGAGATACGAGAGTTTTTGAACGAATCGAACGAAACGCGGTGCATCGTGTGTTTCGCTTGGAAAACGCGAGAACTAGCAAGATTTCATCGTCCGCAAGTGTAACACGGCGTATCTCGGCCATTTCTCAACGGATTCGTGCGAATCAAGTGTCATACGCGTTTTTATCGTCTAAAACGCACGGGGAGCACGTTTTCGACGCGAAAAACTCGCGGATGTCCGAGATACGAGAGTTCTTGAACGAATCGAACGAAACGCGGTGCATCGTGTGTTTCGCTTGCAAAACGCGAGAACTAGCAAGATTTCATCGTCCGCAAGTGTAACACGGCGTATCTCGGCAATTTCTCAACGGATTCGTGCGAATCAAGTGTCATACGCGTTTTTAGCGTCTAAAACGCACGGGGAGCACGTTTTCGACGCGAAAAACTCGGGGATGTCCGAGATACGAGAGTTCTTGAACGAATCGAACGAAAGGCGGTGCCTCGTGTGTTTCGCTTGCAAAACGCGAGAACTAGCAAGATTTCATCGTCCGCAAGTGTAACACGGCGTATCTCGGCCATTTCTCAACGGATTCGTGCGAATCAAGTGTCATACGCGTTTTTAGCGTCTAAAACGCACGGGGAGCACGTTTTCGACGCGAAAAACTCGGGGATGTCCGAGATACGAGAGTTCTTGAACGAATCGAACGAAAGGCGGTGCCTCGTGTGTTTCGCTTGCAAAACGCGAGAACTAGCAAGATTTCATCGTCCACAAGTGTAACACGGCGTATCTCGGCCATTTCTCAACGGATTCGTGCGAATCAAATGTCATACGCGTTTTTAGCGTCTAAAACGCACGGGGAGCTCGTTTTCGACGCGAAAAACTCGCGGATGTCCGAGATACGAGAGTTCTTGAACGAATCGAACGAAACGCGGTGCATCGTGTGTTTCGCTTGGAAAACGCGAGAACTAGCAAGATTTCATCGTCCGCAAGTGTAACACGGCGTATCTCGGCCATTTCTCAACGGATTCGTGCGAATCAAGTGTCATACGCGTTTTTATCGTCTAAAACGCACGGGGAGCACGTTTTCGACGCGAAAAACTCGCGGATGTCCGAGATACGAGAGTTCTTGAACGAATCGAACGAAACGCGGTGCATCGTGTGTTTCGCTTGCAAAACGCGAGAACTAGCAAGACTTCATCGTCCGCAAGTGTAACACGGCGTATCTCGGCAATTTCTCAACGGATTCGTGCGAATCAAGTGTCATACGCGTTTTTAGCGTCTAAAACGCACGGGGAGCACGTTTTCGACGCGAAAAACTCGGGGATGTCCGAGATACGAGAGTTCTTGAACGAATCGAACGAAAGGCGGTGCCTCGTGTGTTTCGCTTGCAAAACGCGAGAACTAGCAAGATTTCATCGTCCGCAAGTGTAACACGGCTTATCTCGGCCATTTCTCAACGGAATCGTGCGAATCAAGTGTCATACGCGTTTTTAGCGTCTAAAACGCACGGGGAGCACGTTTTCGACGCGAAAAACTCGGGGATGTCCGAGATACGAGAGTTCTTGAACGAATCGAACGAAACGCGGTGCATCGTGTGTTTCGCTTGCAAAACGGGAGAACTAGCAAGATTTCATCGTCCGCAAGTGTAACACGGCGTATCTCGGCCATTTCTCAACGGATTCGTGCGAATCAAGTGTCACACGCGTTTTTAGCGTCTAAAACGCACGGGGAGCACGTTTTCGACGCGAAAAACTCGCGGATGTCCGAGATACGAGAGTTCTTGAACGAATCGAACGAAACGTGGTGCATCGTGTGTTTCGCTTGCAAAACGCGAGAACTAGCAAGATTTCATCATCCGCAAGTGTAACACGGCGTATCTCGGCCATTTCTCAACGGATTCGTGCGAATCAAGTGTCATACGCGTTTTTAGCGTCTAAAACGCACGGGGAGCACGTTTTCAACGCGAAAAACTCGCGGATGTCCGAGATACGAGAGTTCTTGAACGAATCGAACGAAACGCGGTGCATCGTGTGTTTCGCTTGCAAAACGCGAGAACTATCAAGATTTCATCGTCCGCAAGTGTAACACGGCGTATCTCGGCCATTTCTCAACGGATTCGTGCGAATCAAGTGTCATACGCGTTTTTAGCGTCTAAAACGCACGTGGAGCACGTTTTCGACGCGAAAAACTCGCGGATGTCCGAGATACGAGAGTTCTTGAACGAATCGAACGAAACGCGGTGCATCGTGTGTTTCGCTTGCAAAACGCCAGAACTAGCAAGATTTCATCATCCGCAAGTGTAACACGGCGTATCTCGGCCATTTCTCAACGCATTCGTGCGAATCAAGTGTCATACGCGTTTTTAGCGTCTAAAACGCACGGGGAGCACGTTTCCGACGCGAAAAACTCGCGGATGTCCGAGATACGAGAGTTCTTGAACGAATCGAACGAAACGCGGTGCATCGTGTGTTTCGCTTGCAAAACGCCAGAACTAGCAAGATTTCATCATCCGCAATTGTAACACGGCGTATCTCGGCCATTTCTCAACGCATTCGTGCGAATCAAGTGTCATACGCGTTTTTAGCGTCTAAAACGCACGGGGAGCACGTTTTCGACGCGAAAAACTCGCAGATGTCCGAGATACGAGAGTTCTTGAACGAATCGAACGAAACGCGGTGCATCGTGTGTTTCGCTTGCAAAACGCGAGAACTAGCAAGATTTCATCGTCCGCAAGTGCAACACGGCGTATCTCGGCCATTTCTCAACGGATTCGTGCGAATCAAGTGTCATACGCGTTTTTAGCGTCTAAAACGCACGGGGAGCACGTTTTCGACGCGAAAAACTCGCGGATGTCCGAGATACGAGAGTTCTTGAACGAATCGAACGAAACGCGGTGCATCGTGTGTTTCGCTTGCAAAACGCGAGAACTAGCGAGATTTCATCGTCCGCAAGTGTAACACGGCGTATCTCGGCCATTTCTCAACGGATTCGTGCGAATCAAATGTCATACGCGTTTTTAGCGTCTAAGACGCACGGGGAGCACGTTTTCGACGCGAAAAACTCGCGGATGTCCGAGATACGAGAGTTCTTGAACGAATCGAACGAAACGCGGTGCATCGTGTGTTTCGCTTGCAAAACGCGAGAACTAGCAAGATTTCATCGTCCGCAAGTGTAACACGGCGTATCTAGGCCATTTCTCAACGGATTCGTGCGAATCAAGTGTCATACGCGTTTTTATCGTCTAAAACGCCCGGGGAGCACGTTCTCGACGCGAAAAACTCGCGGATGTCCGAGATACGAGAGTTGTTGAACGAATCGAACGAAACGCGGTGCATCGTGTGTTTCGCTTGCAAAACGCGAGAACTAGCAAGATTTCATCGTCCGCAAGTGTAACACGGCGTATCTCGGCCATTTCTCAACGGATTCGTGCGAATCAAGTGTCACACGCGTTTTTAGCGTCTAAAACGCACGGGGAGCACGTTTTCGACGCGAAAAACTCGCGGATGTCCGAGATACGAGAGTTCTTGTACGAATCGAACGAAACGCGGTGCATCGTGTGTTTCGCTTGCAAAACGCGAGAACTAGCAAGATTTCATCGTCCGCAAGTGTAACACGGCGTATCTCGGCCATTTCTCAACGGATTCGTGCGAATCAAGTGTCATACGCGTTTTTAGCGTCTAAAACGCACGTGGAGCACGTTTTCGACGCGAAAAACTCGCGGATGTCCGAGATACGAGAGTTCTTGAACGAATCGAACGAAACGCGGTGCATCGTGTGTTTCGCTTGCAAAACGCGAGAACTAGCAAGATTTCATCGTCCGCAAGTGTAACACGGCGTATCTCGGCCATTTCTCAACGGATTCGTGCGAATCAAGTGTCATACGCGTTTTTAGCGTCTAAAACGCACGGGGAGCACGTTTTCGACGCGAAAAACTCGCGGATGTCCGAGATACGAGAGTTCTTGAACGAATCGAACGAAACGCGGTGCATCGTGTGTTTCGCTTGCAAAACGCGAGAACTAGCAAGATTTCATCGTCCGCAAGTGTAACACCGCGTATCTCGGCCATTTCTCAACGGATTCGTGCGAATCAAGTGTCATACGCGTTTTTAGCGTCTAAAACGCACGGGGAGCACGTTTTCGACGCGAAAAACTCGCGGATGTCCGAGATACGAGAGTTCTTGAACGAATCGAACGAAACGCGGTGCATCGTGTGTTTCGCTTGCAAAACGCGAGAACTAGCAAGATTTCATCGTCCGCAAGTGTAACACGGCGTATCTCGGCCATTTCTCAACGAATTCGTGCGAATCAAGTGTCATACGCGTTTTTAGCGTCTAAAACGCACGGGGAGCACGTTTTCGACGCGAAAAACTCGCGGATGTCCGATATACGAGAGTTCTTGAACGAATCGAACGAAACGCGTTGCATCGTGTGTTTCGCTTGCAAAACGCGAGAACTAGCAAGATTTCATCGTCCGCAAGTGTAACACGGCGTATCTCGGCCATTTCTCAACGGATTCGTGCGAATCAAGTGTCATACGCGGTTTTAGCGTCTAAAACGCACGGGGAGCACGTTTTCGACGCGAAAAACTCGCGGATGTCCGAGATACGAGAGTTCTTGAACGAATCGAACGAAACGCGGTGCATCTTGTGTTTCGCTTGCAAAACGCGAGAACTAGCAAGATTTCATCGTCCGCAAGTGTAACACGGCGTATCTCGGCCATTTCTCAACGGATTCGTGCGAATCAAGTGTCATACGCGTTTTTAGCGTCTAAAACGCACGGGGAGCACGTTTCCGACGCGAAAAACTCGCGGATGTCCGAGATACGAGAGTTCTTGAACGAATCGAACGAAACGCGGTGCATTGTGTGTTTCGCTTGCAAAACGCGAGAACTAGCAAGATTTCATCGTCCGCAAGTGTAACACGGCGTATCTCGGCCATTTCTCAACGGATTCGTGCGAATCAAGTGTCATACGCGTTTTTAGCGTCTAAAACGCATGGGGAGCACGTTTTCGACGCGAAAAACTCGCGGATGTCCGAGATACGAGAGTTCTTGAACGAATCGAACGAAACGCGGTGCATCGTGTGTTTCGTTTGGAAAACGCGAGAACTAGCAAGATTTCATCATCCGCAAGTGTAACACGGCGTATCTCGGCTATTTCTCAACGCATTCGTGCGAATCAAGTGTCATACGCGTTTTTAGCGTCTAAAACGCACGGGGAGCACGTTTCCGACGCGAAAAACTCGCGGATGTCCGAGATACGAGAGTTCTTGAATGAATCGAACGAAACGCGGTGCATCGTGTGTTTCGCTTGCAAAACGCGAGAACTAGCAAGATTTCATCGCCCGCAAGTGTAACACGGCGTATCTCGGCCATTTCTCAACGGATTCGTGCGAATCAAGTGTCATACGCGTTTTTAGCGTCTAAAACGCACGGGGAGCACGTTTTCGACGCGAAAAACTCGCGGATGTCCGAGATACGAGAGTTTTTGAACGAATCGAACGAAACGCGGTGCATCGTGCGTTTCGCTTACAAAACGCGAGAACTAGCAAGATTTCATCGTCCACAAGTGTAACACGGCGTATCTCGGCCATTTTCTCAACGGATTCGTGCGAATCAAGTGTCATACGCGTTTTTAGCGTCTAAAACGCACGGGGAGCACGTTTTCGACGCGAAAAACTCGCGGATGTCCGAGATACGAGAGTTCTTGAACGAATCGAACGAAACGCGGTGCATCGTGTGTTTCGCTTGCAAAACGCGAGAACTAGCAAGATTTCATCGTCCGCAAGTGTAACACGGCGTATCTCGGCCATTTCTCAACGGATTCGTGCGAATCAAGTGTCATACGCGTTTTTAGCGTCTAAAACGCACGGGGAGCACGTTTTCGACGCGAAAAACTCGCGGATGTCCGAGATACGAGAGTTCTTGAACGAATCGAACGAAACGCGGTGCATCGTGTGTTTCGCTTGCAAAACGCGAGAACTAGCAAGATTTCATCGTCCGCAAGTGTAACACGGCGTATCTCGGCCATTTCTCAACGGATTCGTGCGAATCAAGTGTCATACGCGTTTTTAGCGTCTAAAACGCACGGGGAGCACGTTTTCGACGCGAAAAACTCGCGGATGTCCGAGATACGAGAGTTCTTGAACGAATCGAACGAAACGCGTTGCATCGTGTGTTTCGCTTGCAAAACGCGAGAACTAGCAAGATTTCATCGTCCGCAAGTGTAACACGGCGTATCTCGGCCATTTCTCAACGGATTCGTGCGAATCAAGTGTCATACGCGTTTTTAGCGTCTAAAACGCACGGGGAGCACGTTTTCGACGCGAAAAACTCGCGGATGTCCGAGATACGAGAGTTCTTGAACGAATCGAACGAAACGCGGTGCATCGTGTGTTTCGCTTGCAAAACGCGAGAACTAGCAAGATTTCATCGTCCGCAAGTGTAACACGGCGTATCTCGGCCATTTCTCAACGGATTCGTGCGAATCAAGTGTCATACGGGTTTTTAGCGTCTAAAACGCACGGGGAGCACGTTTTCGACGCGAAAAACTCGCGGATGTCCGAGATACGAGAGTTCTTGAACGAATCGAACGAAACGCGGTGCATCGTGTGTTTCGCTTGCAAAACGCGAGAACTAGCAAGATTTCATCGTCCGCAAGTGTAACACGGCGTATCTCGGCCATTTCTCAACGGATTCGTGCGAATCAAGTGTCATACGCGTTTTTAGCGTCTAAAACGCACGGGGAGCATGTTTTCGAGGCGAAAAACTCGCGGATGTCCGAGATACGAGAGTTCTTGAACGAATCGAACGAAACGCGGTGCATCGTGTGTTTCGCTTGCAAAACGCGAGAACTAGCAAGATTTCATCGTCCGCAAGTGTAACACGGCGTATCTCGGCCATTTCTCAACGGATTCGTGCGAATCAAGTGTCATACGCGTTTTTAGCGTCTAAAACGCACGGGGAGCACGTTTTCGACGCGAAAAACTCGCGGATGTTCGTGATACGAGAGTTCTTGAACGAATCGAACGAAACGCGGTGCATCGTGTGTTTCGCTTGCAAAACGCGAGAACTAGCAAGATTTCATCGTCCGCAAGTGTAACACGGCGTATCTCGGCCATTTCTCAACGGATTCCTGCGAATCAAGTGTCATACGCGTTTTTAGCGTCTAAAACGCACGGGGAGCACGTTTTCGACGCGAAAAACTCGCGGATGTCCGAGATACGAGAGTTCTTGAACGAATCGAACGAAACGCGGTGCATCGTGTGTTTCGCTTGCAAAACGCGAGAACTAGCAAGATTTCATCGTCCGCAAGTGTAACACGGCGTATCTCGGCTATTTCTCAACGGATTCGTGCGAATCAAGTGTCATACGCGTTTTTAGCGTCTAAAACGCACGGGGAGCACGTTTTCGACGCGAAAAACTCGCGGATGTCCGAAATACGAGAGTTCTTGAACGAATCGAACGAAACGCGGTGCATCGTGAGTTTCGCTTGCAAAACGCGTTAACTAACAAGATTTCATCGTCCTCAAGTGTAACACGGCGTATCTCGGCCATTTCTCAACGGATTCGTGCGAATCAAGTGTCATACGCGTTTTTAGCGTCTAAAACGCACGGGGAGCACGTTTTCGACGCGAAAAACTCGCGGATGTCCGAGATACGAGAGTTCTTGAACGAATCGTACGAAACGCGGTGCATCGTGTGTTTCGCTTGCAAAACGCGAGAACTAGCAAGATTTCATCGTCCGCAAGTGTAACACGGCGTATCTCGGCCATTTCTCAACGGATTCGTGCGAATCAAGTGTCATACGCGTTTTTAGCGTCTAAAACGCACGGGGAGCACGTTTTCGACGCGAAAAACTCGCGGATGTCCGAGATACGAGAGTTCTGGAACGAATCGAACGAAACGCGGTGCATCGTGTGTTTCGCTTGCAAAACGCGAGAACTAGCAAGATTTCATCGTCCGCAAGTGTAACACGGCTTATCTCGGCCATTTCTCAACGGATTCGTGCGAATCAAGTGTCATACGCGTTTTTAGCGTCTAAAACGCACGGTGAGCACGTTTTCGACGCGAAAAACTCGCGGATGTCCGAGATACGAGAGTTCTTGAACGAATCGAACGAAACGCGGTGCATCGTGTGTTGCGCTTGCAAAACCCGAGAACTAGCAAGATTTCATCGTCCGCAAGTGTAACACGGCGTATCTCGGCCATTTCTCAACGGATTCGTGCGAATCAAGTGTCATACGCGTTTTTAGCGTCTAAAACGCACGGGGAGCACGTTTTCGACGCGAAAAACTCGCGGATGTCCGAGATACGAGAGTTCTTGAACGAATCGAACGAAACGCGGTGCATCGTGTGTTTCGCTTGCAAAACGCGAGAACTAGCAAGATTTCATCGTCCGCAAGTGTAACACGGCGTATCTCGGCCATTTCTCAACGGATTCCTGCGAATCAAGTGTCATACGCGTTTTTAGCGTCTAAAACGCACGGGGAGCACGTTTTCGACGCGAAAAACTCGCGGATGTCCGAGATACGAGAGTTCTTGAACGAATCGAACGAAACGCGGTGCATCGTGTGTTTCGCTTGCAAAACGCGAGAACTAGCAAGATTTCATCGTCCGCAAGTGTAACACGGCGTATCTCGGCTATTTCTCAACGGATTCGTGCGAATCAAGTGTCATACGCGTTTTTAGCGTCTAAAACGCACGGGGAGCACGTTTTCGACGCGAAAAACTCGCGGATGTCCGAAATACGAGAGTTCTTGAACGAATCGAACGAAACGCGGTGCATCGTGAGTTTCGCTTGCAAAACGCGTTAACTAACAAGATTTCATCGTCCTCAAGTGTAACACGGCGTATCTCGGCCATTTCTCAACGGATTCGTGCGAATCAAGTGTCATACGCGTTTTTAGCGTCTAAAACGCACGGGGAGCACGTTTTCGACGCGAAAAACTCGCGGATGTCCGAGATACGAGAGTTCTTGAACGAATCGTACGAAACGCGGTGCATCGTGTGTTTCGCTTGCAAAACGCGAGAACTAGCAAGATTTCATCGTCCGCAAGTGTAACACGGCGTATCTCGGCCATTTCTCAACGGATTCGTGCGAATCAAGTGTCATACGCGTTTTTAGCGTCTAAAACGCACGGGGAGCACGTTTTCGACGCGAAAAACTCGCGGATGTCCGAGATACGAGAGTTCTGGAACGAATCGAACGAAACGCGGTGCATCGTGTGTTTCGCTTGCAAAACGCGAGAACTAGCAAGATTTCATCGTCCGCAAGTGTAACACGGCTTATCTCGGCCATTTCTCAACGGATTCGTGCGAATCAAGTGTCATACGCGTTTTTAGCGTCTAAAACGCACGGTGAGCACGTTTTCGACGCGAAAAACTCGCGGATGTCCGAGATACGAGAGTTCTTGAACGAATCGAACGAAACGCGGTGCATCGTGTGTTGCGCTTGCAAAACCCGAGAACTAGCAAGATTTCATCGTCCGCAAGTGTAACACGGCGTATCTCGGCCATTTCTCAACGGATTCGTGCGAATCAAGTGTCATACGCGTTTTTAGCGTCTAAAACGCACGGGGAGCACGTTTTCGACGCGAAAAACTCGCGGATGTCCGAGATACGAGAGTTCTTGAACGAATCGAACGAAACGCGGTGCATCGTGTGTTTCGCTTGCAAAACGCGAGAACTAGCAAGATTTCATCATCCGCAAGTGTAACACGGCGTATCTCGGCCATTTCTCAACGGATTCGTGCGAATCAAGGGTCATACGCGTTTTTAGCGTCTAAAACGCACGGGGAGCACGTTTTCGACGCGAAAAACTCGCGGATGTCTGAGATACGAGAGTTCTTAAACGAATCGAACGAAACGCGGTGCATCGTGTGTTTCGCTTGCAAAACGCGAGAACTAGCAAGATTTCATCGTCCGCAAGTGTAACACGGCCTATCTCGGCCATTTCTCAACGGATTCGTGCGAATCAAGTGTCATACGCGTTTTTAGCGTCTAAAACAGACGGGGACCATGTTTTCGACGCGAAACACTCGCGGATGTCCGATATACGAGAGTTCTTGAACGAATTGAACGAATTCATCGTCCGGAAGTGTAACACGGCGTATCTCGGCCATTTGTCAACGGATTCGTGCGAATCAAGTGTCATACGCGTTTTTAGCGTCTAAAACAGACGGGGACCACGTTTTCGACGCGAAACACTCGCGGATGTCCGAGATACGAGAGTTCTTGAACGAATTGAACGAATTCATCGTCCGGAAGTGTAACACGGCGTATCTCGGCCATTTCTCAACGGATTCGTGCGAATCAAGTGTCATACGCGTTTTTACTGTCTAAAACAGACGGGGACCAGGTTTTCGACGTGAAACACTCGCGGATGTCCGAGATACGAGAGTTCTTGAACGAATTGAACGAAACGCGGTGCATCGTGCGTTTCGCTTGCAAAACGTGAGAACTAGCAAGATTTCACCGTCCGGAAGTGTAACACGGCGTATCTCGGTCATTTCTCATCGGATTCGTGCGAATCAAGTGTCATACGCGTTTTTAGCGTCTAAAACAGACGGGGACCACGTTTTCGACGCGAAACACTCGCGGATGTCCGAGATACGAGAGTTCTTGAACGAAATGAACGAAACGCGGTGCATCGTGCGTTTCGCTTGCAAAACGTGAGAGCTTGCAAGATTTCATCGTCCGGAAGTTTAACACGGCATATCTCGGCCATTTCTCAACGGATTCGTGCGAATCAAGTGTCATACGCGTTTTTAGCGTCTAAAACAGACGGGGACCACGTTTCCGACGCGAAACACTCGCGGATGTCCGAGATACGAGAGTTCTTGAACGAATTGAACGAAACGCCGTGCATCCTGCGTTTCGCTTGCAAAACGTGAGAACTAGCAAGATTTCATCGTCCGGTAGTGTAACACGGCGTATTTCGGCCATTTCTCAACGGACTCGTGCGAATCAAGTGTCATACGCGTTTTTAGCGTCTAAAACAGACGGGGACCACGTTTTCGACGCGAAACACTCGCGGATGTCCGAGATACGAGAGTTCGTGAACGAATTGAACGCAACGCGCTGCATCGTGCGTTTCGCTTGCAAAACGTGAGAACTAGCAAGATTTCATCGTCCGGAAGTGTAACACGGCGTATCTCGGCCATTTCTCAACGGAATCGTGCGAATCTAGTGTCATACGCGTTTTTAGCGTCTAAAACAGACGGCAACCACGTTTTCGACGCGAAACACAGGCGGATGTCCGAGATACGAGAGTTCTTGAACGAATTGAACGAATTCATCGTCCGGAAGTGTAACACGGCGTATCTCGGCCATTTCTCAACGGATTCGTCCGAATCAAGTGTCATACGCGTTTTTAGCGTCTAAAACAGACGGGGACCACGTTTTCGATGCGAAACACTCGCGGATGTCCGAGATACGAGAGTTCTTGAACGAATTGAACGAGACGCGGTGCATCGTGCGTTTCGCTTGCAAAACGTGAGAACTAGCAAGATTTCATCGTCCGGAAGTGTAACACGGCGTATCTCGGTCATTTCTCATCGGATTCGTGCGAATTAAGTGTCATACGCGTTTTTAGCGCCTAAAACAGACGGGGACCATGTTTTCGACGCGAAACACTCGCGGATGTCCGAGATACGAGAGTTCCTGAACGAATTGAACGAATTCATCGTCCGGAAGTGTAACACGATGTATCTCGGTCATTTCTCATCGGATTCGTGCGAATCAAGTGTCATACGCGTTTTTAGCGTCTAAAACAGACGGGGACCACGTTTTCGACGCGAAACACTCGCGGATGTCCGAGATACGAGAGTTCTTGAACGAAATGAACGAAACGCGGTGCATCGTGCGTTTCGCTTGCAAAACGTGAGAGCTTGCAAGATTTCATCGTCCGGAAGTTTAACACGGCGTATCTCGGCCATTTCTCAACGGATTCGTGCGAATCAAGTGTCATACGCGTTTTTAGCGTCTAAAACAGACGGGGATCACGTTTTCGACGCGAAACACTCGCGGATGTCCGAGATACAAGAGTTCTTGAACGAATTGAACGAAACGCGGTGCATCCTGCGTTTCGCTTGCAAAACGTGAGAACTAGCAAGATTTCATCGTCCGGAAGTGTAACACGGCGTATCTCGGTCATTTCTCATCGGATTCGTGCGAATCAAGTGTCATACGCGTTTTTAGCGCCTAAAACAGACGGGGACCATGTTTTCGACGCGAAACACTCGCGGATATCCGAGATACGAGAGTTCTTGAACGAATTGAACGAATTCATCGTCCGGAAGTGTAACACGATGTATCTCGGTCATTTCTCATCGGATTCGTGCGAATCAAGTGTCATACGCGTTTTTAGCGTCTAAAACAGACGGGGACCACGTTTTCGACGCGAAACACTCGCGGATGTCCGAGATACGAGAGTTCTTGAACGAAATGAACGAAACGCGGTGCATCGTGCGTTTCGCTTGCAAAACGTGAGAGCTTGCAAGATTTCATCGTCCGGAAGTTTAACACGGCGTATCTCGGCCATTTCTCAACGGATTCGTGCGAATCAAGTGTCATACGCGTTTTTAGCGTCTAAAACAGACGGGGACCACGTTTTCGACGCGAAACACTCGCGGATGTCCGAGATACGAGAGTTCTTGAACGAATTGAACGAAACGCGGTGCATCCTGCGTTTCGCTTGCAAAACGTGAGAACTAGCAAGATTTCATCGTCCGGAAGTGTAACACGGCGTATCTCGGTCATTTCTCATCGGATTCGTGCGAATCAAGTGTCATACGCGTTTTTAGCGTCTAAAACAGACGGGGATCCTGTTTTCGACGCGAAACACTCGCGGATGTCCGAGATACGAGAGTTCTTGAACGAATTGGACGAATTCATCGTCCGGAAGTGTAACACGATGTATCTCGGCTATTTCTCAACGGATTCGTGCGAATCAAGTGTCATACGCGTTTTTAGCGTCTAAAACAGACGGGGACCACGTTTTCGACGCGAAACACTCGCGGATGTCCGAGATACGAGAGTTCTTGAAGGAATTGAACGTAACGCGGTGCATCGTGCGTTTCGCTTGCAAAACGTGAGAACTAGCAAGATTTCATCGTCCGGAAGTGTAACACGGCGTATCTCGGCCAATTTTTCAACGGATTCGTGCGAATCAAGTGTCATACGCGTTTTTAGCGTCTAAAACAGACGGGGACCACGTTTCCGACGCGCAACACTCGCGGATGTCCGAGATACGAGAGCATGCTGTACAAGTTTCATAAACTTCGTACGGCTGGAAGCGGAGTTTGAAAAAAATTGTCATCATCCGAATTTCCGCTCAGCGACCAAGTCCCTTCGTAGCTGCATGAAAGTTCATCGATAAATCTGAACCGACCGTACGATCATCTTCAAACTTGCAGGAGTGCTCTCGATTGGCGACACGAGCATTCTGTACAAGCTTCATAAACTTCTTACGGCTGGAAGGGGAGTTAGACACAAATTGCCATCTACAACGCAGTACTGGATAGTTCCCGCTCAGCGAATAAGTCAAGTCGTAGGTGTATGTAAGTTCATCGAGAAATGCGAACCGACCGTACGATGTTCTTCAAACTTGCAGGAGTGCTCTCGATTGGCGACACGAGCATTCTGTACAAGTTTCATAAACTTCGTACGGCTGGAAGGGGAGTTAGACAAAAATTGTCATCATCCGAATTTCCGCTCAGCGACCAAGTCCCTACGTAGCTGCATGTAAGTTCATCGAGAACTCTGAACCGACCGTACGATCATCTTCAAGCTTGCAGGAGTGCTCTCGATTGGCGGCACGAGCATTCTCTACAAGTTTCATAAACTTCGTATGGCAGGAAGGGGAGTTAGACACAAATTGTCATCTACAACGCAGTTTCCGCTCAGCGACCAAGTCCCGTCGTAGCTGTATGTAAGTTCATCGAGAAATGCGAACCGACCGTACGATCTTCTTCAAACTTGCAGGAGTGCTCTCGATTGGCGACACGAGCATTCTCTACAAGTTTCATAAACTTCTTACGGCTGGAAGGGGAGTTAGACACAAATTGTCTTCATCCGAATTTCCGCTCAGCGACCAAGTCCCTACGTAGCTACATGTAAGTTCATCGAGAAATCTGAACCGACCGTACGATCACCTTCAAACTTGCAGGAGTGCTCTCGATTGGCGACACGACCAGTCTGTACAAGTTTCATAAACTTCGTACGGCTGGAAGGGGAGTTAGACACAAATTGTCATCTACAACGCAATTTCCGCTCAGCGACCAAGTCCCGTCGTAGCTGTATGTAAGTTCATCGAGAAATGCGAACCGACCGTACGATGTTCTTCAAACTTGCAGGAATGCTCTCGATTGGCGACACGAGCATTCTGTACAAGTTTCATACACTTCGTACGGCTGGAAGGGGAGTTAGACACAAATTGTCATCTACAACGCAGTACTGGATACTTCCCGTTCAGCGACTAAGTCCCGTCGTAGCTGCATGTAAGTTCTCGAGAAATGTGAACCGACTTTACGATTTTCTTCAAACTTGCAGGAGTGCTCTCGATTGACGACACGAGCATGCTGTACAAGTTTCATAAACTTCGTACGGCTGGAAGCGGAGTGTGAAAAAAATTGTCATCATTCGAATTTCCGCTCAGCGACCAAGTCCCGTCGTAGCTGTATGTAAGTTCATCGAGAATTGCGAACCGACCGTACGATCTTCTTCAAACTTGCAGGAGTGCTCTCGATTGGCGACACGAGCATTCTCTACAAGTTTCATAAACTTCGTACGGCTGGAAGGGGAGTTAGACACAAATTGTCATCATCCGAATTTCCGCTCAGCGACCAAGTCCCTTCGTAGCAGCATGTAAGTTCATCGAGAAATCTAAACCGACCATACGATCATCTTCAGACTGGCAGGAGTGCTCTCGATTGGCGACACGAGCATTCTCTACAAGTTTCATAAACTTCGTACGGCTGGAAGGGGAGTTAGACACAAATTGTCATCTACAACGCAGTTTCCGCTCAGCGACCAAGTCCCGTCGTAGCTGTATGTAAGTTCATCGAGAAATGCGAACCGGCCGTACGATCTTCTTCAAACTTGCAGGAGTGCTCTCGATTGGCGACACGAGCATTCTCTACAAGTTTCATAAACTCGGCGGCCGGTGCATTGACCTGCGTCTCAGTAAGAGTAAGCATTGTAAACAAATGCGAGAGTGAATCTCGCCGAAGATCGGAGCAGGCTTTGCCTGTTGGAAAGAGGACGGAGCTTGACCCCTCTGCACTTCCCCCAGGATCGCTAAAACGAACACATCTCGTCGAGCTATTTTGCGGGTTTCTAACATGCCTGTGCTTGCTGCCTGTGCTGCCTGTGCTTGCTGTGCTGCCTGTGCTTGCTGCCTGTGCTTTGCTGCCTGTGCTTGCTGTGCTGCCTGTGCTTGCTGTGCTGCCTGTGCTTGCTGCCTGTGCTTGCTGTGCTGCCAGTGCTTGCTGCCTGTGCTTGCTGTGCTGCCTGTGCTTGCTGCCCGTGCTTGCTGTGCTGCCGGTGCTTGCTGCCCGTGCTTGCTGTGCTGCCTGTGCTTGCTGCCTGTGTTTGCTGTGCTGCCTGTGCTTGCCGCCTGTGCTGCCTGTGTTTGCTGTGCTGCCTGTGCTTGCTGCCTGTGCTTGCTGTGCTGCCCGTGCTTGCTGCCTGTGCTTGCTGTGCTGCCTATGCTTGCTGCCTGTGCTTGCTGTGCTGCCTGTGCTTGCTGTGCTGCCTGTGCATGCTGCCTGTGCTTGCTGTGCTGCCTGTGCTTGCTGCCTTTGCTTCCTGTGCTTGCTATGCTGCCTGTGCAAGCTGCCTGTGCTTGTTGTGCTGCCTGTGCTTGCTGCCTGTGCTTGCTGTGCTGCCTGTGCTTGCTGCCCGTGCTTGCTGTGCTGCCTGTGCTTGCTGCCTGTGCTTGCTGTGCTGCCTGTGCTGCCTGTGCTTGCTGCCTGTGCTTGCTGTGCTGCCTGTGCTGCCTGTGCTTGCTGTCTGTGCTTGCTGTGCTGCCTGTGCTCGCTGTACTGCCTGTGCTTGCTACCTGTGCTTGCTGTGCTTGCTATGCTGCCTGTGCAAGCTGCCTGTGCTTGCTGTGCTGCCTGTGCTTGCTGCCTGTGCTTGCTGTGCTGCCTGTGCTGCCTGTGCTTGCTGCCTGTGCTTGCTGTGCTGCCTGTGCTGCCTGTGCTTGCTGTCTGTGCTTGCTGTGCTGCCTGTGCTCGCTGTACTGCCTGTGCTTGCTACCTTTGCTTGCTGTGCTTGCTATGCTGCCTGTGCAAGCTGCCTGTGCTTGCTGTGCTGCCTGTGCTTGCTGCCTGTGCTTGCTGTGCTGCCTGTGCTTGCTGTTTGGGCTTGCTGTGCTGCCTGTGCTTGCTGCGCTGCCTGTGCTTGCTGCCTGTGCTTGCTGTGCTGCCTGTGCTCGCTGTGCTGCCTGTGCTTGCTGCCTGTGCTTGCTGTGCTTGCTATGCTGCCTGTGCAAGCTGCCTGTGCTTGCTGTGCTGCCTATGCTTGCTGCCTGTGCTTGCTGTGCTGCCTGTGCTTGCTGTTTGTGCTTGCTGTGCTGCCTGTGCTTGCTGTGCTGCCTGTGCTTGCTGCCTGTGCTTGCTCTGCTGCCTGTGCTTGCTGTCTGTGCTTGCTGCCTGTGCTTGCTGTGCTTGCTATGCTGCCTGTGCAAGCTGCCTCTGCTTGCAATGCTGCCTGTGCTTGCTGCCTGTGCTTTCTCTGCTGCCTGTGCTTGCTGCCTGTGCTTGCTGTGCTGCCTGTGCTTGCTGCCTGTGCTTTCTGTGCTTGCTGTGCTGCCTGTGCCTGCTGTGATGCCTGCCCTTGCTGCCTGTGCTTGCTGTGCTGCCTGTGCTTGCTGCCTGTGCTTGCTGTGCTGCCTGTGCTTGCTGCCTGTGCTTCCTGTGCTTGCTATGCTGCCTGTGCAAGCTGCCTGTGCTTGCTGTGCTGCCTGTGCTTGCTGTGCTGCCTATGCTTGCTGCCTGTGCTTGCTGTGCTGCCTGTGCTTGCTGTTTGTGCTTGCTGTGCTGCCTGTGCTTGCTGTGCTGCCTGTGCTTGCTGCGCTGCCTGTGCTTGCTGCCTGTGCTTGCTGTGCTGCCTGTGCTTGCTGCCTGTGCTTGCTGCGCTGCCTGTGCTTGCTCCCTGTGCTTGTTGTGCTGCCTGTGCTTGCTGCCTGTGCTTGCTGTGCTGCCTGTGCTTGCTGCCTGTGCTTACTGTGTTGCCTGTGCTGCCTGTGCTTGCTGCCTGTGCTTGCTGTGCTGCCTGTGCTTGCTGCCTGTGCTTGCTGTACTTGCTGTGCTGCCTGTGCTTGTTGTGCTGCCTGTGCTTGCTGCCTGTGCTTTCTGTGCTGATTGTGCTTGCTGTGCTGCCTGTGCTTGCTGCCTGTGCTTGTTGTGCTGCCTGTGCTTGCTGCCTGTGGTTGCTGGGCTGCCTGTGCTTGCTGCCTGTGCTGCCTGTGCTTGCTGTGCTGCCTGTGCTGCCTGCGCTTGCTGTGCTGCCTGTGCTTGCTGCCTGTGCTTGCTGTGCTGCCTGTGCTTGCTGCCTGTGCTTGCTGCCTGTGCTTGCTGTGCTTGCTATACTGCCTGTGCTTGCTGTGCTGCCTGTGCTTGCTGTGCTTGCTATACTGCCTGTGCAAGCTGCCTGTGCTTGCTGTGCTGCCTGTGCTTGCTGTGCTTGCTGGCTGTGCTTGCTGTGCTGCCTGTGCTTGCTGCCTGTGCTTGCTGTGCTGCCTGTGCTTGCTGCCTGTGCTTGCTGCGCTGCCTGTGCTTGCTGTGCTGCCTGTGCTTGCTGCCTGTGCTGCCTGTGCTTACTGTGTTGCCTGTGCTGCCTGTGCTTGCTGTACTGCCTGTGCTTGCTGCCTGTGCTTGCTGTGCTGATTGTGCTTGCTGTGCTGCCTGTGCTTGCTGCCTGTGCTTGCTGTGCTGCCTGTGCTTGCTCTGCTGCCTGTGCTTGCTGTCTGTGCTTGCTGTGCTGCCTGTGCTCGCTGTGCTGCCTGTGCTTGCTGTGCTTGCTATGCTGCCTGTGCAAGCTGCCTGTGCTTGCTGTGCTGCCTGTGCTTGCTGTGCTGCCTGTGCTTGCTGCCTGTGCTTGCTGTGCTGCCTGTGCTTGCTGTTTGTGCTTGCTGTGCTGCCTGTGCTTGCTGCCCGTGCTTGCTGTGCTGCATGTGCTTGCTGCCTGTGCTTGCTGTGCTGCCTGTGCTTGCTGCCTCTGCTTGCTATGCTGCCTGTGCTTGCTGCCTGTGCTTGCTCTGCTGCCTGTGCTCGCTGCCTGTGCTTGCTGTGCTGCCTGTGCTTGCTGCCTGTGCTTTCTGTGCTTGCTGTGCTGCCTGTGCCTGCTGTGATGCCTGCGCTTGCTGCCTCTGCTTGCTATGCTGCCTGTGCTTGCTCTGCTGCCTGTGCTCGCTGCCTGTGCTTGCTGTGCTGCCTGTGCTTGCTGCCTGTGCTTTCTGTGCTTGCTGTGCTGCCTGTGCCTGCTGTGCTGCCTGCGCTTGCTGCCTGTGCTTGGTGTGCTGCCTGTGCTTGCTGCCTGTGCTTGCTCTGCTGCCTGTGCTCGCTGCCTGTGCTTGCTGTGCTGCCTGTGCTTGCTGCCTGTGCTTGCTGTGCTGATTGTGCTTGCTGTGCTGCCTGTGCTTGCTGCCTGTGCGTGCTGCATGTGCTTGCTCTGCTGCCTGTGCTCGCTGCCTGTGCTTGCTGTGCTGCCTGTGCTTGCTGCCTGTGCTTTCTGTGCTTGCTGTGCTGCCTGTGCCTGCTGTGCTGCCTGCGCTTGCTGCCTGTGCTTGGTGTGCTGCCTGTGCTTGCTGCCTGTGCTTGCTGTGCTGCCTGCGCTTGCTGCCTGTGCTTGGTGTGCTGCCTGTGCTTGCTGCCTGTGCTTGCTCTGCTGCCTGTGCTCGCTGCCTGTGCTTGCTGTGCTGCCTGTGCTTGCTGCCTGTGCTTGCTGTGCTTGCTATGCTGCCTGTGCTTGCTGTGCTGCCTGTGCTTGCTGCCTGTGCTTGCTGTGCTTTCTGTGCTTGCTGTGCTGCCTGTGCCTGCTGTGCTGCCTGCGCTTGCTGCCTGTGCTTGCTGTGCTGCCTGTGCTTGCTGCCTGTGCTTGCTGTGCTGCCTGTGCTTGCTGCCTGTGTTTGCTATGCTGCCTGTGCTTTCTGTGCTGCCTGTGCTTGCTGCCTGTGCTTACTGTGCTGCCTGTGCTTGCTGTGCTGCCTGTGCTTGTTGCCTGTGCTTGCTGTGCTGCCTGTGCTTGCTGTGCTGCCTGTGCTGCCTGTGCTTGCTGCCTGTGCTTGCTGTGCTGCCTGTGCTTGCTGCCTGTGCTTGGTGTGCTGCCTGTGCTTGCTGCCTGTGCTTGCTGTGCTGCCTGTGCTTGGTGTGCTGCCTGTGCTTGCTGCCTGTGCTTGCTGTGCTGCCTGTGCTTGCTGTGCTGCCTGTGCTTGCTGCCTGTGCTTGCTGTGCTGCCTGTGCTTGCTGCCTGTGCTGCCTGTGCTTGCTGTGCTGCCTGTGTTGCCTGTGCTTGCTGTGCTGCCTGTGTTGCCTGTGCTTGCTGTGCTGCCTGTGCTTGCTGCCTGTGCTTGCTGTGCTGCCTGTGATTGCTGTGCTGCCTGTGTTTGCTGTGCTGCCTGTGCTTGCTGCCTGTGCCTGCTGTGCTGCCTGTGCTTGCTGTGCTGCCTGTGCTTGCTGTGCTGCCTGTGCTTGCTGCCTGTGCTTGCTGTGCTGCCTGTGCTTGCTGTGCTGCCTGTGCTTGCTGCCTGTGCTTGCTGTGCTGCCTGTGCTTGCTGCCTGTGCTGCCTGTGCTTGCTGTGCTGCCTGTGTTGCCTGTGCTTGCTGTGCTGCCTGTGCTTGCTGCCTGTGCTTGCTGTGCTGCCTGTGCTGTGCTGCCTGTGATTGCTGTGCTGCCTGTGTTTGCTGTGCTGCCTGTGCTTGCTGCCTGTGCCTGCTGTGCTGCCGGTGCTTGCTGTGCTGCCTGCTGTGCTGCCTGTGCTTGCTGTGCTGCCTGTGCTTGCTGCCTGTGCTTGCTGTGCTGCCTGTGCTTGCTGCCTGTGCCTGCTGTGCTGCCTGTGCTTGCTGTGCTGCCTGTGCTTGCTGCCTGTGCTTGCTGTGCTGCCTGTGCTTGCTGCCTATGCTTGCTGTGCTTGCTGTCTGTGCTTGCTGTGCTGCCTGTGCTTGCTGTGCTGCCTGTGCTTTGCTGCCTGTGCTTGCTGTGCTGCCTGTGTTTGCTGTGCTGCCTGTGCTTGCTGCCTGTGCTTGCTGTGCTGCCTGTGCTTGCTGCCTGTGCTTGCTGTGCTGCCTGTGCTTGCTGTGCTGCCTGTTAGCGATGCATTTGATTTCGCCCATAACACGCGGTAATTCGACAGTGGCACACGACAGTGCGTTGCTGTGTCACCTGTTTTTGGAAGCGCCGAGAGTCGCGGATCATATGTTTACCTCGGCGGCCGGTGCATTGACCTGCGTCTCAGTAAGAGTAAGCATTGTAAACAAATGCGAGAGTGAATCTCTCTGAAGATCGGAGCAGGCTTTGCCTGTTGGAAAGAGGACGGAGCTTGACCCCTCTGCACTTCCCCCAGAATCGCTAAAACGAACACATCACGTCGAGCTATTTTGCGGGTTTCTAACATGCCTGTGCTTGCTGCCTGTGCTTGCTGTGCTGCCTGTGCTTGCTGCCTGTGCTTGCTGTGCTGCCTGTGCTTGCTGCCTGTGCTTGCTGTGCTGCCTGTGCTTGCTGTGCTGCCTGTGCTTGCTGCCTGTGCTTGCTGTGCTGCCTGTGCTTGCTGCCTGTGCTTGCTGTGCTGCCTGTGCTTGCTGTGCTGCCTGTTAGCGATGCATTTGATTTCGCCCATAACACGCGGTAATTCGACAGTGGCACACGACAGTGCGTTGCTGTATCACCTGTTTTTGGAGGCGCCGAGAGTCGCGGATCATATGTTTACCTCGGCGGCCGTTGCATTGACCTGCGTCTCAGTAAGAGTAAGCATTGTAAACAAATGCGAGAGTGAATCTCGCCGAAGATCGGAGCAGGCTTTGCCTGTTGGAAAGAGGACGGAGCTTGACCCCTCTGCACTTCCCCAAGAATCTCTAAAAAACGAACCCATCTCGTCGAGCTATTTTGCGGGTTTCTAATATGCCTGTGCTTGCTGTGCTGCCTGTGCTTGATGTGCTGCCTGTGCTTGCTGCCTGTGCTTGCTGTGCTGCCTGTGCTTGCTGTGCTGCCTGTGCTGCCTGTGCTTGCTGCCTGTGCTTGCTGCCTGTGCTTGCTGTGCTGCCTGTGCTTTCTGTGCTGCCTCTGCTTGCTATGCTGCCTGTGCTTGCTGCCTGTGCTTGCTGCGCTGCCTGTGCTTGCTGCCTGTGCTTGCTGTGCTGCCTGTGCTTGCTGTGCTGCCTGTGCTTGCTGCCTGTGCTTGCTGTGCTGCCAGTGCTTGCTGCCTGTGCTTGCTATGCTGCCTGTGCTTGCTGTGCTGCCTGTTAGCGATGCATTTGATTTCGCCCGTAACACGCGGTAATTCGACAGTGGCACACGACAGTGTGTTGCTGTGTCACCTGTTTTTGGAGGCGCCGAGAGTCGCGGATCATATGTTTACCTCGGCGGCCGGTGCATTGACCTGCGTCTCAGTAAGAGTAAGCATTGTAAACAAATGCGAGAGTGAATCTCGCCGAAGATCGGAGCAGGCTTTGCCTGTTGGAAAGAGGACGGAGCTTGACCCCTCTGCACTTCCCCCAGAATCGCTAAAACGAACACATCTTGTCGAGCTATTTTGCGGGTTTCTAACATGCCTGTGCTGGCTGCCTGTGCTTACTGTGCTGCCTGTGCTTGCTGCCTGTGCTTACTCTGTTGCCTGTGCTGCCTGTGCTTGCTGTGCTGCCTGTGCTTGCTGTGCTGCCTGTGCTTGCTGTACTTGCTGTGCTGCCTGTGCTTGCTGCCTGTGCTTGCTGCCTGTGCTTGCTGTGCTGCCTGTGCTTGCTGCCTGTGCTTGCTGTGCTGCCTGTGTTTGCTGTGCTGCCTGTGCTTGCTGCCTGTGCCTGCTGTGCTGCCTGTGCTTGCTGTGCTTCCTGTGCTTGCTGCCTGTGCTTGCTGTGCTGCCTGTGCTGTGCTGCCTGTGTTTGCTGTGCTGCCTGTGCTTGCTGCCTGTGCCTGCTGTGCTGCCTGTGCTTGCTGTGCTGCCTGCTGTGCTGCCTGTGCTTGCTGTGCTGCCTGTGCTTGCTGCCTGTGCTTGCTGTGCTGCCTGTGCTTGCTGCCTGTGCCTGCTGTGCTGCCTGTGCTTGCTGTGCTGCCTGTGCTTGCTGCCTGTGCTTGCTGTGCTGCCTGTGCTTGCTGCCTATGCTTGCTGTGCTTGCTGTCTGTGCTTGCTGTGCTGCCTGTGCTTGCTGTGCTGCCTGTGCTTTGCTGCCTGTGCTTGCTGTGCTGCCTGTGTTTGCTGTGCTGCCTGTGCTTGCTGCCTGTGCTTGCTGTGCTGCCTGTGCTTGCTGCCTGTGCTTGCTGTGCTGCCTGTGCTTGCTGTGCTGCCTGTTAGCGATGCATTTGATTTCGCCCATAACACGCGGTAATTCGACAGTGGCACACGACAGTGCGTTGCTGTGTCACCTGTTTTTGGAAGCGCCGAGAGTCGCGGATCATATGTTTACCTCGGCGGCCGGTGCATTGACCTGCGTCTCAGTAAGAGTAAGCATTGTAAACAAATGCGAGAGTGAATCTCGCCGAAGATCGGAGCAGGCTTTGCCTGTTGGAAAGAGGACGGAGCTTGAACCCCTCTGCACTTCCCCCAGAATCGCTAAAACGAACACATCACGTCGAGCTATTTTGCGGATTTCTAACATGCCTGTGCTTGCTGCCTGTGCTTGCTGTGCTGCCTGTGCTTGCTGACTGTGCTTGCTGTGCTGCCTGTGCTTGCTGCCTGTGCTTGCTGTGCTGCCTGTGCTTGCTGCCTGTGCTTGCTGTGCTGCCTGTGCTTGCTGTGCTTGTTGTGATGCCTGTGCTTGCTGTGCTGAGTCTGCTTGCTGCCTGTGCTTGCTGTGCTGCCTGTGCTTGCTGCCTGTGCTTGCTGTGCTGCCTGTGCTTGCTGCCTGTGCTTGCTGTGCTGCCTGTGCTTGCTGCCTGTGCTTGTTGTGATGCCTGTGCTTGCTGTGCTTTCTGTGCTTGCTGTGCTGCCTGTGCCTGCTGTGCTGCCTGCGCTTGCTGCCTGTGCTTGCTGTGCTGCCTGTGCTTGCTGCCTGTGCTTGCTGTGCTGCCTGTGCTTGCTGCCTGTGTTTGCTATGCTGCCTGTGCTTTCTGTGCTGCCTGTGCTTGCTGCCTGTGCTTACTGTGCTGCCTGTGCTTGCTGTGCTGCCTGTGCTTGTTGCCTGTGCTTGCTGTGCTGCCTGTGCTTGCTGTGCTGCCTGTGCTTGCTGCCTGTGCTTGCTGTGCTGCCTGTGCTTGCTGCCTGTGCTTGCTGTGCTGCCTGTGCTTGGTGTGCTGCCTGTGCTTGCTGCCTGTGCTTGCTGTGCTGCCTGTGCTTGCTGCCTGTGCTTGTTGTGATGCCTGTGCTTGCTGTGCTTTCTGTGCTTGCTGTGCTGCCTGTGCCTGCTGTGCTGCCTGCGCTTGCTGCCTGTGCTTGCTCTGCTGCCTGTGCTTGCTGCCTGTGCTTGCTGTGCTGCCTGTGCTTGCTGCCTGTGCTTGCTGTGCTGCCTGTGCTTGCTGCCTGTGCTTGCTGTGCTGCCTGTGCTTGCTGTGCTTGTTGTGATGCCTGTGCTTGCTGTGCTGAGTCTGCTTGCTGCCTGTGCTTGCTGTGCTGCCTGTGCTTGCTGCCTGTGCTTGCTGTGCTGCCTGTGCTTGCTGCCTGTGCTTGCTGTGCTGCCTGTGCTTGCTGCCTGTGCTTGTTGTGATGCCTGTGCTTGCTGTGCTTTCTGTGCTTGCTGTGCTGCCTGTGCCTGCTGTGCTGCCTGCGCTTGCTGCCTGTGCTTGCTGTGCTGCCTGTGCTTGCTGCCTGTGCTTGCTGTGCTGCCTGTGCTTGCTGCCTGTGTTTGCTATGCTGCCTGTGCTTTCTGTGCTGCCTGTGCTTGCTGCCTGTGCTTGCTGTGCTGCCTGTGCTTGCTGCCTGTGTTTGCTATGCTGCCTGTGCTTTCTGTGCTGCCTGTGCTTGCTGCCTGTGCTTTCTGTGCTGCCTCTGCTTGCTATGCTGCCTGTGCTTGCTGCCTGTGCTTGCTGTGCTGCCTGTGCTTGCTGCCTGTGCTTGCTGTGCTGCCTGTGTTTGCTGTGCTGCCTGTGCTTGCTGCCTGTGCCTGCTGTGCTGCCTGTGCTTGCTGTGCTTCCTGTGCTTGCTGCCTGTGCTTGCTGTGCTGCCTGTGCTTGCTGTGCTGCCTGTGCTTGCTGTGCTGCCTGTGCTTGCTGCCTGTGCTTGCTGTGCTGCCTGTGCTTGCTGCCTGTGCTTGCTGTGCTGCCTGTGCTGTGCTGCCTGTGATTGCTGTGCTGCCTGTGTTTGCTGTGCTGCCTGTGCTTGCTGCCTGTGCCTGCTGTGCTGCCTGTGCTTGCTGTGCTGCCTGCTGTGCTGCCTGTGCTTGCTGTGCTGCCTGTGCTTGCTGCCTGTGCTTGCTGTGCTGCCTGTGCTTGCTGCCTGTGCCTGCTGTGCTGCCTGTGCTTGCTGTGCTGCCTGTGCTTGCTGCCTGTGCTTGCTGTGCTGCCTGTGCTTGCTGCCTATGCTTGCTGTGCTTGCTGTCTGTGCTTGCTGTGCTGCCTGTGCTTGCTGTGCTGCCTGTGCTTTGCTGCCTGTGCTTGCTGTGCTGCCTGTGTTTGCTGTGCTGCCTGTGCTTGCTGCCTGTGCTTGCTGTGCTGCCTGTGCTTGCTGCCTGTGCTTGCTGTGCTGCCTGTGCTTGCTGTGCTGCCTGTTAGCGATGCATTTGATTTCGCCCATAACACGCGGTAATTCGACAGTGGCACACGACAGTGCGTTGCTGTGTCACCTGTTTTTGGAAGCGCCGAGAGTCGCGGATCATATGTTTACCTCGGCGGCCGGTGCATTGACCTGCGTCTCAGTAAGAGTAAGCATTGTAAACAAATGCGAGAGTGAATCTCTCTGAAGATCGGAGCAGGCTTTGCCTGTTGGAAAGAGGACGGAGCTTGACCCCTCTGCACTTCCCCCAGAATCGCTAAAACGAACACATCACGTCGAGCTATTTTGCGGGTTTCTAACATGCCTGTGCTTGCTGCCTGTGCTTGCTGTGCTGCCTGTGCTTGCTGCCTGTGCTTGCTGTGTTGCCTGTGCTTGCTGCCTGTGCTTGCTGTGCTGCCTGTGCTTGCTGTGCTGCCTGTGCTTGCTGCCTGTGCTTGCTGTGCTGCCTGTGCTTGCTGCCTGTGCTTGCTGTGCTGCCTGTGCTTGCTGTGCTGCCTGTTAGCGATGCATTTGATTTCGCCCATAACACGCGGTAATTCGACAGTGGCACACGAAAGTGCGTTGCTGTATCACCTGTTTTTGGAGGCGCCGAGAGTCGCGGATCATATGTTTACCTCGGCGGCCGTTGCATTGACCTGCGTCTCAGTAAGAGTAAGCATTGTAAACAAATGCGAGAGTGAATCTCGCCGAAGATCGGAGCAGGCTTTGCCTGTTGGAAAGAGGACGGAGCTTGACCCCTCTGCACTTCCCCAAGAATCTCTAAAAAACGAACCCATCTCGTCGAGCTATTTTGCGGGTTTCTAATATGCCTGTGCTTGCTGTGCTGCCTGTGCTTGATGTGCTGCCTGTGCTTGCTGCCTGTGCTTGCTGTGCTGCCTGTGCTTGCTGTGCTGCCTGTGCTGCCTGTGCTTGCTGCCTGTGCTTGCTGCCTGTGCTTGCTGTGCTGCCTGTGCTTTCTGTGCTGCCTCTGCTTGCTATGCTGCCTGTGCTTGCTGCCTGTGCTTGCTGCGCTGCCTGTGCTTGCTGCCTGTGCTTGCTGTGCTGCCTGTGCTTGCTGTGCTGCCTGTGCTTGCTGCCTGTGCTTGCTGTGCTGCCAGTGCTTGCTGCCTGTGCTTGCTATGCTGCCTGTGCTTGCTGTGCTGCCTGTTAGCGATGCATTTGATTTCGCCCGTAACACGCGGTAATTCGACAGTGGCACACGACAGTGTGTTGCTGTGTCACCTGTTTTTGGAGGCGCCGAGAGTCGCGGATCATATGTTTACCTCGGCGGCCGGTGCATTGACCTGCGTCTCAGTAAGAGTAAGCATTGTAAACAAATGCGAGAGTGAATCTCGCCGAAGATCGGAGCAGGCTTTGCCTGTTGGAAAGAGGACGGAGCTTGACCCCTCTGCACTTCCCCCAGAATCGCTAAAACGAACACATCTTGTCGAGCTATTTTGCGGGTTTCTAACATGCCTGTGCTGGCTGCCTGTGCTTACTGTGCTGCCTGTGCTTGCTGCCTGTGCTTACTCTGTTGCCTGTGCTGCCTGTGCTTGCTGTGCTGCCTGTGCTTGCTGTGCTGCCTGTGCTTGCTGTACTTGCTGTGCTGCCTGTGCTTGCTGCCTGTGCTTGCTGCCTGTGCTTGCTGTGCTGCCTGTGCTTGCTGCCTGTGCTTGCTGTGCTGCCTGTGTTTGCTGTGCTGCCTGTGCTTGCTGCCTGTGCCTGCTGTGCTGCCTGTGCTTGCTGTGCTTCCTGTGCTTGCTGCCTGTGCTTGCTGTGCTGCCTGTGTTTGCTGTGCTGCCTGTGCTTGCTGCCTGTGCCTGCTGTGCTGCCTGTGCTTGCTGTGCTTCCTGTGCTTGCTGCCTGTGCTTGCTGTGCTGCCTGTGCTTGGTGTGCTGCCTGTGCTTGCTGCCTGTGCTTGCTGTGCTGCCTGTGCTTGCTGCCTGTGCTTGTTGTGATGCCTGTGCTTGCTGTGCTTTCTGTGCTTGCTGTGCTGCCTGTGCCTGCTGTGCTGCCTGCGCTTGCTGCCTGTGCTTGCTGTGCTGCCTGTGCTTGCTGCCTGTGCTTGCTGCCTGTGCTTGCTGTGCTGCCTGTGCTTGCTGCCTGTGTTTGCTATGCTGCCTGTGCTTTCTGTGCTGCCTGTGCTTGCTGCCTGTGCTTACTGTGCTGCCTGTGCTTGCTGTGCTGCCTGTGCTTGCTGCCTGTGCTTGCTGTGCTGCCTGTGTTTGCTGTGCTGCCTGTGCTTGCTGCCTGTGCCTGCTGTGCTGCCTGTGCTTGCTGTGCTTCCTGTGCTTGCTGCCTGTGCTGTGCTGCCTGTGTTTGCTGTGCTGCCTGTGCTTGCTGCCTGTGCCTGCTGTGCTGCCTGTGCTTGCTGTGCTGCCTGTGCTTGCTGCCTGTGCTTGCTGTGCTGCCTGTGCTTGCTGCCTGTGCCTGCTGTGCTGCCTGTGCTTGCTGTGCTGCCTGTGCTTGCTGCCTGTGCTTGCTGTGCTGCCTGTGCTTGCTGCCTATGCTTGCTGTGCTTGCTGTCTGTGCTTGCTGTGCTGCCTGTGCTTGCTGTGCTGCCTGTGCTTTGCTGCCTGTGCTTGCTGTGCTGCCTGTGTTTGCTGTGCTGCCTGTGCTTGCTGCCTGTGCTTGCTGTGCTGCCTGTGCTTGCTGCCTGTGCCTGCTGTGCTGCCTGTGCTTGCTGTGCTGCCTGTGCTTGCTGCCTGTGCTTGCTGTGCTGCCTGTGCTTGCTGCCTATGCTTGCTGTGCTGTCTGTGCTTGCTGTCTGTGCTTGCTGTGCTGCCTGTGCTTGCTGTGCTGCCTGTGCTTTGCTGCCTGTGCTTGCTGTGCTGCCTGTGTTTGCTGTGCTGCCTGTGCTTGCTGCCTGTGCTTGCTGTGCTGCCTGTGCTTGCTGCCTGTGCTTGCTGTGCTGCCTGTTAGCGATGCATTTGATTTCGCCCATAACACGCGGTAATTCGACAGTGGCACACGACAGTGCGTTGCTGTGTCACCTGTTTTTGGAAGCGCCGAGAGTCGCGGATCATATGTTTACCTCGGCGGCCGGTGCATTGACCTGCGTCTCAGTAAGAGTAAGCATTGTAAACAAATGCGAGAGTGAATCTCGCCGAAGATCGGAGCAGGCTTTGCCTGTTGGAAAGAGGACGGAGCTTGACCCCTCTGCACTTCCCCCAGAATCGCTAAAACGAACACATCACGTCGAGCTATTTTGCGGGTTTCTAACATGCCTGTGCTTGCTGCCTGTGCTTGCTGTGCTGCCTGTGCTTGCTGCCTATGCTTGCTGTGCTTGCTGTCTGTGCTTGCTGTGCTGCCTGTGCTTGCTGTGCTGCCTGTGCTTTGCTGCCTGTGCTTGCTGTGCTGCCTGTGTTTGCTGTGCTGCCTGTGCTTGCTGCCTGTGCTTGCTGTGCTGCCTGTGCTTGCTGCCTGTGCTTGCTGTGCTGCCTGTGCTTGCTGTGCTGCCTGTTAGCGATGCATTTGATTTCGCCCATAACACGCGGTAATTCGACAGTGGCACACGACAGTGCGTTGCTGTGTCACCTGTTTTTGGAAGCGCCGAGAGTCGCGGATCATATGTTTACCTCGGCGGCCGGTGCATTGACCTGCGTCTCAGTAAGAGTAAGCATTGTAAACAAATGCGAGAGTGAATCTCGCCGAAGATCGGAGCAGGCTTTGCCTGTTGGAAAGAGGACGGAGCTTGAACCCCTCTGCACTTCCCCCAGAATCGCTAAAACGAACACATCACGTCGAGCTATTTTGCGGGTTTCTAACATGCCTGTGCTTGCTGCCTGTGCTTGCTGTGCTGCCTGTGCTTGCTGACTGTGCTTGCTGTGCTGCCTGTGCTTGCTGCCTGTGCTTGCTGTGCTGCCTGTGCTTGCTGCCTGTGCTTGCTGTGCTGCCTGTGCTTGCTGTGCTTGTTGTGATGCCTGTGCTTGCTGTGCTGAGTCTGCTTGCTGCCTGTGCTTGCTGTGCTGCCTGTGCTTGCTGCCTGTGCTTGCTGTGCTGCCTGTGCTTGCTGCCTGTGCTTGCTGTGCTGCCTGTGCTTGCTGCCTGTGCTTGTTGTGATGCCTGTGCTTGCTGTGCTTTCTGTGCTTGCTGTGCTGCCTGTGCCTGCTGTGCTGCCTGCGCTTGCTGCCTGTGCTTGCTGTGCTGCCTGTGCTTGCTGCCTGTGCTTGCTGTGCTGCCTGTGCTTGCTGCCTGTGTTTGCTATGCTGCCTGTGCTTTCTGTGCTGCCTGTGCTTGCTGCCTGTGCTTACTGTGCTGCCTGTGCTTGCTGTGCTGCCTGTGCTTGTTGCCTGTGCTTGCTGTGCTGCCTGTGCTTGCTGTGCTGCCTGTGCTTGCTGCCTGTGCTTGCTGTGCTGCCTGTGCTTGCTGCCTGTGCTTGCTGTGCTGCCTGTGCTTGGTGTGCTGCCTGTGCTTGCTGCCTGTGCTTGCTGTGCTGCCTGTGCTTGCTGCCTGTGCTTGTTGTGATGCCTGTGCTTGCTGTGCTTTCTGTGCTTGCTGTGCTGCCTGTGCCTGCTGTGCTGCCTGCGCTTGCTGCCTGTGCTTGCTGCCTGTGCTTGCTGTGCTGCCTGTGCTTGCTGCCTGTGCTTGCTGTGCTGCCTGTGCTTGCTGCCTGTGCTTGCTGTGCTGCCTGTGCTTGCTGTGCTTGTTGTGATGCCTGTGCTTGCTGTGCTGAGTCTGCTTGCTGCCTGTGCTTGCTGTGCTGCCTGTGCTTGCTGCCTGTGCTTGCTGTGCTGCCTGTGCTTGCTGCCTGTGCTTGCTGTGCTGCCTGTGCTTGCTGCCTGTGCTTGTTGTGATGCCTGTGCTTGCTGTGCTTTCTGTGCTTGCTGTGCTGCCTGTGCCTGCTGTGCTGCCTGCGCTTGCTGCCTGTGCTTGCTGTGCTGCCTGTGCTTGCTGCCTGTGCTTGCTGTGCTGCCTGTGCTTGCTGCCTGTGTTTGCTATGCTGCCTGTGCTTTCTGTGCTGCCTGTGCTTGCTGCCTGTGCTTGCTGTGCTGCCTGTGCTTGCTGCCTGTGTTTGCTATGCTGCCTGTGCTTTCTGTGCTGCCTGTGCTTGCTGCCTGTGCTTTCTGTGCTGCCTCTGCTTGCTATGCTGCCTGTGCTTGCTGCCTGTGCTTGCTGTGCTGCCTGTGCTTGCTGCCTGTGCTTGCTGTGCTGCCTGTGTTTGCTGTGCTGCCTGTGCTTGCTGCCTGTGCCTGCTGTGCTGCCTGTGCTTGCTGTGCTTCCTGTGCTTGCTGCCTGTGCTTGCTGTGCTGCCTGTGCTTGCTGCCTGTGCTTGCTGTGCTGCCTGTGCTTGCTGTGCTGCCTGTGCTTGCTGCCTGTGCTTGCTGTGCTGCCTGTGCTTGCTGCCTGTGCTTGCTGTGCTGCCTGTGCTTGCTGTGCTGCCTGTGCTTGCTGCCTGTGCTTGCTGTGCTGCCTGTGCTTGCTGCCTGTGCTTGTTGTGATGCCTGTGCTTGCTGTGCTTTCTGTGCTTGCTGTGCTGCCTGTGCCTGCTGTGCTGCCTGTGCTTGCTGTGCTGCCTGTGCTTGCTGCCTGTGCTTGCTGTGCTGCCTGTGCTTGCTGCCTGTGCTTGCTGTGCTGCCTGTGCTTGCTGTGCTGCCTGTGCTGCCTGTGCTTGCTGCCTGTGCTTGCTGTGCTGCCTGTGCTTGCTGCCTGTGCTTGCTGTGCTGCCTGTGTTTGCTGTGCTGCCTGTGCTTGCTGCCTGTGCCTGCTGTGCTGCCTGTGCTTGCTGTGCTTCCTGTGCTTGCTGCCTGTGCTGTGCTGCCTGTGTTTGCTGTGCTGCCTGTGCTTGCTGCCTGTGCCTGCTGTGCTGCCTGTGCTTGCTGTGCTGCCTGCTGTGCTGCCTGTGCTTGCTGTGCTGCCTGTGCTTGCTGCCTGTGCTTGCTGTGCTGCCTGTGCTTGCTGCCTGTGCCTGCTGTGCTGCCTGTGCTTGCTGTGCTGCCTGTGCTTGCTGCCTGTGCTTGCTGTGCTGCCTGTGCTTGCTGCCTATGCTTGCTGTGCTTGCTGTCTGTGCTTGCTGTGCTGCCTGTGCTTGCTGTGCTGCCTGTGCTTTGCTGCCTGTGCTTGCTGTGCTGCCTGTGTTTGCTGTGCTGCCTGTGCTTGCTGCCTGTGCTTGCTGTGCTGCCTGTGCTTGCTGCCTGTGCCTGCTGTGCTGCCTGTGCTTGCTGTGCTGCCTGTGCTTGCTGCCTGTGCTTGCTGTGCTGCCTGTGCTTGCTGCCTATGCTTGCTGTGCTGTCTGTGCTTGCTGTCTGTGCTTGCTGTGCTGCCTGTGCTTGCTGTGCTGCCTGTGCTTTGCTGCCTGTGCTTGCTGTGCTGCCTGTGTTTGCTGTGCTGCCTGTGCTTGCTGCCTGTGCTTGCTGTGCTGCCTGTGCTTGCTGCCTGTGCTTGCTGTGCTGCCTGTTAGCGATGCATTTGATTTCGCCCATAACACGCGGTAATTCGACAGTGGCACACGACAGTGCGTTGCTGTGTCACCTGTTTTTGGAAGCGCCGAGAGTCGCGGATCATATGTTTACCTCGGCGGCCGGTGCATTGACCTGCGTCTCAGTAAGAGTAAGCATTGTAAACAAATGCGAGAGTGAATCTCGCCGAAGATCGGAGCAGGCTTTGCCTGTTGGAAAGAGGACGGAGCTTGACCCCTCTGCACTTCCCCCAGAATCGCTAAAACGAACACATCACGTCGAGCTATTTTGCGGGTTTCTAACATGCCTGTGCTTGCTGCCTGTGCTTGCTGCCTGTGCTTGCTGTGCTGCCTGTGCTTGCTGCCTGTGCTTGCTGTGCTGTCTGTGCTTGCTGCCTGTGCTTGCTGTGCTGCCTGTGCTTGCTGCCTGTGCTTGCTGTGCTGCCTGTGCTTGCTGCCCGTGCTTGCTGTGCTGCCGGTGCTTGCTGCCCGTGCTTGCTGTGCTGCCGGTGCTTGCTGTGCTGCCTGTGCTTGCTGCCTGTGCTGCCTGTGCTTGCTGTGCTGCCTGTGCTGCCTGTGCTTGCTGCCTGTGCTTGCTGTGCTGCCTGTGCTTGCTGCCTGTGCTTGCTGTGCTGCCTGTGCTGCCTGTGCTTGCTGCCTGTGCTTGCTGTGCTGCCTGTGCTTGCTGCCTGTGCTTGCTGTGCTGCCTGTGCTGCCTGTGCTTGCTGCCTGTGCTTGCTGCCTGTGCTTGCTGTGCTGCCTGAGCTGCTGTGCTGCCTGTGCTTGCTGCCTGTGCTTGCTGTGCTGCCTGTGCTTGCTGCCTGTGCTTGCTGCCTGTGCTTGCTGTGATGCCTGTGCTTGCTGCCTGTGCTTGCTGTGCTGATTGTGCTTGCTGTGCTGCCTGTGCTTGCTGCCTGTGCTTGCTGTGCTGCCTGTGCTTGCTGCCTGTGCTTGCTCTGCTGCCTGTGCTTGCTGTCTGTGCTTGCTGTGCTGCCTGTGCTCGCTGTGCTGCCTGTGCTTGCTGCCTGTGCTTGCTGAGCTTGCTATGCTGCCTGTGCAAGCTGCCTGTGCTTGCTGTGCTGCCTGTGCTTGCTGTGCTGCCTGTGCTTCCTGCCTGTGCTTGCTGTGCTGCCTGTGCTTGCTGTTTGTGCTTGCTGTGCTGCCTGTGTTTGCTGTGCTGCCTGTGCTTGCTGCCCGTGCTTGATGTGCTGCCTGTGCTTGCTGCCTGTGCTTGCTGTGCTGCCTGTGCTTGCTGCCCGTGCTTGCTGTGCTGCCTATGCTTGCTGCCTGTGCTTGCTGTGCTGCCTGTGCTTGCTGTGCTGCCTGTGCTTGCTGTCTGTGCTTGCTCTGCTGTCTGTGCTTGCTGTGCTGCCTGTGCTTGCTGCCTGTGCTTGCTGTGCTGCCTGTGCTTGCTATCTGTGCTGCCTGTGCTTGGTGTGCTGCCTGTGCTTGCTGTCTGTGCTTGCTGTGCTTGCTGTGCTTGCTGTGCTGCCTGTGCTTGGTGTGCTGCCTGTGCTTGCTGCCTGTGCTTGCTGTGCTGCCTGTGCTTGCTGCCTGTGCTGCCTGTGCTTGCTGCCTGTGCTTGCTGTGCTGCCTGTGCTTGCTGCGCTGCCTGTGCTTGCTGCCTGTGCTTGCTGTGCTGCCTGTGCTTGCTGCCTGTGCTTGCTGTACTTGCTGTGCTGCCTGTGCTTGTTGTGCTGCCTGTGCTTGCTGCCTGTGCTTGCTGTGCTGATTGTGCTTGCTGTGCTGCCTGTGCTGTGCTGCCTGTGCTTGCTGTGCTGCCTGTGCTTGCTGTGCTGCCTGTGCTTGCTGTGCTGCCTGTGCTTGCTGCCTGTGCTTGCTGTGCTGCCTGTGCTGTGCTGCCTGGGATTGCTGTGCTGCCTGTGTTTGCTGTGCTGCCTGTGCTTGCTGCCTGTGCCTGCTGTGCTGCCTGTGCTTGCTGTGCTGCCTGTGCTTGCTGTGTTGCCTGTGCTTGCTGCCTGTGCTTGCTGTGCTGCCTGTGCTTGCTGCCTATGCTTGCTGTGCTGCCTGTGCTTGCTGTGCTGCCTGTGCTTGCTGTGCTGCCTGTGCTTGCTGCCTGTGCTTGCTGTGCTGCCTGTGCTTGCTGTGCTGCCTGTGCTTGGTGTGCTGCCTGTGCTTGCTGCCTGTGCTTGCTGTGCTGCCTGTGCTTGCTGCCTGTGCTTGTTGTGATGCCTGTGCTTGCTGTGCTTTCTGTGCTTGCTGTGCTGCCTGTGCCTGCTGTGCTGCCTGCGCTTGCTGCCTGTGCTTGCTGTGCTGCCTGTGCTTGCTGCCTGTGCTTGCTGTGCTGCCTGTGCTTGCTGCCTGTGCTTGCTGTGCTGCCTGTGCTTGCTGCCTGTGCTTGCTGTGCTGCCTGTGCTTGCTGTGCTTGTTGTGATGCCTGTGCTTGCTGTGCTGAGTCTGCTTGCTGCCTGTGCTTGCTGTGCTGCCTGTGCTTGCTGCCTGTGCTTGCTGTGCTGCCTGTGCTTGCTGCCTGTGCTTGCTGTGCTGCCTGTGCTTGCTGCCTGTGCTTGTTGTGATGCCTGTGCTTGCTGTGCTTTCTGTGCTTGCTGTGCTGCCTGTGCCTGCTGTGCTGCCTGCGCTTGCTGCCTGTGCTTGCTGTGCTGCCTGTGCTTGCTGCCTGTGCTTGCTGTGCTGCCTGTGCTTGCTGCCTGTGTTTGCTATGCTGCCTGTGCTTTCTGTGCTGCCTGTGCTTGCTGCCTGTGCTTGCTGTGCTGCCTGTGCTTGCTGCCTGTGTTTGCTATGCTGCCTGTGCTTTCTGTGCTGCCTGTGCTTGCTGCCTGTGCTTTCTGTGCTGCCTCTGCTTGCTATGCTGCCTGTGCTTGCTGCCTGTGCTTGCTGTGCTGCCTGTGCTTGCTGCCTGTGCTTGCTGCGCTGCCTGTGTTTGCTGTGCTGCCTGTGCTTGCTGCCTGTGCCTGCTGTGCTGCCTGTGCTTGCTGTGCTTCCTGTGCTTGCTGCCTGTGCTTGCTGTGCTGCCTGTGCTTGCTGCCTGTGCTTGCTGTGCTGCCTGTGCTTGCTGTGCTGCCTGTGCTTGCTGCCTGTGCTTGCTGTGCTGCCTGTGCTTGCTGCCTGTGCTTGCTGTGCTGCCTGTGCTTGCTGTGCTGCCTGTGCTTGCTGCCTGTGCTTGCTGTGCTGCCTGTGCTTGCTGCCTGTTCTTGTTGTGATGCCTGTGCTTGCTGTGCTTTCTGTGCTTGCTGTGCTGCCTGTGCCTGCTGTGCTGCCTGCGCTTGCTGCCTGTGCTTGCTGTGCTGCCTGTGCTTGCTGCCTGTGCTTGCTGTGCTGCCTGTGCTTGCTGCCTGTGCTTGCTGTGCTGCCTGTGCTTGCTGTGCTGCCTGTGCTGCCTGTGCTTGCTGCCTGTGCTTGCTGTGCTGCCTGTGCTTGCTGCCTGTGCTTGCTGTGCTGCCTGTGTTTGCTGTGCTGCCTGTGCTTGCTGCCTGTGCCTGCTGTGCTGCCTGTGCTTGCTGTGCTTCCTGTGCTTGCTGCCTGTGCTGTGCTGCCTGTGTTTGCTGTGCTGCCTGTGCTTGCTGCCTGTGCCTGCTGTGCTGCCTGTGCTTGCTGTGCTGCCTGCTGTGCTGCCTGTGCTTGCTGTGCTGCCTGTGCTTGCTGCCTGTGCTTGCTGTGCTGCCTGTGCTTGCTGCCTGTGCCTGCTGTGCTGCCTGTGCTTGCTGTGCTGCCTGTGCTTGCTGCCTGTGCTTGCTGTGCTGCCTGTGCTTGCTGCCTATGCTTGCTGTGCTTGCTGTCTGTGCTTGCTGTGCTGCCTGTGCTTGCTGTGCTGCCTGTGCTTTGCTGCCTGTGCTTGCTGTGCTGCCTGTGTTTGCTGTGCTGCCTGTGCTTGCTGCCTGTGCTTGCTGTGCTGCCTGTGCTTGCTGCCTGTGCCTGCTGTGCTGCCTGTGCTTGCTGTGCTGCCTGTGCTTGCTGCCTGTGCTTGCTGTGCTGCCTGTGCTTGCTGCCTATGCTTGCTGTGCTGTCTGTGCTTGCTGTCTGTGCTTGCTGTGCTGCCTGTGCTTGCTGTGCTGCCTGTGCTTTGCTGCCTGTGCTTGCTGTGCTGCCTGTGTTTGCTGTGCTGCCTGTGCTTGCTGCCTGTGCTTGCTGTGCTGCCTGTGCTTGCTGCCTGTGCTTGCTGTGCTGCCTGTTAGCGATGCATTTGATTTCGCCCATAACACGCGGTAATTCGACAGTGGCACACGACAGTGCGTTGCTGTGTCACCTGTTTTTGGAAGCGCCGAGAGTCGCGGATCATATGTTTACCTCGGCGGCCGGTGCATTGACCTGCGTCTCAGTAAGAGTAAGCATTGTAAACAAATGCGAGAGTGAATCTCGCCGAAGATCGGAGCAGGCTTTGCCTGTTGGAAAGAGGACGGAGCTTGACCCCTCTGCACTTCCCCCAGAATCGCTAAAACGAACACATCACGTCGAGCTATTTTGCGGGTTTCTAACATGCCTGTGCTTGCTGCCTGTGCTTGCTGCCTGTGCTTGCTGTGCTGTCTGTGCTTGCTGCCTGTGCTTGCTGTGCTGTCTGTGCTTGCTGCCTGTGCTTGCTGTGCTGCCTGTGCTTGCTGCCTGTGCTTGCTGTGCTGCCTGTGCTTGCTGCCCGTGCTTGCTGTGCTGCCGGTGCTTGCTGCCCGTGCTTGCTGTGCTGCCGGTGCTTGCTGTGCTGCCTGTGCTTGCTGCCTGTGCTGCCTGTGCTTGCTGTGCTGCCTGTGCTGCCTGTGCTTGCTGCCTGTGCTTGCTGTGGTGCCTGTGCTTGCTGCCTGTGCTTGCTGTGCTGCCTGTGCTGCCTGTGCTTGCTGCCTGTGCTTGCTGTGCTGCCTGTGCTTGCTGCCTGTGCTTGCTGTGCTGCCTGTGCTGCCTGTGCTTGCTGCCTGTGCTTGCTGCCTGTGCTTGCTGCCTGTGCTTGCTGTGCTGCCTGAGCTGCTGTGCTGCCTGTGCTTGCTGCCTGTGCTTGCTGTGCTGCCTGTGCTTGCTGCCTGTGCTTGCTGCCTGTGCTTGCTGTGATGCCTGTGCTTGCTGCCTGTGCTTGCTGTGCTGATTGTGCTTGCTGTGCTGCCTGTGCTTGCTGCCTGTGCTTGCTGTGCTGCCTGTGCTTGCTGCCTGTGCTTGCTCTGCTGCCTGTGCTTGCTGTCTGTGCTTGCTGTGCTGCCTGTGCTCGCTGTGCTGCCTGTGCTTGCTGCCTGTGCTTGCTGAGCTTGCTATGCTGCCTGTGCAAGCTGCCTGTGCTTGCTGTGCTGCCTGTGCTTGCTGTGCTGCCTGTGCTTCCTGCCTGTGCTTGCTGTGCTGCCTGTGCTTGCTGTGCTGCCTGTGCTTGCTGTTTGTGCTTGCTGTGCTGCCTGTGTTTGCTGTGCTGCCTGTGCTTGCTGCCCGTGCTTGATGTGCTGCCTGTGCTTGCTGCCTGTGCTTGCTGTGCTGCCTGTGCTTGCTGCCCGTGCTTGCTGTGCTGCCTATGCTTGCTGCCTGTGCTTGCTGTGCTGCCTGTGCTTGCTGTGCTGCCTGTGCTTGCTGTCTGTGCTTGCTCTGCTGTCTGTGCTTGCTGTGCTGCCTGTGCTTGCTGCCTGTGCTTGCTGTGCTGCCTGTGCTTGCTATCTGTGCTGCCTGTGCTTGGTGTGCTGCCTGTGCTTGCTGTCTGTGCTTGCTGTGCTGCCTGTGCTTGGTGTGCTGCCTGTGCTTGCTGCCTGTGCTTGCTGTGCTGCCTGTGCTTGCTGCCTGTGCTGCCTGTGCTTGCTGCCTGTGCTTGCTGTGCTGCCTGTGCTTGCTGCGCTGCCTGTGCTTGCTGCCTGTGCTTGCTGTGCTGCCTGTGCTTGCTGCCTGTGCTTGCTGTACTTGCTGTGCTGCCTGTGCTTGTTGTGCTGCCTGTGCTTGCTGCCTGTGCTTGCTGTGCTGATTGTGCTTGCTGTGCTGCCTGTGCTGTGCTGCCTGTGCTTGCTGTGCTGCCTGTGCTTGCTGTGCTGCCTGTGCTTGCTGCCTGTGCTTGCTGTGCTGCCTGTGCTGTGCTGCCTGGGATTGCTGTGCTGCCTGTGTTTGCTGTGCTGCCTGTGCTTGCTGCCTGTGCCTGCTGTGCTGCCTGTGCTTGCTGTGCTGCCTGTGCTTGCTGCCTGTGCTTGCTGCCTGTGCTTGCTGTGCTGCCTGTGCTTGCTGTGTTGCCTGTGCTTGCTGCCTGTGCTTGCTGTGCTGCCTGTGCTTGCTGCCTATGCTTGCTGTGCTGCCTGTGCTTGCTGTGCTGCCTGTGCTTTGCTGCCTGTGCTTGCTGTGCTGCCTGTGTTTGCTGTGCTGCCTGTGCTTGCTGCCTGTGCTTGCTGTGCTGCCTGTGCTTGCTGCCTGTGCTTGCTGTGCTGCCTGTGCTTGCTGCCTGTGCCTGCTGTGCTGCCTGTGCTTGCTGCCTGTGCTGGCTGCCTGTGCTTGCCGTGCTGCCTGTGCTTGCTGCCTGTGCTTGCTGTGCTGCCTGTGCTGTGCTGCCTGTGCTTGATGAGCTGCCTGTGTTTGCTGTGCTGCCTGTGCTTGCTGCCTGTGCTTGCTGTGCTGCCTGTGCTTGCTGTGCTGCCGGTGCTGTGCCGCCTGTGCTTGCTGTGCTGCCTGTGCTTGCTGCCTGTGCTTGCTGTGCTGCCTGTGCTTGCTGCCTGTGCTTGCTGTGCTGCTTGTGCTTGCTGCCTGTGCTTGCTGCATGTGCTTGCTGCCTGTGCTTGCCGTGCTGCCTGTGCTTGCTGCCTGTGCTTGCTGTGCTGCCTGTGCTGTGCTGCCTGTGCTTGATGAGCTGCCTGTGTTTGCTGTGCTGCCTGTGCTTGCTGCCTGTGCTTGCTGTGCTGCCTGTGCTTGCTGTGCTGCCTGTGCTTGCTGCCTGTGCTTGCTGCCTGTGCTTGCTGTGCTGCCTGTGCTTGCTGCCTGTGCTTGCTGCCTGTGCTTGCTGTGCTGCCTGTGCTTGCTGTGTTGCCTGTGCTTGCTGCCTGTGCTTGCTGTGCTGCCTGTGCTTGCTGCCTGTGCTTGCTGTGCTGCCTGTGCTTGCTGTGCTGCCTGTTAGCGATGCATTTGATTTCGCCCATAACACGCGGTAATTCGACAGTGGCACACGACAGTGCGTTGCTGTATCACCTGTTTTTGGAGGCGCCGAGAGTCGCGGATCATATGTTTACCTCGGCGGCCGTTGCATTGACCTGCGTCTCAGTAAGAGTAAGCATTGTAAACAAATGCGAGAGTGAATCTCGCCGAAGATCGGAGCAGGCTTTGCCTGTTGGAAAGAGGACGGAGCTTGACCCCTCTGCACTTCCCCAAGAATCTCTAAAAAACGAACCCATCTCGTCGAGCTATTTTGCGGGTTTCTAACATGCCTGTGCTTGCTGTGCTGCCTGTGCTTGATGTGCTGCCTGTGCTTGCTGCCTGTGCTTGCTGTGCTGCCTGTGCTTGCTGCCTATGCTTGCTGTGCTTGCTGTGCTGCCTGTGCTTGCTGTGCTGCCTGTGCTTTGCTGCCTGTGCTTGCTGTGCTGCCTGTGTTTGCTGTGCTGCCTGTGCTTGCTGTGCTGCCTGTGCTTGCTGCCTGTGCTTGCTGTGCTGCCATTGCTTGCTGCCTGTGCTTGCTGTGCTGCCTGTGCTTGCTGCCCGTGCTTGCTGTGCTGCCTGTGCTTGCTGTGCTGCCTGTGCTTGCTGCCTGTGCTTGCTGTGCTGCCTGTGCTTGCTGTGCTGCCGGTGCTGTGCCGCCTGTGCTGCCTGTGCTTGCTGCCTGTGCTTGCTGTGCTGCCTGTGCTTGCTGCCTGTGCTTGCTGTGCTGCCTGTGCTTGCTGCCTGTGCTGGCTGCCTGTGCTTGCCGTGCTGCCTGTGCTTGCTGCCTGTGCTGTGCTGCCTGTGCTTGATGAGCTGCCTGTGTTTGCTGTGCTGCCTGTGCTTGCTGCCTGTGCTTGCTGTGCTGCCTGTGCTTGCTGTGCTGCCGGTGCTGTGCCGCCTGTGCTTGCTGTGCTGCCTGTGCTTGCTGCCTGTGCTTGCTGTGCTGCCTGTGCTTGCTGCCTGTGCTTGCTGTGCTGCTTGTGCTTGCTGCCTGTGCTTGCTGCCTGTGCTTGCTGCCTGTGCTTGCCGTGCTGCCTGTGCTTGCTGCCTGTGCTTGCTGTGCTGCCTGTGCTGTGCTGCCTGTGCTTGATGAGCTGCCTGTGTTTGCTGTGCTGCCTGTGCTTGCTGCCTGTGCTTGCTGTGCTACCTGTGCTTGCTGTGCTGCCTGTGCTTGCTGCCTGTGCTTGCTGTGCTGCCTGTTAGCGATGCATTTGATTTCGCCCATAACACGCGGTAATTCAACAGTGGCACACGACAGTGCGTTGCTGTGTCACCTGTTTTTGGAGGCGCCGAGAGTCGCGGATCATATGTTTACCTCGGCGGCCGGTGCATTGACCTGCGTCTCAGTAAGAGTAAGCATTGTAAACAAATGCGAGAGTGAATCTCGCCAAAGATCGGAGCAGGCTTTGCCTGTTGGAAAGAGGACGGAGCTTGACCCCTCTGCACTTCCCCCAGAATCGCTAAAACGAACACATCACGTCGAGCTATTTTGCGGGTTTCTAACATGCCTGTGCTTGCTGCCTGTGCTTGCTGTGCTGCCTGTGCTTTGCTGCCTGTGCTTGCTGTGCTGCCTGTGTTTGCTGTGCTGCCTGTGCTTGCTGCCTGTGCTTGCTGTGCTGCCTGTGCTTGCTGCCTGTGCTTGCTGTGCTGCCTGTGCTTGCTGCCTGTGCTTGCTGTGCTGCCTGTGCTTGCTGCCTGTGCTTGCTGTGCTGCCTGTGCTTGCTGCCTGTGCTTGCTGTGCTGCCTGTGCTTGCTGTGCTGCCTGTTAGCGATGCATTTGATTTCGCCCATAACACGCGGTAATTCGACAGTGGCACACGACAGTGCGTTGCTGTATCACCTGTTTTTGGAGGCGCCGAGAGTCGCGGATCATATGTTTACCTCGGCGGCCGTTGCATTGACCTGCGTCTCAGTAAGAGTAAGCATTGTAAACAAATGCGAGAGTGAATCTCGCCGAAGATCGGAGCAGGCTTTGCCTGTTGGAAAGAGGACGGAGCTTGACCCCTCTGCACTTCCCCAAGAATCTCTAAAAAACGAACCCATCTCGTCGAGCTATTTTGCGGGTTTCTAACATGCCTGTGCTTGCTGTGCTGCCTGTGCTTGATGTGCTGCCTGTGCTTGCTGCCTGTGCTTGCTGTGCTGCCTGTGCTTGCTGCCTATGCTTGCTGTGCTTGCTGTCTGTGCTTGCTGTGCTGCCTGTGCTTGCTGTGCTGCCTGTGCTTTGCTACCTGTGCTTGCTGTGCTGCCTGTGTTTGCTGTGCTGCCTGTGCTTGCTGCCTGTGCTTGCTGTGCTGCCTGTGCTTGCTGCCTGTGCTTGCTGTGCTGCCTGTGCTTGCTGTGCTGCCTGTTAGCGATGCATTTGATTTCGCCCATAACACGCGGTAATTCGACAGTGGCACACGACAGTGCGTTGCTGTGTCACCTGTTTTTGGAAGCGCCGAGAGTCGCGGATCATATGTTTACCTCGGCGGCCGGTGCATTGACCTGCGTCTCAGTAAGAGTAAGCATTGTAAACAAATGCGAGAGTGAATCTCGCCGAAGATCGGAGCAGGCTTTGCCTGTTGGAAAGAGGACGGAGCTTGACCCCTCTGCACTTACCCCAGAATCGCTAAAACGAACACATCACGTCGAGCTATTTTGCGGGTTTCTAACATGCCTGTGCTTGCTGCCTGTGCTTGCTGTGCTGCCTGTGCTTGCTCTGCTGCCTGTGCTTGCTGTCTGTGCTTGCTGTGCTGCCTGTGCTCGCTGTGCTGCCTGGGCTTGCTGCCTGTGCTTGCTGTGCTTGCTATGCTGCCTGTGCAAGCTGCCTGTGCTTGCTGTGCTGCCTGTGCTTGCTGTTTGTGCTTGCTGTGCTGCCTGTGTTTGCTGTGCTGCCTGTGCTTGCTGCCCGTGCTTGCTGTGCTGCCTGTGCTTGCTGCCTGTGCTTGCTGTGCTGCCTGTGCTTGCTGCCCGTGCTTGCTGTGCTGCCTATGCTTGCTGCCCGTGCTTGCTGTGCTGCCTATGCTTGCTGCCTGTGCTTGCTGTGCTGCCTGTGCTTGCTGTGCTGCCTGTGCTTGCTGCCTGTGCTTGCTCTGCTGCCTGTGCTTGCTGTGCTGCCTGTGCTTGCTGCCTGTGCTTGCTGTGCTGCCTGTGCTTGCTATCTGTGCTGCCTGTGCTTGGTGTGCTGCCTGTGCTTGCTGTCTGTGCTTGCTGTGCTTGCTGTGCTGCCTGTGCTTGGTGTGCTGCCTGTGCTTGCTGCCTGTGCTGCCTGTGCTTGCTGCCTGTGCTTGCTGTGCTGCCTGTGCTTGCTGCCTGTGCTGCCTGTGCTTGCTGCCTGTGCTTGCTGTGCTTGCTGTGCTGCCTGTGCTTGCTGTGCTGTCTGTGCTTGCTGCGCTGCCTGTGCTTGCTGCCTGTGCTTGCTGTGCTGCCTGTGCTTGCTGCCTGTGCTTGCTGTACTTGCTGTGCTGCCTGTGCTTGTTGTGCTGCCTGTGCTTGCTGCCTGTGCTTGCTGCCTGTGCTTGCTGTGCTGCCTGTGCTTGCTGCCTGTGCTGCCTGTGCTTGCTGCCTGTGCTTGCTGTGCTGCCTGTGCTTGCTGCCTGTGCTTGCTGTGCTGCCTGTGCTTGCTGTGCTGCCTGTGCTTGCTATCTGTGCTGGCTGTGCTTGGTGTGCTGCCTGTGCTTGCTGTCTGTGCTTGCTGTGCTTGCTGTGCTGCCTGTGCTTGGTGTGCTGCCTGTGCTTGCTGCCTGTGCTGCCTGTGCTTGCTGCCTGTGCTTGCTGTGCTGCCTGTGCTTGCTGCCTGTGCTGCCTATGCTTGCTGCCTGTGCTTGCTGTGCTTGCTGTGCTGCCTGTGCTTGCTGTGCTGCCTGTGCTTGCTGCGCTGCCTGTGCTTGCTGCCTGTGCTTGCTCTGCTGCATGTGCTTGCTGCCTGTGCTGCCTGTGCTTGCTGCCCGTGCTTGCTGTGCTGCCGGTGCTTGCTGCCCGTGCTTGCTGTGCTGCCGGTGCTTGCTGTGCTGCCTGTGCTTGCTGCCTGTGCTGCCTGTGCTTGCTGTGCTGCCTGTGCTGCCTGTGCTTGCTGCCTGTGCTTGCTGTGCTTGCTATACTGCCTGTGCAAGCTGCCTGTGCTTGCTGTGCTTGCTATACTGCCTGTGCGTGCTGTGCTGCCTGTGCTTGCTGTGCTGCCTTTGCTTGCTGCCTATGCTTGCTGCCTGTGCTTGCTGTGCTGCCTGTGCTTGCTGCGCTGCCTATGCTTGCTGTGCTGCCTGTGCATGCTGCCTGTGCTTGCTGTGCTGCCTGTTAGCGATGCATTTGATTTCGCCCATAACACGCGTTAATTCGACAGTGGCACCCGACAGTGCGTTGCTGTGTCACCTGATTTTGGAGGCGCCGAGAGCCGCGGATCATATGTTTACCTCGGCGGCCGGTGCATTTACCTGCGTCTCAGTAAGAGTAAGCATTGTAAACAAATACGAGAGTGAATCTCGCCGAAGATCGGAGCAGGCTTTGCCTGTTGGAAAGAGGACGGAGCTTGACACCTCTGCACTTCCGCCAAAATCGCTAAAAAACGAACACATCTCGTCGAGCTATTTTGCGGGTTTCTAACATTCCTGTGCTTGCTGCCTGTGCTGCCTGTGCTTGCTGTGCTGTCTGTGCTTGCTGCCTGTGTTTGCTGTGCTGCCTGTGCTTGCTGCCTGTGCTTGCTCTGCTGCCTGTGCTTGCTGCCTGTGCTTGCTGCCTGTGCTTGCTGTGCTGCCTTTGCTTGCTGCCTATGCTTGCTGCCTGTGCTTGCTGTGCTGCCTGTGCTTGCTGCGCTGCCTGTGCTTGCTGTGCTGCCTGTGCATGCTGCCTGTGCTTGCTGTGCTGCCTGTTAGCGATGCATTTGATTTCGCCCATAGCACGCGTTAATTCGACAGTGGCACACGACAGTGCGTTGCTGTGTCACCTTTTTTTGGAGGCGCCGAGAGTCGCGGATCATATGTTTACCTCGGCGGCCGGTGCATTTACCTGCGTCTCTGTAAGAGTAAGCATTGTAAACAAATGCGAGAGTGAATCTCGCCGAAGATCGGAGCAGGCATTGCCTGTTGGAAAGAGGACGGAGCTTGACCCCTCTGCACTTCCCCCAGAATCGCTAAAACCAACACATCTCGTCGAGCTATTTTGCGGGTTTCTAACATGCCTGTGCTTGCTGCCTGTGCTTGCTGTGCTGCCTGTGCTTGCTGCCTGTGCTTGCTGTGCTGCCTGTGCTTGCTGTGCTGCCTGTACTTGCTGCATGTGCTTGCTGTGCTGCCTGTGCTTGCTGCCTGTGCTTGCTGTGCTGCCTGTGCTTGCTGCCTGTGTTTGCTGTGCTGCCTGTTAGCGATGCATTTGAATTCGCCCATAACACGCGTTAATTCGACAGTGGCACACGACAGAGCGTTGCTGTGTCACCTGTTTTTGGAGGCGCCGAGAGTCGCGGATCATATGTTTACCTCGGCGGCCGGTGCATTTACCTGCGTCTCAGTAAGATTAAGCATTGTAAACAAATGCGAGAGTGAATCTCGCCGAAGATCGGAGCAGGCTTTGCCTGTTGGAAAGAGGACGGAGCTTGACCCCTCTGCACTTCCCCCAGAATCGCTAAAACCAACACATCTCGTCGAGCTATTTTGCGGGTTACTAACATGCCTGTGCTTGCTGTGCTGCCTGTGCTTGCTGTGCTGCCTGTACTTGCTGCATGTGCTTGATGTGCTGCCTGTGCTTGCTGCCTGTGCTTGCTGTGCTGCCTGTGCTTGCTGTGCTGCCTGTGCTTGCTGCCTGTGTTTGCTGTGCTGCCTGTGCTTGCTGTGCTGCCTGTTAGCGATACATTTGAATTCGCCCATAACACGCGGTAATTCTACAGTGGCACACGACAGTGCGTTGCTGTGTCACCTGTTTTTGGAGGCGCCGAGAGTCGCGGATCATATGTTTACCTCGGCGGCCGGTGCATTGACCTGCGTCTCAGTAAGAGTAAGCATTGTAAACAAATGCGAGAGTGAATCTCGCCGAAGATCGGAGCAGGCTTTGCCTGTTGGAAAGAGGACGGAGCTTGACCCCTCTGCACTTCCCCCAGAATCGCTAAAACCAACACATCTCGTCGAGCTATTTTGCGGGTTTCTAACATGCCTGTGCTTGCTGCCTGTGCTGCCTGTGCTGCCTGTGCTTGCTGTGCTGCCTGTGCTTGCTGCCTGTGTTTGCTGTGCTGCCTGTGCTTGCTGCCTGTGCTTGCTGCCTGTGCTTGCTGTGCTGCCTGTGCTTGCTGTTTGTGGTTGCTGTGCTGCCTGTGCTGCCTGTGCTTGCTGCGCTGCCTATGCTTGCTGCCTGTGCTTGCTGTGCTGGCTGTGCTGCCTGTGCTTGCTGCCTGTGCTTGCTGTGCTTGCTATGCTGCCTGTGCAAGCTGCCTGTGCTTGCTGTGCTGCCTGTGCTTGCTGCCTGTGTTTGCTGTGCTGCCTGTGCTTGCTGCCTGTGCTGTGCTGCCTGTGCTTACTGCCTGTGCTTGCTCTGCTGCCTGTGCTTGCTGCCTGTGCTTGCTCTGCTGCCTGTGCTTGCTGCCTGTGCTTGCTGCCTGTGCTTGCTCTGCTGCATGTGCTTGCTCTGCTGCATGTGCTTGCTGCCTGTGCTTGCTGCCTGTGCTTGCTATGCTGCCTGTGCAAGCTGCCTGTGCTTGCTGTTTGTGCTTGCTGTGCTGCCTGTGCTGCCTGTGCTTGCTGCGCTGCCTGTGCTTGCTGCGCTGCCTGTGCTTGCTGCCTGTGCTTGCTGTGCTGCCTGTGCTGCCTGTGCTTGCTGCCTGTGCAAGCTGCCTGTGCTGCCTATGCTTGCTGCCTGTGCTTGCTGTGCTTGCTATGCTGCCTGTGCAAGCTGCCTGTGCTTGCTGTGCTGCCTGTGCTTGCTGCCTGTGTTTGCTGTGCTGCCTGTGCTTGCTGCCTGTGCTGTGCTGCCTGTGCTTACTGCCTGTGCTTGCTCTGCTGCCTGTGCTTGCTGCCTGTGCTTGCTCTGCTGCCTGTGCTTGCTGCCTGTGCTTGCTGCCTGTGCTTGCTCTGCTGCATGTGCTTGCTGCCTGTGCTTGCTGCCTGTGCTTGCTATGCTGCCTGTGCAAGCTGCCTGTGCTTGCTGTGCTGCCTGTGCTTGCTGGCTGTGCTTGCTGTGCTGCCTGTGCTTGCTGTTTGTGCTTGCTGTGCTGCCTGTGCTGCCTGTGCTTGCTGCGCTGCCTGTGCTTGCTGCGCTGCCTGTGCTTGCTGCCTGTGCTTGCTGTGCTGCCTGTGCTGCCTGTGCTTGCTGCCTGTGCAAGCTGCCTGTGCTTGCTGTGCTGCCTGTGCTTGCTGTGCTGCCTGTGCTTGCTGCCTGTGCTTGCTGTGCTGCCAGTGCTTGCTGCCTGTGCTTGCTGTGCTGCCAGTGCTTGCTGCCCGTGCTTGCTGTGCTGCCGGTGCTTGCTGCCCGTGCTTGCTGTGCTGCCGGTGCTTCCTGTGCTGCCTGTGCTTGCTGCCTGTGCTGCCTGTGCTTGCTGTGCTGCCTGTGCTGCCTGTGCTTGCAGCCTGTGCTTGCTGTGCTTCCTGTGCTTGCTGTGCTGCCTGTGCTGCCTGTGCTTGCTGTGCTGCCTGTGCTTGCTGCCTGTGCTTGCTGTGCTGCCTGTGCTTGCTGCCTGTGCTTGCTGCCTGTGCTTGCTGTGCTTGCTATACTGCCTGTGCAAGCTGCCTGTGCTTGCTGTGCTGGCTTTGCTTGCTGCCTATGCTTGCTGCCTGTGCTTGCTGTGCTGCCTGTGCTTGCTGTGCTGTCTGTGCTTGCTGCCTGTGCTTGCTGTGCTGCCTGTGCTTGCTGCCTGTGCTTGCTGTGCTTGCTATACTGCCTGTGCAAGCTGCCTGTGCTTGCTGTGCTTGCTATACTGCCTGTGCTTGCTGTGCTGCCTGTGCTTGCTGTGCTGCCTGTGCTTGCTGCGCTGCCTGTGCTTGCTGTGCTGCGTGTGCATGCTGCCAGTGCTCGCTGTGCTGCCTGTTAGCGATGCATTTGATTTCGCCCATAACACGCGTTAATTCGACAGTGGCACACGACAGTGCGTTGCTGTGTCACCTGTTTTTGGAGGCGCCGAGAGTCGCGGATCATATGTTTACCTCGGCGGCCGGTGCAATTACCTGCGTCTCAGTAAGAGTAAGCATTGTAAACAAATACGAGAGTGAATCTCGCCGAAGATCGGAGCAGGCTTTGCCTGTTGGAAAGAGGACGGAGCTTGACACCTCTGCACTTCCGCCAAAATCGCTAAAAAACGAACACATCTCGTCGAGCTATTTTGCGGGTTTCTAACATTCCTGTGCTTGCTGCCTGTGCTGCCTGTGCTTGCTGTGCTGTCTGTGCTTGCTGCCTGTGTTTGCTGTGCTGCCTGTGCTTGCTGCCTGTGCTTGCTCTGCTGCCTGTGCTTGCTGCCTGTGCTTGCTCTGCTGCATGTGCTTGCTGCCTGTGCTTGCTGTGCTGCCTGTGCTTGCTGCCTGTGCTTGCTATGCTGCCTGTGCAAGCTGCCTGTGCTTGCTGCGCTGCCTGTGCTTGCTGCCTGTGCTTGCTGTGCTTACTATACTGCCTGTGCTTGCTGTGCTGCCTGTGCTTGCTGTGCTGCCTTTGCTTGCTGCCTATGCTTGCTGCCTGTGCTTGCTGCGCTGCCTGTGCTTGCTGTGCTGCCTGTGCATGCTGCCTGTGCTTGCTGTGCTGCCTGTTAGCGATGCATTTGATTTCGCCCATAGCACGCGTTAATTCGACAGTGGCACACGACAGTGCGTTGCTGTGTCACCTTTTTTTGGAGGCGCCGAGAGTCGCGGATCATATGTTTACCTCGGCGGCAGGTGCATTTACCTGCGTCTCAGTAAGAGTAAGCATTGTAAACAAATGCGAGAGTGAATCTCGCCGAAGATCGGAGCAGGCATTGCCTGTTGGAAAGAGGACGGAGCTTGACCCCTCTGCACTTCCCCCAGAATCGCTAAAACCAACACATCTCGTCGAGCTATTTTGCGGGTTTCTAACATGCCTATGCTTGCTGCCTGTGCTTGCTGCCTGTGCTTGCTGTGCTGCCTGTGCTTGCTGTGCTGCCTGTACTTGCTGCATGTGCTTGCTGTGCTGCCTGTGCTTGCTGCCTGTGCTTGCTGTGCTGCCTGTGCTTGCTGCCTGTGTTTGCTGTGCTGCCTGTTAGCGATGCATTTGAATTCGCCCATAACACGCGTTAATTCGACAGTGGCACACGACAGTGCGTTGCTGTGTCACCTGTTTTTGGAGGCGCCGAGAGTCGCGGATCATATGTTTACCTCGGCGGCCGGTGCATTTACCTGCGTCTCAGTAAGATTAAGCATTGTAAACAAATGCGAGAGTGAATCTCGCCGAAGATCGGAGCAGGCTTTGCCTGTTGGAAAGAGGACGGAGCTTGACCCCTCTGCACTTCCCCCAGAATCGCTAAAACCAACACATCTCGTAGAGCTATTTTGCGGGTTACTAACATGCCTGTGCTTGCTGTGCTGCCTGTGCTTGCTGTGCTGCCTGTACTTGCTGCATGTGCTTGATGTGCTGCCTGTGCTTGCTGCCTGTGCTTGCTGTGCTGCCTGTGCTTGCTGTGCTGCCTGTGCTTGCTGCCTGTGTTTGCTGTGCTGCCTGTGCTTGCTGTGCTGCCTGTTAGCGATGCATTTGAATTCGCCCATAACACGCGGTAATTCTACAGTGGCACACGACAGTGCGTTGCTGTGTCACCTGTTTTTGGAGGCGCCGAGAGTCGCGGATCATATGTTTACCTCGGCGGCCGGTGCATTGACCTGCGTCTCAGTAAGAGTAAGCATTGTAAACAAATGCGAGAGTGAATCTCGCCGAAGATCGGAGCAGGCTTTGCCTGTTGGAAAGAGGACGGAGCTTGACCCCTCTGCACTTCCCCCAGAATCGCTAAAACCAACACATCTCGTCGAGCTATTTTGCGGGTTTCTAACATGCCTGTGCTTGCTGCCTGTGCTGCCTGTGCTGCCTGTGCTTGCTGTGCTGCCTGTGCTTGCTGCCTGTGTTTGCTGTGCTGCCTGTGCTTGCTGCCTGTGCTTGCTCTGCTGCCTGTGCTTGCTGCCTGTGCTTGCTGCCTGTGCTTGCTGTGCTGCCTGTGCTTGCTGTTTGTGCTTGCTGTGCTGCCTGTGCTGCCTGTGCTTGCTGCGCTGCCTGTGCTTGCTGCCTGTGCTTGCTGTGCTGGCTGTGCTGCCTGTGCTTGCTGCCTGTGCTTGCTGCGCTTGCTATGCTGCCTGTGCAAGCTGCCTGTGCTTGCTGTGCTGCCTGTGCTTGCTGCCTGTGTTTTGTGCTGCCTGTGCTTGCTGCCTGTGCTGTGCTGCCTGTGCTTACTGCCTGTGCTTGCTCTGCTGCCTGTGCTTGCTGCCTGTGCTTGCTCTGCTGCCTGTGCTTGCTGCCTGTGCTTGCTGCCTGTGCTTGCTCTGCTGCATGTGCTTGCTGCCTGTGCTTGCTGCCTGTGCTTGCTATGCTGCCTGTGCAAGCTGCCTGTGCTGCCTGTGCTTGCTGCCTGTGCTTGCTGTGCTGCCTGTGCTTGCTGTTTGTGCTTGCTGTGCTGCCTGTGCTGCCTGTGCTTGCTGCGCTGCCTGTGCTTGCTGCGCTGCCTGTGCTTGCTGCCTGTGCTTGCTGTGCTGCCTGTGCTGCCTGTGCTTGCTGCCTGTGCAAGCTGCCTGTGCTTGCTATGCTGCCTGTGCTTGCTGCCTGTGCTTGCTGTGCTTGCTATGCTGCCTGTGCAAGCTGCCTGTGCTTGCTGTGCTGCTTGTGCTTGCTGCCTGTGTTTGCTGTGCTGCCTGTGCTTGCTGCCTGTGCTGTGCTGCCTGTGCTTACTGCCTGTGCTTGCTCTGCTGCCTGTGCTTGCTGCCTGTGCTTGCTCTGCTGCCTGTGCTTGCTGCCTGTGCTTGCTGCCTGTGCTTGCTCTGCTGCATGTGCTTGCTGCCTGTGCTTGCTGCCTGTGCTTGCTATGCTGCCTGTGCAAGCTGCCTGTGCTTGCTGTGCTGCCTGTGCTTGCTGCCTGTGCTTGCTGTGCTGCCTGTGCTTGCTGCTTGTGCTTGCTGTGCTGCCTGTGCTGCCTGTGCTTGCTACGCTGCCTGTGCTTGCTGCGCTGCCTGTGCTTGCTGCCTGTGCTTGCTGTGCTGCCTGTGCTGCCTGTGCTTGCTGCCTGTGCAAGCTGCCTGTGCTTGCTGTGCTGCCTGTGCTTGCTGTGCTGCCTGTGCTTGCTGCCAGTGCTTGCTGCCTGTGCTTGCTGTGCTGCCTGTGCTTGCTGCCCGTGCTTGCTGTGCTGCCGGTGCTTGCTGCCCGTGCTTGCTGTGCTGCCGGTGCTTCCTGTGCTGCCTGTGCTTGCTGCCTGTGCTGCCTGTGCTTGCTGTGCTGCCTGTGCTGCCTGTGCTTGCTGCCTGTGCTTGCTGTGCTGCCTGTGCTTGCTGCCTGTGCTTGCTGTGCTGCCTGTGCTGCCTGTGCTTGCTGTGCTGCCTGTGCTTGCTGCCTATGCTTGCTGTGCTGCCTGTGCTTGCTGCCTGTGCTTGCTGCCTGTGCTTGCTGTGCTTGCTATACTGCCTGTGCAAGCTGCCTGTGCTTGCTGTGCTGCCTGTGCTTGCTGTGCTGGCTTTGCTTGCTGCCTATGCTTGCTGCCTGTGCTTGCTGTGCTGCCTGTGCTTGCTGTGCTGTCTGTGCTTGCTGCCTGTGCTTGCTGTGCTGCCTGTGCTTGCTGCCTGTGCTTGCTGTGCTTGCTATACTGCCTGTGCAAGCTGCCTGTGCTTGCTGTGCTTGCTATACTGCCTGTGCTTGCTGTGCTGCCTGTGCTTGCTGTGCTGCCTGTGCTTGCTGCGCTGCCTGTGCTTGCTGTGCTGCGTGTGCATGCTGCCAGTGCTCGCTGTGCTGCCTGTTAGCGATGCATTTGATTTCGCCAAATAACACGCGGTAATTCGACAGTGGCACACGACAGTGCGTTGCTGTGTCACCTGTTTTTGGAGGCGCCGAGAGTCGCGAATCATATATTTACCTCGGCGGCCGGTGCATTGACCTGCGACTCAGTAAGAGTAAGCATTGTAAACAAATGCGACAGTGAATCTCGCCGAAGATCGGAGCAGGCTTTGCCTGTTGGAAAGAGGACGGAGTTTGACCCCTCTGCACTTCCCCAAGAATCGCTAAAAAACGAACACATCTCGTCGAGCTATTTTGCGGGCTTCTAACATGCCTGTGCTTGCTGTGCTGCCTGTGCTTGCTCTGCTACCTGTGCTTGCTGCCTGTGCTTGCTGTGCTGCCTGTGCTTGCTGCCTGTGCTTGCTGTGCTGCCTGTGCTGTGCTGCCTGTGCTTGATGCCTGTGCTTGCTGTGCTGCCTGTGCTTGCTGCCTGTGCTAGCTGTGCTGCCTGTGCTTGCTGTTCTTGCTGTGCTGCCTGTGCTTGGTGTGCTGCCTGTGCTTGCTGTGCTTGCTGTGCTGCCTGTTAGCGATGCATTTGATTTCGCCAAATAACACGCGGTAATTCGACAGTGGCACACGACAGTGCGTTGCTGTGTCACCTGTTTTTGGAGGCGCCGAGAGTCGCGGATCATATATTTACCTCGGCGGCCGGTGCATTGACCTGCGACTCAGTAAGAGTAAGCATTGTAAACAAATGCGACAGTGAATCTCGCCGAAGATCGGAGCAGGCTTTGCCTGTTGGAAAGAGGACGGAGTTTGACCCCTCTGCACTTCCCCAAGAATCGCTAAAAAACGAACACATCTCGTCGAGCTATTTTGCGGGCTTCTAACATGCCTGTGCTTGCTGTGCTGCCTGTGCTTGCTCTGCTACCTGTGCTTGCTGCCTGTGCTTGCTGTGCTGCCTGTGCTTGCTGCCTGTGCTTGCTGTGCTGCCTGTGCTGTGCTGCCTGTGCTTGATGCCTGTGCTTGCTGTGCTGCCTGTGCTTGCTGCCTGTGCTAGCTGTGCTGCCTGTGCTTGCTGTTCTTGCTGTACTGCCTGTGCTTGGTGTGCTGCCTGTGCTTGCTGCCTGTGCTTGCTGTGCTTGCTGTGCTGCCTGTGCTTGCTCTGCTGCCTGTGCTTGCTGCCTGTGCTCGCTGTGCTGCCTGTGCTTGCTGCCTGTGCTTCCTGTGCTGCCTGTGCTTGCTGCCTGTGCTCGCTGTGCTGCCTGTGCTGCCTGTGCTTGCTGCCTGTGCTTGCTGTGCTGCCTGTGCTTGCTGTGCTGCCTGTGCTTGCTCTGCTACCTGTGCTTGCTGCCTGTGCTTGCTGTGCTGCCTGTGCTGTGCTGCCTGTGCTTGCTGTGCTGCCTGTGTTTGCTGTGATGCCTGTGCTTGCTGCCTGTGCTTGCTGTGCTGCCTGTGCTTGCTGCCTGTGCTTGCTGCCTGTGCTTGCTGTGCTGCCTGTGTTTGCTGTGCTGCCTGTGCTTGCTGTGCTGCCTGTGCTTGCTGCCTGTGCTTGCTGCCTGTGCTTGCTGTGCTGCCTGTGCTGTGCTGCCTGTGCTTGCTGTACTTGCTGTGCTGCCTGTGCTTGCTGTGCTGCCTGTGCTTGCTGCCTGTGCTCGCTGTGCTGCCTGTGCTGCCTGTGCTTGCTTCCTGTGCTTGCTGCCTGTGCTTGCTGTGCTGCCTGTGCTTGCTGCCTGTGCTTGCTGTGCTGCCTGCGCTTGCTGCCTATGCTTGCTGTACTTGCTGTGCTGCCTGTGCTTGCTTTGCTGCCTGTGCTTGCTGTGCTGCCTGTGCTTGCTGCCTGTGCTTGCTGTGCTGCCTGTGCTTGCTGCCTGTGCTGCCTGTGCTTGCTGCCTGTGCTTGCTGTGCTGCCTGTGCTGTGCTGCCTGTGCTTGCTGTGCTGCCTGTGTTTGCTGCGATGCCTGTGCTTGCTGCCTGTGTTTGCTGTGATGCCTGTGCTTGCTGTGCTGCCTGTGCTTGCTGCCTGTGCTTGCTGTGCTGCCTGTGCTTGCTGTGCTGCCTGTGCTTGCTGCCTGTGCTTGCTGTACTTGCTGTGCTGCCTGTGCTTGCTGTGCTGCCTGTGCTTGCTGCCTGTGCTTACTGTGCTGCCTGTGCTGCCTGTGCTGTGCTGCCTGTGTTTGCTGTACTTGCTGTGCTGCCTGTGCTTGGTGTGCTGCGTGTGCTTGCTGCCTGTGCTTGCTGCCTGTGCTTGCTGTGCTGCCTGTTAGCGATGCATTTGTTTTCGCCCATAACACGCGGTAATTCGACAGTGGCACACGACAGTGCGTTGCTGTGTCACCTGTTTTTGGAGGCGCCGAGAGTCGCGGATTATATGTTTACCTCGGCGGCCGTTGCATTGACCTGCGTCTCAGTAAGAGTAAGCATTGTAAACAAATGCGAGTGTGAATCTGACCGAAGATCGGAGCAGGCTTTGCCTGTTGGAAAGAGGACGGAGCTTGACCCCTCTGCACTTCCCCCACAATCGCTAAAACGAACACATCTCGTCGAGCTATTTTGCGGGTTTCTAACTTCAGAAGTGCGATATAGTGAATTTTACGCGCCTTAGCTGCAAAGCTAATTCTTGATTCATTTTCGTTGATTTTATTGTGCTGTGGATTGTGTCGTGTTGTGTTTCTTTGTGTGCTTTTGTTGGTTTCCTCGTTTTATTTTTTTTTCCCTTTCGTTTTGTTCGGGACATGATCGGGACACAAAAAAATGGAGAACTCGCGTGCTCCCCCGTCCTTGGAGAACATCATCCGTCAAGTGGTAGCCGAAATTGCAAGTGGCGTAATGCCGGCTACCCCGAAGATTATTAATGCAACCACACCTCCTCTTTTGGATATGGTGCCGCAATTCCGTGGTACCGAACTGAATGACGACGCTAATGCTTGGTGCAACGAAGTGGAACATATCACTCGTGATTCGACCCCGCAACAGCGGTTGAGTGCCGCCACCCATGCGCTTGCGGGTTCTGCTAAAGCATGGTACCAAGAATGGAAAGGGAGACCCCGAACGTGGGAAAAATTCAAGGAGAACTTGTGCGCCATTTTCGGTCCGCAGAAGAAACTCCACGAATGCTTGCTACGGGCGCTGACCTATAACAGCGACGACGCGACCACGTACGTGGAATATGCAAGGAAAAAAGTGGGCTATCTCGAGTAGGCGCGTGTAGCATTTCGACCCGATGAATTGGTGGAGCTGACAATGAGCACAATCACAGATCAGAACGTGCGACAGACCATGCTGTCCGCGAAGTACGCGACGCCATCGGCGCTGATCACGGGCACGACCAATTTCGTAAAAGAAACGAAACGAAGGGAAAGATTTGCACGCGATGGCGGAGAACGCGCTCCGAACCGACAAGACGGCAGATGCTACCAATGCAATGAGCTGGGACATAAACGGGTGAATTGCCCGAAAAGGAGAAAATTATTACCGCAACGGGAAACTCCCAGCGTAACTAACTGCAATTTTTGCAAAAAGGGGGGCCATACCGAATCGCAATGTTGGCCGAAGCAGTGAACAGCCGAAAACCATCAAGGTTCGAAGAAACCCGATGCCAACGTGTGCTACTCAGTAGAACACAAACTGACACCAATACTATTGAGACAGATGATCGTACGACGCTGTTTGATCGACAATGGCGCAAAATGTTCCCTCGTGAGAGAAAGTGTTGCCGACCGGGCAAACTGCAAAGTTAACGCGTACACGACGACAATACAAGGACTGTGTGAGTCTAGCACGACGACCGTCGGATGCACATCAGCATTAATTCAGACGGAGGATGTGTCCACTGAGTTGGATTTGTTTGTTGTCCCGGATACTGCAATACCCTACGAGGTCATCATCGGGAAGAATGTCCTTGTGCATGCCGATCTACGCATTGTGACTGAACCTGATGGGACGACGAGGCTTCAACGGTGCGGACTTGTCACGGCAGAAAGGAACGAGGCTACAACGAAGGCACCGTGCTTCACACTCGACGTTGCGAACGATTCTCTTAGAGATCTTTTAAGAAAATTCGAGCGAATGTTGACCACTGGCAATCACGTGCGGTCCGTAAGTACGGCGGAACTCAAAATAATTACTCAGGAGAACAAGGTAATAAATTACCACCCTTACCGTCTGCCCCTTTCGGAACGGGAGAAATTAAGGGGGATCATAGATGACCTCATAAGTAACGGCATAATACGCGAAAGCAACTCGCCGTTTGCAAGCCCCGTTATCTTAGTGAAAAAGAAAAATGGAGAGGACCGTCTGTGCGTGGATTTCGGGGCGTTAAATAGAATTACGGTTCAAGACAGATACCCTTTACCACTAATCGATGATCAATTGGATCGTTTGGGAAAGGGTAGGGTATTTACTACGATAGACATGACCGCGGGATTTGACCAAATACCCATTGCCGCCGATTCAATTTGTAAAACTGCCTTTGTTACCCCCGACGGGCATTATGAGTATATCCGTATGCCCTTCTGCCTTTGTAATGCGCCCGCTGTCTTTCAGAGAGCCATTAACGCGGCTCTAGGCAACCTAAGAAATAGCATCGCATTAGTCTATATGGACGATATTTTGATCCCATCGCAAACGGTCGAGGAAGGGCTACAGAGTTTAGAGCGCGTGTTGGAGGTATTGGACAAGGGAGGATTCACGTTAAACATCGCAAAATGTAAATTTTTTGAAACTTCGATCAATTACCTGGGTCGAGAGATATCATCCGAAGGCATAAAGCCAGGCAAAGAAAAAGTTAAAGCCCTAGTAGAATCACCAGTTCCGAACAATGTGAAGCAGATAAGACAATTTATTGGCCTAGCGAGTTATTTCCGGAAGTTTTTACCTGAATTCGCGGAGCGAACGGCGTGCTTGACCAAATTAACAAAACATAATGAGCCGTGGGTATGGGGTAAAGAACAGGAAGAAGCGCAATCGTACATCATAGACAAACTGAGTACACACCCTTTGCTCGTAATATTCGACCCAACGCGAGATACGGAGCTCCACACCGACGCTAGTTCCTTTGGATATGGTGCAATCCTCTTCCAAAGAGTGGAAAAGGAACTACGCGTGGTCGCATATTTTAGTCGTCGTACCAGCCCAGAGGAATCGCGCTATCATTCGTATGAACTAGAGACACTCGCTGTTGTGAACGCACTGAAATACTTCCGCGTATATCTGCTTGGTATGCAGTTTAAAATTGTCACCGACTGTAATGCCATTAAGGCTACGCAAAACATAAAAGATTTATTACCACGCGTAGCTCGTTGGTGGATATTTCTACAAGACTTTTCCTTTGATCTTGAATATAGGAAAGGCAAATACGTAGAGCACGTGGATTATTTAAGTAGAAATCCGTGTAAAAACTATCGCGTAAACGTAATTTGTGAGGGCTCCTGGCTAGAAATCGCGCAGAAAAATGATGAAGAAACGCAAAACATGATCGAGCGGGTAAAGTCGAACGAAACTGTTATTACGGATTTCGAGCTAAGAGACGGTATACTGTGTCGAAAAACACTCCGGGACACAGGCCGAGTGATCTACCGAAGTTTTGTCCCGAAGGGAAGCCGCCTTGGTTTGTTGCGTCTGTACCATGACGAAAACTGTCATGCAGGCTTTGTAAAAACATACGACCGCATCGCGAAAAAATACTGGTTCCCAAAAATGCTAAGATTTGTCCGTAAGTACATCGATCACTGCATTACTTGCGTAGTAAGCAAACGACAGACCGGACCGAAACAAGGGAAATTGCACCCAATTGAAAAGAAGCCTTTCCCCTTCGACACGATACACTGTGACTGTGTCGGTCCATTTGAAAAAAGGAAAGATGGACATGAACACCGCCGTATAGTTAGCAGACAACTATCACCGATTTCGCTTATTTTGGTCCCAATCGTTTACGATAGTTTACGCAAGTTTACGCAATCGATTTCAGAGTTTACGAAATGGTAGTTTGCCCGTAATTAACAATTTCGAGAATCGGGTAATGTAGATCTTGCAAACGCCTCTAGTGGCCGAAAGGACAAGCTGACCAGATGCAAACTCTGGCGAAATATCTTTTACGTATCTCGTGTGCAACGGTCTCAATCGTTTACGAATAGTTTTCGCAAGCTGCTGTATCAATTTCGGAGTTTACGAAATCGTATTTTGGCCGTACTTAACAATTTCGGGAATGGGGTAATGTAGATCATGCGAGCGCCTCCAGTGGCCGAAAGCAGAAGCTGACCAGATGCGGAACTTGGCAAATAATTATGACGTATCTCGTGTGTAACGGTCTCAATCGTTTACGAATAGTTTTCGCAAGCTACTGTATCGATTTCGGAGTTTACGAAATCGTAATTTGCCCGTAATTAATAATTTCATAATCGGCTATCGTGCAGTGTTGATTTGCTCGCAAGCGTCGCCGTTGGCGAAAGGAGATGCAGAAAGTGGCGAAATAACTTTGACGTATCTCAACTCTAACGGTGTCAATCGTTTACGAATAGTTTTCGCAAGCTACTGTATCGATTTCGGAGTTTACGAAATCGTAATTTGCCCGTAATTAATAATTTCATAATCGGCTATCGTGCAGTGTTGATTTGCTCGCAAGCGCCGCCGTTGGCCGAAGGGAGAAGCTGACCAGATGTATACCCTGACCAAGTAGTTTTGACTTTTGACGTATCTCACGTCATCCATCGACAAGTAGTAGAAGAAAAATATTGTATCGTGGAATTGAGGGATGGGTTGCAAGTCATTCCAACCTGTTGGTTAGATGCCAACAAAAGTGTAAGCAAATGGCCAGGCCACGTCAAGTTGCTGAACTAATTAGAGAAATTAATAATTTCTGAGGCTTTACTCCAAACCTTGTCAGAGGAGTGTGCAGTTATCAGCGTTGCTTTGGGTCGACAGGTATGTATAGTGGATATTATTAATAATGTGTGTATGTGTTTATATATAATATAGATATCTATAGTTTTTATACCTAGAAGACCTGTCGATGTCATAATAATAAACAATTATATACTTTGTGGATGATTGGGCATGGGCCCAAGAAAAATTAAATGAGGCACAGGACACATCAGATGTTTTCTATTCTGATGAGCTCTTGGAATATGAGTTAGCTGCGGCCTTAAAAAACCGAAGGAGGGCTAAGGTTAAAAGGGTCATATCTTCGGAAGAAGAGAGTATGGAGTCCATATCTAAAAACCCAAGAAAAAATCAACATATGACGACACATTCACAGACGAGCGGAGAGTACATTAACCAATCTACTAATTACACCTGTAATGCTTGAACCCTTATTCGATTCATCAACACCTGGGGGTTTGACATTCATTGCATATGATGAGAATGAACCCCCTACCGCTGTTTACATAGCCATGGAGGTAAGCTTCATATTATTGGAGTGTATTCATAATAATCATGATTATTGCAAATGTCTCTCATCTTTTTCCAATATCCCTTAGCTACTGAAACTATTGCAGCTCAAGACAGTGCCTGTGGAAACTGGGAGCATCATCCTTACATCTCAGAAATTGGTAAATAAAACAAAAAACCATTCATATCAATGTTTCTACCTTCTGTTTTACATATTTTAGCATTTCGAAAATGTGTTTACAAAATGCTGTCTACGATATCTTTACAAATAAAGGATCTGTACACAAAAGTCGATTTTTTGTTGGTGTCCAAAAATTAAAATGCCGAAGTTGATGAGGACGAAACATCCGAATATGAATTGCAGCGGGTTCCCATAGTGCAAAGTATGGATGATTTGGCCTCATTTGAGCCCAAACTTCAAAAGCCTGCATTAAAAAAAAAAATTGGTAATTATTTTTTAATCACATGTTCCTCTAAAGTACCATTATTGATCTACAACGAAAAAAGTAATATCTTTCGTGGTACAAAATATAATAAAAACCATCTATAATATTTCCTCCCAACAGCTGAGGTTTCCTGAACATGTTGTTGTCAGCATCAAAAGCATTGAAGTCACGCCACTGCTCATTTGTGTATAATGCCTATTCAAATGAATGTTTGTACTATTACAGTTTCTATGGGCGTGGGCGTGGGCATGGGCATGGGTAAAGGTAAAGGATATATAAGGATAGGTTTGGTGCATGTCCGCGAGAGAATCATTATTTCATGTTTTTACGTTAATTCCACAATACTCTTTCTCGCCTATGAAGGAATCAATACATGGTGTTTTTTTGTGTTGAATTCACATCTCTCTCGCTATAACTATCAATTGTATTGGTTCATATTGATCTGCAATACTCTTTTGCTTTCACAATATTTCTATTATAACTTATATTAATTAGTTGCTGTTTTGATCTGCCTTTTATGTACACATGATAACATCATGAAATTTGTCAGATTCGTCGACTTAAATATTGTTGGCCCAGGTAAGCTGACTATGTGCGTAGCAGCTGTAATATCCCCAGTACTTGCAGACGGAATCGCAGTAAATTTCATTTGGCAGAGCCGCTTGCAGAAGCAAAGCTTTCAAAAATTGCGGACTGCGAACTTATTCCAAAGTATTTTCCTACAGATATACATTATTAATAATCTTTTAATAATCACTAATATTCTTTTATTATTTTATAGTAGTCTGTATGCCCGTTGGCAATAATAAGTTGAAAAAGGCGGAAGTAAATGACGTCATTGGCAAGTGGTTCACTCAAGCAAAAACGAGAATTGAGCGAAAAATGAAATCTTAATAAATAGAATTGAGACTAGGTTAAGATTTTGTTATATTTACTATTATATTTAGTGTAGTTTTTATAATTACTGTTATATTTAATGTAAATATTTTATATGTACTTTTATATTTAGTGTAATTTAATATTTCATTAATAACAATAATATATTGTAAAACAAATTTTCTTGAATTATTCATAATGTAAAACAGAATCGTATGTAGGATATAATATTGAATGAATATTCTTAGGACCTTGATGCAATATTCTGTGTCATCTTCCTGCAATATTCCCGCAAATTTCGAGGGGGCTGACATAGGAATATTGCAGCAATATTCCTACAATACTCCGACAATGTGACCTGCAAGGGTCAGCATTGCAAAGTAATATTTGTGCTACATGCCAACAAAATTCCTTGCTGTCGTGAAATTTACAATTTCAGAATCGGCTATCATGCAGCTTCTCCCTTCGGCCAACGGCGGCGCTTGGGAGCCAATCGACACTGCACGATAGCCGATTCTGAAATTGTTAATTACGGCCAAAAACGATTTCGTAAACTCCGAAATCGATACAGCAGCTTCCGAAAACTATTCGTAAACGATTGAGACCATTACACACGAGATACGTCAAAATTATTTCGCCAGGTTCCGCATCTGGTCAGCTTCTGCTTTCGGTCACTGGCGGCGCTTACAAGACCTACATTACCCGATTCTCGAAATTGTTAATTACGGCCAAAATACGATTTCGTAAACTCCGAAATCGATACAGCAGCTTGCGAAAACTATTCGTAAACGATTGAGACCATTACACACGAGATACGTCAAAATTATTTCGCTAGAGTTTGCATCTGGTCAGCTTCTCCTTTCGGCCAATGGAGGCGCTTGCAAGACCTACATTACCCGATTCCCGAAATTGTTAATTACGGCCAAAATACGATTTCGTAAACTCCGAAATGGATACAGCAGCTTGCGAAAACTATTCGTAAACGATTGACACCGTTACACACGAGATACGTCAAAATTATTTCGCCAGGTTCCGCATCTGGTCAGCTTCTGCTTTCGGCCACTAGCGGCGCTTGCAAGACCTACATTACCCGATTCTCGAAATTGTTAATTACGGCCAAAATACGATTTCGTAAACTCCGAAATCGATACAGCAGCTTGAGAAAACTATTCGTAAACGATTGAAACCGTTAGACCGGGCTGTTCCACCTCTGGGTAAAGTGTCACGTAGCGAAGTTACCAGATAAAACTAGACAAAAGTAAATCTTGCGTTGTTCCACCTTTCGGTAAAATTTATGCTCCTGGTAAATGAAGCTACCTGACGGATAAATTACACGGTGCCGAATCCACCGTGTAAGCCACTACCTAACAGATAAATATATGGTGGGGGTAGAAAGTGCACGCAGTGGGAGGTAGAAGTCTTATATCTCTCGTTCGTATAGTAAGTAGTTTGCTTTGGTTGGGTTAGGTCGTTTTCGCAAACTACATATTAAAAATATTTCAGTTTTCAAAAGTAGAAGTAAATCTTCAAGATAACCGGGTGTTATATGGAGACGACGATGAGGATGAATGCATGGAAGAAATTATAGTGGTTATTCGGAAACCGTATACTGTTCGTCCGCGGCCAAACTTTGTTAACCAATATACCGACTCCGAGTTTGCAAGGCAGTTATACCTACATATCAAATATTTTACAAATCAATTAATTACAAATAATTAATTGACAATTTCATGTAAGACTATGTGACGATTTACTTAGAAGATTTGTAACATTTATTTGTGTAACAGTAAGCAATCTATGCATACACAAGCATATTTTTACAATATTGACATAATTATGAAATAGCAACGGTCTGGGTTAGGATTAGGTTAACAATAGGAAATAAAATAATTTTAAATAATTTCTTTATTTAACAAAAATATTTTATTAGGCAGAATTATAACGAATACCATCAATAAGACGGCCCCCCCCCCCCCAGACAGCAAGGAATATTGCCTGAAAATTACAACCTTGCGCAATATTGCTAACGTTGCACCAATATTGCAGTAATATTGCAATGTCAGGGTAAAATACGCAATATTGCAATAATGTTGCAGTGACATATGTACATTGTAACTTATTAAATGACATTTTTCAGACTCGTCGACTTGTAAATGTCACGGGACCGTGCAAGTTGTCCACATGTATATCCGCAATCACGGTCCGACTGATTGCAGGCGAAGTCGCTGTCGATTTTAGCTGGAAGGGACGCCTGCAGAAGCAATGCTTTCATAAATTAAGGACGGCGAATTTGCTCCAAGTACGTTTCTTACATATATACCCGGAAACCGACAAATATTGCTGAAATATTATATAAATACAGTATTAATAATCTTTTCCCTAATAATCATTCATTATTTTATAGAAGTCTGTATGGTCGCGTCGGCCAAAATAAATGGAGGGAAGCTGATATCGAGGACGGAATTGCGAAGTGGTTGACGCAAGCGAAAACAAGAATACACCGCGCAAAGTGAAAATAAAATTAAAATGTAATTTAAGGATAGGTTAGAGTTTTATTATTATTTCTTGTTGTATGTTTTAATTCATAGTATAATAAAAATAGTATTTGTATTCTAAAATATATAAAATTTCCCTCAATTATTTCCATAAAGTGAAACCATAATCATATGCAGCATGCAATGTTGAAGGAATATTATAGGGACCTTGACTCAATATTGCAGGTAAGATTCCTGCAATATTTCACGCAAGATTTCTGTAATATTCCGCAACGTTGCAAAGAAGCGGATATAGGAATATTCCTGTAATTTTCCTGCAATACTCCGGCAATCTCACTGCAAGGTTTAGGCAATGCGAAATAATATTCATGCAATATTCCTGCAATATTTTTTGCTGTCCGGGCCATTACATTTATCGTACACTGGTTTAAGTTTTTGTTTTCAAATCATGCGGGTTAACGCAGAATAGTGTGTATGTGCCATCTGGTGACTAGACAAGTCGTCAAAAGGTCTGGATAACTACCAAGAGGATAAAATATGATGGAACAACCCATGTTTAAGGCCGGGTTGTTCCACCTCTCGGTAAACTGTCAGGTAGCGAAGTTACCAAATAAAAACTAGACAAAAGTTATCTTGCGTTGTTCCACCTTTGGGTAAAATTTATCCTCCTGGTAAATGAAGCTACCGACAGGATAAACTATCCGGTCGCGAATCAACCGTATAAGCCGCTAACTAACAGATAAATATGTGGTGGGGGTAGAAAGTGCACGCTGTGTGAGGGGTGGGAGGTGGGAGGTAGAAGTCATATCTCATTCGTATATGGAGTATATAGTTTGCTTTCGTTGAGTCAGATCGTTTTCGCAAAGTACGCTAATAAAATATTTAGAGTTTAAAAAATGGAAATGAATCTCCAAGATGACCGAGTGTTGTATGGCGACGACGATGAAGAGGAATGCATACAAGAAATTGTATTGGTTATTCGGAAACTGTATCATATACCGTTCGTCGGCGTCCAAATTTTGTTGAATTATATAATGACTCCGAGTTCGCAAGGCGTTTTCGGTTCCGCAAACAAACTACCTTGAACATTTTGGCACTTGTGGAAAATAATATAAGGAGCAGGACGGACAGGTAAATATTGAATGTATCTTTCTTTTATAAGTGTTCAATAACCGCACCAACAAACGCGATTTAGCTAAGTTCGGACTGGGGGCAGACCAGGAAAAAATGCAACCGATAGAGACGGGCGTAACTCCGTCTCACGGAGAAGGAGCCGTCGTTTATTATAAAACAAGAGGATTACATTTACAAACCCGCACTTAAACTATCCGCACTAAAACTACACGCACTAAAAGTCTACAATTCACGTCTCTAAAGTTACCGCGTCACAATGATGAACAAAAGAAAAATCTAACACTTCGCTTCGCCACTAAAGAGCGGGAAGGAAGGAGGAGGCGTGTACCTCCGGCAGTAAGGAAAAGCCGTAGCGGAGAATTATCCTGCTACGCACTTTAGGACAAAGTCAGGGACCGAATACGGCCGTATCAGGCGCACGCGGGGATACGTCGCCACGGTCGTAGGAAGGTAGGTAACTCGCCAGAGACTGCTCTGACGAGGGGAAAATAAATCAAAGTAGTATGAACAAAATACGCGAAGCAATGTGGCACATACCGCACTTGTGCTTTACATTAGCAGCGAACAAAAGTGCCAAGGGCACTCGCGGCTAAACGGCCAACAATATGGCGGAAAGGTAGGCACCAAACGTGATCTACCTCGTCGAAAATTACGCACGACAATCTCGTACGGCTGACGGAAACGAACAGAACGAGACTCGGAAACGCACGAGTCGCGGAGACGACGGAAGTGGGAACTCCCACTCTCGTCGTATTACAATAACCAATCAATCTTTCTCACAGTCAAAGTACCTATGAGAGGCATATTAGCGTAACGCATGAGCCTATAAGAGGACACCACGGAACGTGTAAACAAAGAGTGTACACATAATTACTCTAGGCGCAGTAAACCCGGGGCAAATCATAGTTGTTGAGACGAGCGGCATGTTAGAGCGCATTCACTGGGACAAATCCCAAACAATAAGGTTATTTTATAAAATGCATGCCGAAATTAACAATTGTGTACTGTATTAGCTGACAATTTACATTTTAAAGCCTATTAAATGATTGTGCAAATATCCGATATTACGATAAAAATCGGATGTTGAGATTTGCTAATTAAGGTCACGATATCTATATATGCAAAGATAATCGTGATTAATATATGTATATATTTTTCTTTCAGAAATCATGCTGTGTCGCTATTGCTGAAATTGCTCTTGACATTGCGTTTTTATGCCTCCGGAACGTTCCAGATGGCAATTGGTGATTTTGGCAGCATCCACAATTCGACAGTGTGCCGCATAATCAACCAAGTTACCGAAGCATTAGCTGCATTGCGGCCCTAATTCATTATAATTGAGCTACCGGTTACAAATGACGACTTAATGCTAATACAAACACAATTTTGTGAGAGCGCTCGCTTTCCTCGAGTGGCTGGTGCTATAGATTGCACTCACATTAAAATACAATCACCAGGTATTGATTATATTTACGAATTATAAGTGTATGTACATTATTCCAGAAAAGGAATATTTACCATAAATGTTCAGGCTGTTTGTGATAGCAAATTTAAAAGTCAAATAAACAAAAATAAACAAGGAAATAATTTAACTCGGAATAACACAATAAATAAAGTATAGTTTAAGAAGAAATGTAAGAAAAACTTTATTTTTTAAGCGAGAAAGCACGTCGGTAGTCGTTGGAGTCGCAAAGAAGAAGATGGAGAAGGAAGAAGCGTAACAACTATCGTCTTAGCAACTAATTCCCTTATTTTATTATTTCTTTTATTATAATAAATCAATGGGCAATCAATCAATCATATAAGACGGTCTCCTTTTACATTTATCGTACACTGGTTCAAGTTTTCGTTTTCAAATCATGCGCGTTAACGCAGAATAGTGTATATGTGCCATCTGGTGGCTGGGTAAATCGTCATAAGTATCGTCATCCTGATATTTACCGAGAGGTGGAACAACCGGCCTATGTCTATTTGGAAAAAACAAACAATGAGCAAGTATTATATTTTTACATCCAGCATGAACAATTCCCAAAGGAAAACAATTTCGATATGTATTAACAATTAACCTTCACTACCTCTAAAACAAAAAGTCATGTGTAATTTGAATGCGTTTGATAATATTTTTTACTTTATTCACCGACGAGATATTCTTAAAGACTGCCAGCGCCTGTGTTAAACAGCGGCCCGCAAATGGGGGCTGGATGGGGTCTGAGGGGGCGCTGAGGTCTCTTGGCGGCGTCGGTTGGCGTCGGTAATTGGAGCTAGTACCGTAGGTAATAGACAAACATAGAACGTTGACATTACCCATTGTGTAACTGCTTAAAACGTAATTAGATTTTATTTTATAATTTTATTTCACCCTCACCTTTGTAATCGACACTTCACAGATGCATACATAATTAAAGAGTAATTAGCACGTGATTTAAAAATAACATCAATTTCTTTCGCTACTTTGCAATATCTGTTTAATATATCAAAACAGTTCGTTGCGCCTCGGATCAACTTTTCATGCGGCCTCGGGCTGCCCTCATGTGCATTCGAGTTCAAATTGGTACGCGGCTGCATGTTTTGCAACAAAACGGAAAACTTGTTTAAATAGACCAATGAAAGCGTAAGAATCGATTAGTGTATTGCGGAAAATATCGAGTGCCCGGGGAAACGGTGCAATATTTATGGATGTTCGGTCACGTTTGACTTCGTTTATCTTGGCTTGTCTCGGAAACGGTCAATAGAACACAACCGTGCAAGGTATCGCTGTGAAGCTCTCGACAAGATCTGTTCGAATATACGAAGAACATTTTGCATTGTTTTAAGCTAAACATTTTAAACATTCTTTACCAAATTCGTTGTGTTGCACTCACAGTTGCCGAGATAGACTGACAATGAGTTAAACACGGCAGCACACCCGCATGAAATAAACGCTTAGAAACCATACTTGACTAGCTCAACTTTACTCTCCAATCTGCAAGTCTTAGTCCTACACTCCTACTCAACTGACAACTCAATCGAACTTGAGCCTACCCGATTTTTTTATGTAATTGCTCATTAGTCGTTTTTATAAGAATATAAAATAAAGTTTACATCCGCAGCGCAGGACGCTATATATTAAAACGGTCGGAGAATTTCTGCTGTCAGTGCGTGACTTCCACAACTATTTTATTTATCGTTTCAGAAGAAATATACCTGTTGTATGATGCAGTAAAATTAGACACTAGAATTTATGGCAGATTAGTCATTTTTACTAAAAATTGGAAAGGATTCGGAAAAATAGGTGTGCGCAATGATGTTATTCAGAAAAGTTGCTAGATTCTTTTTTATAGTCTAAATTTTAAATTGACGATCTGAATGTGTGGGTATCGGGTAAAGCTTGTAATCGGAAATCAAATTCGCTTTCTTATTTTTACGCACGTGTGTCCTACAATCATATACATTTGTACAATGTACATACATCCGTGGCTGACTGCCTCCTGAGTCGTGCGTCGTCACCTCTCTCCCCCCTTCACTCATCGCGACGCTTATGTTTTTCGCCGGACGCGCGCCGAGGCTCGGGCCCGGGCCGGCGATACACGGCAAGGGACTGTTGTGGCGTGTGTGTCACTTCCCACAGAATGTTATTCAACGTACAAAAAATATTAATTTTTTCCTTTCTAAAAACTGAGGATTACGGAGATAAACGGATTTTAGATTTGTTTTCAGCGCCTCAAAGTCTGAAAATTAACCAACAGATGCTCTTATGTAATAAAATACATGTTCGGCCTCAGCATTACGTCATCAGGGGCGCGTAGGCAAGCCGGGGCAAACCGATTCAATGGTTTCACATTGCCCTCATCGATTGATCGGTTCGCCGCCGTACGAAAAAAAATGTAGTGTGTTGGAGACTTATTCTAATGTTGGAGAATCGGTGTAGCTTGCTCGGGCCGATCCGCGACTGTCTGTCTGAACGGGTGAACGAGAAATCATTGGTGGTTGGAGATTCATTCTAGACTTGGAGAATCGGTGTAGCTTGCTCTTTTTCAAAAGCAAATCAGACTGAGGAAAAACATCTCTAACTTTGTGATATTTAAAAAGTATAAAAACGATTATAATTCATTAAAATATTGCCACTCTTCCGATGCCGACATTTGCTCACAGCCCGATCCGACAGTCTCGGATCGGCCCGAGCAAGCAACACCGATTCTCCAATACTAGAATGAATCTCCAACACACCAATGATTTCTCGTTCACCCAGTGTGGCCAGAAGTGGCTCTTTTACACCATCGGTGCCCGCGGGAGTGGGGATACGCGCAAGTGTGCGTGCCCTGTCTGTGAGAGCTGCGCACACCGTTTCTCGCCGAATCGCGCTCGGCGTGGAGAGAAGGACGGAACTATGCTGCGTCTCCTTTCCACCAACGTCGTATGTGACGTCAGATATCGTGACGACACATAAGGACAGAACTATGCTCCGTCCTCTTTCAACCAATATCGCGCGTTGCGTCTTTGTTCGACATGCAGTCGTGTCAGGCAAATTCTTCCTGACGTACGCTGTCGTGTGTTCAAATCGCGCGTTACGTACGATCCCTCAGAACGTCTAGTGCCAGAAGCTTTATGAAATATATATTTTGCCCATATCTATTATAAATCAATGCGACACATCTATTCCGCTGACAAAATATTAAAAACTATCCGTAGTAAGTACTAAAATATTTGTAAATGAATGTCGTTTGTCGCCGTGTGATAAATTATTAAGAAGAAAATTATTCTGTGAAAAAAAATTGAACCATGACTGGGCGCGAACCTACGAAAAAAACCAACGTGTTGACGAGCGACGATGAGTACGACGAATCAATCCCAAACCCAAACTGTCCTCGATTGACTTTCCTCTGGATCGCGCTCTGCTCAGGGCGGTGGTGCCCGATTTGCCTTCCGGCTGAAAGAACGCAATGGTACGTGCGATGCCTTATGCGAAATCTGGCACCACTGTCACGGGCCTGTGTGCGCAACATAGTTCCGTCCATCTCTCCACGCCGAGCGCGATTCGGCGGGAAACGGTGCGCGCAGCTCTCACAGATAGGGCACGCACACTTGCACGTATCCCCACTCCCGCGGGCACCGATGGTGTAAAAGAGCCACTTCTGGACAGTCGCGGATCGGGCCAAGCAAGCTACACCGATTCTCCCATACTAGAATGAATCTCCAACACACCAATGACTTCTCGTTCACCTGCTCAGACAGACAGTCGCGGTTCTCCTTGTCCGTCACGACATTTGGTCGAGTCGGGAGGACGACGCGACGGGACAATTCGCAACGAAGCTCCTTGACACATCTTTGGCAACGAATCGAGTAGCCACTGTGGCTGTTAGGGGCCATAGGCCAAATATGATTTCGTAAAGTTTGAAAGGGTATTTTATATTATTATTTAATTGCGGTAGAGATTTACTCGTACACTCCGGTGGTTTAGATAACACGGTTAGCACCAAATTGGCGACAAGTAGAGTATCCTTGTATAGTCTGAATTAAATATTCATAGTCAGCTCGTACATCGGGTTCACTCATCGTTAACAGCAGCATCGTTTTGAGAGTGGCCATAGTCCATGCGTGCACCTACACATGCATACTCACTCACAAGACGATGCTTCATTTGTTTGACAACCGACGAAAACGCACACAAACAAGCAACAGTGGCACGGTGAGAGCAGTTACGATGTGGTCAAGAGCTGGTGTTTCAAATATGTTTCGCTTTTTCGTCCAACAACTATATTAAATTTGGAAGACTAAACACTAGAAGTATCAAGGGGGTGAAAATCTCTTCTCTGGCACTTTGTAATAGAGTCATTATATATTAATGAAACACAAAATGTTCTTTAAAATAATATCTTAGATCTTAGAAAAGAACGGTATATGTCTATATGAAATGAACTTTCATGACAGTTCTGTGGTAAGCGCGGATGGGTCAATCTCCGTCCTTTTCCCGACAGGTAACTCTTGCTCCGATTTTCGGCCAGATCCATTCTCGCATTTGTTTTTATGTCCACTCTTTCTATACGGGTCAATGCCCCGAGGTGAGCATATGCTCGTCAGCCGTCAGCCCCTTGATACCTCTCAAACAAGTCGCATAGCAATGCGTCAACGCATGGCACTCTTCAATTAGCCCGTGTCATTGGTCAAAATTCGCAGCTGCGCTAATAAATAAAACGTCTTGAAAAGATTTGATCACTATATATAAATAAAAGCCAAACGAGGGAAGTTGATTCTCTCGGTGATTCTAGTGCTGATTTTGTAAAACTCATTGTAGCTGTCTTCGGCGTGGTTGCGTTGCATGCGTTTTCGTCGATCGCTAAACAAACGAAAGCATGACCTTGAGAGTGGATATGCATGTGTAGATGCACGCATGGACTATGCCTACTCTCGCAGCGATACCGTTGTTGCTATGCGACGTATTTGTCGATGTAGCTGAGTGCCAGTACTGACAAATTGTTTCGGACTACAGAAGATCGACCAAAACCGCGACCATTGTAACGGCAGCCTTACTTATTTTCAATCTCACCTATAGCGATCATGACCTATACGGCAGATTTTTCCGGGCACCTGTTCACCAATTGTCAGTTTCATGTATCTCACACAGCTTCGAATGCTGGAACAAATGAGCAAATTGCATTGAAACTATACGTGAACTTCACTTGAACATACAATAATATATATCCAAAATTCAGACCAACAAGACATGGTCAGGTTTGTATATCAAAATTTCCGCGTCCAATGTTGTACATATATTTTTACGGTTAACGTTGAATAGTTGAACATTTATTAAAATTTTAGTGAACTTTTTATCTTTCATTTTATGTTTCGTACACCCTTTTCTGCCGTTAATAGTAATTTTGCTTCTATTATTTTGAAACTTAAAATTCCACTTGAAATCGTCTGTAAAGAGAGCTTCACTTGCCCACACACAGGTGACATCTCATGATAATAGTTCAGTACGGTGGTGATTCGACATCAGTTTCTTACTCTGGCCGCAATATATTCTAGAGGGCGCCCGAGAACAGCGAATTTTGCTGGAGACACAAAGTCCCATAGGGCTGGCAGTCTTTAGGAATATCTCGTCGGTGCTTTATTTTGTGATCATTGTGACGGCCAGCCGTTACCGACACCATTCTCGACCCGCCTTTAACCATAAGCCGGCTAGTATCTTGAGGGCACTCCCAGAGGTCGCCTAAGTGGACGAGCGACGGAACTTCTCCCTCACTCGTTCACACTCACCTAGTTTAAGCCATGATAACATAGAATCGAATCATAAGTAGATATATCTTTGCGTCTATACCCATCGAGCGTTAGGGCATTAGTTCTAAGTAAAAGCGCACGCGGCGCTCCAAGTGGACTGCGCTCCACCACCAACGCGCCTGCGTCGAGCGCCGAGCCCCACTCTAAGGGCCGTACCCCTTCCTTAGCGGCGGGCCCTAGTAATTAGATTTAAGGCCGGGTCGAACCGAAAATCAGTGCATTATGCATTATACTTAATATCACAGTGCTATTATGCTTGACAAGCAGTTCATTACTTTTCTTGAGTGCATTCTACTTACAATCGTCTACTTAATTCCTTCTTGAAGATTAATTAAGTCGTCTTGAAGACAAGCAGTTACATCAAATTGAAGAACAGTGTACTAAAATCCTTTGTTCGAAATCTATAGTGAATGCTCAGTTCATTTCAATCCAATCAAATCCCAAATTCATAAATCTAAATCACAAACTCAAAAGCTCAAATCATTTTATCAAAGAATAAGTGCTGAAGCAACAACTGAAGACTCGACAAAAACCAACTCACGGTAAGCAAACTGACTTGCCGGTTCGACACTCGCATAACACTGTACTAATTATTAAGGTAGAATCTAGTTCCTTAAATTCTTCAATGGTATAGTCAATATTGTAAGAATCATATAGTCAAAGTCTATATATAGACCTTTATTATACAAATTACTTCTATCATTCTATCCCTGCGTTCTTAAAGTAAATTAAGACTTCCATAACGCTCTACGTCTAAGCATTCCCTCACCACATATATCCAGGCAGTCAACGAGAGGACGTTACCTCGACGACATAAATGCCTACAACTTCACACTTATCCTTACCACACATATCCAGGCAGTCAACGAGAGGACGATAGCTCGACGACATAAAAGCCTACAATCTCACATATACCTTTACCTTACGTTTCCATTATTCCGTCAACGAGAGGACGATAGCTCGACGACAAATATTCCTTCAACTCCATACTCACCTTTATTCCGTCAACGAGAGGGCGATAGCTCGACGACAAATATTTCTTTAACCCCATACTTACCCACACCTCATACTGTCCATTTACCCGCCAACAAGAGGACGATCCGCTTGACGGCATATACATCCACCATAAGACCAAAAGTCACCACTATCCTGAATGCCTAAACAAAAGAGAGCCGGCCGGAAGAACCAACTACATAAATTGATCAGGAACTTCTACGCTATTCCTTCAGAAACTAACAGGCCTCCGCCACCAACCCCAAAACCGCGTATAGTCGAGTGTCGTGCCGTTAGACCCAATATACGGGTAGTACAGCCTTCAGCGAGTAACGTAAGGGAAAATCAACCGTCTGTAAGCAGTGTAAAGAAGGTACAGCCGTCCGCTAAAACCACGTTGATTATAAAATCATCCGCGAGCTCGGTAAAAACAGATAAATCCTCGAAGTGGGAATTCATTCCGCTCAATTTAGAAGCGCCGATATATTCCGCGACCGTGCCGAGATTCGATCCGCGTTTCGAAACGTACATTCGAAAGAGGCGCGAACGCCTCTATCCGGAACTCATAGTGCCCGACCAATAAAACCGCACCGCCAGGATCCCCAAGTCGCTGAGATCGCGCTCCGTGGCCTCTCGACTAAAGGAGGAATTTAAAAGTCGCTTCCCGACTGCAATCGTTTCGTGGAAATCCCTCAAATCCGCGAAATCGCCGATCGGGACGTGACAATCATATACATTAATTTCTATGACAAACTGACATCACCTACTGAAATATCTAAATAGAAGAGAGCAACTTTTTCGAACCGGTCATATCTAGTCAAATCTCTGTGGAACTTACGTCGAACGGCGCAAATCGACTGTATGTCCCAAAGGTCCAGTGGTAAGAGTGAGACAGAATACCAAAATATCTTTCTTCTCTCTCTAACAGCGAGGCGCGGCTGTTCCTGCACCCGCGCACATTCCAGGTATTCTATAGTTCAATGTAGCCAATTGAATGGTGGAGTCGCAAGCGGTCTTGCAGGGAACTACAAAAGTTACTAGGAATATATATACGTTGGTTTCCAAATCATTGGACTCGCGACGTGCACATTATACACAATAACGCGCGTTTAAAATAAATTATTTATATGAAATTGAAGTAATAGTGTAACATAAAATAGTGTGTATATATATACAAGTAATAGTATATATAATACGGTAATTGTTATTATATTTGCGTGCCATTATACACAATAACGCAGGTTTAAAATGAATTATTTATATGAAATTAAAGTAATAGTTTAACATAAAATAGTGTGTATATATATATAAGTAATAGTATATGTAATACAATATTTTTATTATATTTGAAGGGTTACATTAAGTAAATTCATAATAACACTGTAATCAATTTATTAATCCTATTATAATTCACCTAAATATACATCAAATATCAGTGACATATGTGAAGTACATTTTGGTTTACAAACAATGGTATTTATTCGCGTCGTCAAATCAATAAAACGTATCCTATCCATATAAACTGACAGACATACAAAAGCTGCCTAACGTGATCTCGCCTGTATGTATGGCGAAGTAGTATTCACCTCTGAATTCCTCTTCCTCACGATATCCAGGCCACATGTCGGAATAGCATATGTGTATTTCCCCCGGATATTCGTTATGTCGGTATTGATTGTCCTTACGATTTTCCGAAGATGTCATCATGCTAAGTGGGTTCACACAAAATTGTTTTAATGATGTGAAGAACTGATGAAATTTATATTGACAGTCAATAGCTAAAAATATAAATGTACACGTACCTCAGATCAATTGTCTCATAATGTACATGACTTGTTACGTCCTACGTCCTCCAACCGCTTTTTAACGACTATATTCTCGCAACGAGTTCATCGCACCGCGTATCTATTTAATTAGATGTAGGTCGTACATAAACGAAACAAGAGCCGGCGCACCGCGCCACCGAAATTCCTTCACGTAACGCTGACGCCCATCCGGGACGTAATCCGCGCCACGCGAAGGAATGACATAATGACGACAATAGCGATGTAGGTAGAGACATAAGAATGCTGACGCCGAATCAGCTCACAGGCTAACCCCAACGATCGACTAGCGATCCGCGGCAACACATCGTTCCGAGAACGCCAACTTCCAAACGGAAGCTAGGGTGCCAGTTCCACGAAGGACCTGGCGACCCTCAGCAAAACCCACTACTTAAATGGGCCACGAGTCAGTCAGTCGACAGTCACAATTCTCCGCTCCATAGTTAACGTCACGCTCAAGTCGGGCACCAAGTCACTTCAGTTTACATTCGGCAACTCGTTAATCTAAGTTATCAAGCTCTTCAACCAACCAAGTTCGGCTACGACCCATGTAAATTCGGCAACTGTAAACCAGCTAAATGTACTTCGGGATAAAACATCCTGTCCACTTCTACCATCTGAACATTATTTAATTCACACGACCGTGTCCTTCCTGCACGTCAACACCAAACACCACCACCTCTACCTCTACCCAGGGCCCCAGAGAGCTACCTACAGCCGTGGACGCCCTCCCAGGCATCCACCGTGGTAGAACTCCCGGTGATCGTCACCTACAGCCGTGGACGCCCTCCCAGGCATCCACCGTGGTCGACTCCCGGTAATCGTCGAGCCATCTACAAGCGTGGACGCCCTCCCCGGCATCCACCGTGGTGAACTCACGGTTGTGGGAAAACCTTCGGGATCGGCAATCCACAACCACACACACTCCCACACATCCAGAGCCGTAGCCATTCGGACACCTCCTTCTTACATTCCTCGATACGTCAGTGAGCCGCTCCACTGACGGATTAAACCACCCTCTTTTCGGTGCGGTCACTCCTTCCGTCTGTCCTCGATCCCTGGTATACCCGGTGAACGCAGGGTGCCGAAAACGAGGACGTAACAACTTTTGCAGTCCATGTTACTTCCAGCCACCAATATGGGGCCAGAACAATTTAGCGCTCAGGTCATTCTTGATAATATAATATAGGCAATGAACCTGTAAAATGAAGACATTTATTACATTGAAACTTCATACCAAATCCAATGCCCTGAACAGGGACCAACCCACCATAGCAGCAACAAAATTTTAAATTTGTTTCCAACACCAAGTTGAACAGCGGAATCAGGAAAAGAATCGTATACATAATGTATAATGTAGGATTGCCCTCTTCTGGGTTGAGAATGGAATGAATCAATATATTTCAACCCTTACATGTTTCAAAACAATTAGTTTCCTCATCAGGAGTCTATAACATACAAAAGTGAACTAATGTATATGTCTATTACATTTTAGTTGTAGATCTAGCGGATATATCCTATTGTGGTAGTACTCACGTAAATTGATATAGGATGCAGTATTGAGATGGTATGTTTGAAAATTTAGCCAATTTTTCCTATGTGATTCATTCAATTTTTTCACATTGCACAGTGTCTGAAAGCAAATCAGTGCGTTGAAGAAACCATGGCCAGAAATATGCAAAGCTTACATAATTTTCAACATTTCTCACATTGTAAAATTTTAACTCTCCAAGATTTGACACATTTCTGCATTTTAATTTTGTAATATTAACTAATCTCACCTGTCTTCGCCAATCACTGATTGGATTAGGATCGTTTCGTTTCACGTTTGAACAATATTTTGGATGCTTTCTAATACAACACATACTTACGGATGAATATATTTATGTTAAAGTATATGACTCGATGTCTCCCAAGAAGTGTTTGTGGTGTCGGTATGTTTACCTTTAGCAGAGTGAAGGGCCGGCATTAAACGTTTCAACCCCACAGATAGCAATTTTTCTTAAGGAAACGGGGGCGCACCGAAGAAAAAAAAATGTTGCAGAACAATTTTCAGAGCGCGGCACCCTATAAGGTACCCACTTTGCCGAATAATAGGCCCTTCACTATACATAGTACCCTGCAAGACCGCTTGCGACTCCACCGTTCATATTGGCTTCATTCCCCAGATCCTGATCTCGCATCCATTGTATAGAGATCAGTGATCCGTCCCCTTATTCCTATGTCCATGTCCGCAACACGTGGCGGCAATCGGTCGGCGCGACAAAGTTGCGTCGCCAGCCACCTGTGAACCGGGTTAATCTCTATCCAACTTTATCCTATACAACGTCAGTTTGTCTCGACCATTCTCAACAGTTCTGAGTTCTGACACAGACGAGGTATAGAATAGACACCGCATCTTATGGACCTTCGTGTCACACGTCTAGACATACCGACGGAGCAGAAAACGAGGCAAGTTGGAGCGCCCTCTGCGTATGCGAACGGCAGAAGTCATAGGCCCGTATTCAAATACTGCGCTTAGGCCTCGGCTTGAGTCGGGATTACGTAAACCTGGCTCAGACGCGTAATCCGGGTTCAGAAACCTGGCTTGGATCAGATTCTCAAACCAGGATGCCATTTGCGTGCCCCCACTCCGATTAAGCTCCGCCCACCGTGTTGTTACACGGGTACACAGGCTTCTCGCATAAAAGTGTAGAGGTCGGTCGGAGTGGAGGTCGAGAAATGTAAGCCTGGCCTGAGACGCCTTGGAAAGGCCTCTTGAGCCGGGATTACGGCCGTTTTTCGCGCCAAATCTGTAAAAATATAACCAAACGTTTACACGACTGTTTAGCAGTTCACCAGTGTTAAGGTTGGTTAAGGTAATGTTCACCCATGGACAATCAGCAAGAAGTAAATTGAGGAGCAGAATAGAGAACTGCAGTTTCGAAATAGACAGATTGTTCGCGATGATGAGCTCATTCAGGGTGTTGCAGTAGTATAAAGTGTAGAGGATTTGCAAATTTATGAAAGAAAACTTAAAACTTCTGCATTTTTACAAAAATCGGTAATTTTTTTTAATAACATCTTTCGTGTAAAACATACAACAAAAATGACCTTTCGATCAATAGTTACGTCGCAGTCTCAAAAATATAATAGTAATTACAATACAGACTTATAAGTTAAGGTTATTTATTATTTATTATTACATTTATAGTAGAACTTGGTAATTGAGGATTAATCAAAATAATATATTCTATAACATAAATTGGCTTGAATTATTTACAATGTTAAACAGAATCATATGGAGAGTGTAATATTGAATAAATATTCTTGGAACTTTGAGGCAATATTCCGTGTCATATTCATGCAATATTCCCACAAGTTGCGAAGAGGCGGACATAGTAATATCGCTGCAACATTCTTGCAATAATCCGGCGAAGTCACCTGCATGGTTTCGCATTGTAAAGTAATATTTATACAACATTCCAACAATATTCCTTGCTGTCTGGGTAGCCGAGATTCAGACAAGAAGAACGGTACATGAGCGAGTGAATAAACGCTGCTTTTTATTAGTTGTAATGCAAAATCTGTAAAAACTACCAAAAGCGTCCACACGACTGTTCAGTAGTGTTCAGGTAATGTTCAGCCATGGACAACCAGCAAGAAGTAAATATTGAGGAGGAGAATTTGAAACTTGCAGTTCCGAGACGGATTGTTCGCGATAATTGGTATAATTAATCAATCGGCAAGGCATCGATTTCAACGCTCATCTTGTTCAAATTGGAATTGGGTGGCCGTGAAAACTATCTCGAATGTTCCGCCTTTTTGGTGGCATTACACCTCAGCGCTCCGTGCGGCCCATGGGTGATTTGGCCGATGGTGTTGATACAAGACTGTTACGCAGCATGCGGAATATTATATAAGTAAGTTCCTGTGGCTCATGTCTGATGATAATACAACACTCTTCTCTCATTCGTGGTCCTAAATCGGATAATTCCGAAGTTTCCCGCAAGCGATGCAAGCCGCATGCAGTGTCAGCATATCGACTCTGAACACCATTCGTGTCGCAGGTATGTGCGTGTCGGTGTGCGATGCGCGCAGCTTAGCCCCAATCAGGGCCTTAGCATCGCACACAGGCGAGCACGTACACTGCAACACGCATGGTGTTTGGAGCTCGATATGCTGGCACTGGCCGCATGGCACGCCTTGGCCACGCCCATTATCCAATGACTGCCAGGATCTCCCTTCCACGCGACGTCTAAACCGCGTTTGTGAATACACGAAAAATCTGAACCCGGATTACGCATCTTAGCCAGGTTTACGTAATCCCGACTCAAGCCAAGGCCGAAGCGCAGTATTTGAATACGGGCCTCAGAATCGGCTATCATGCAGCTTCTCCCTTTGGCCAATGGCGGCGTTTGCGAGCTGCACGATAGCCGAAACCGAAATTGTTAATTACGGCCAAACTACGATTTCGCAAACTGCGAAATCGATACAGCTGCTTGCGAAAACTATTCGTAAACGATTGAGACCGTTAGAGATGAGATGTGTCAAAATTATTTCGTTACTCTATGTCCGAAGAGCGCTTCTCGCATCGGCCAACGGCGGCGCTTGCGAGCCAATCAACGCTGATCGATAGCCGATTCTGAAATTATTAATTACAGGCAAATTACGATTTCGTAAACTCCGAAATCGATACAGTAACTTGCGAAAACTATTCGTAAACGATTGAGACCGTTATACACGAGTGTTTGAGAAACCCGCTCGACAGCGCTTCCTGTCGCCGACGACCACCTGGCGGCAGCACTTCCCGAGCTCGATTCGCGAGCGCCGGTTCGCGTACAGGTGAGAAGCGGAAATGCGTGGAATGCGCGAAACGCGGGCGGCGCCATGCGCCGTCCCGCCAAAAGTGATCACTTCTACCACGTCTGTTGTAGCGCGAGTCAGATTTCCAGTTCGATCACCGTATTATCAGTTTCCACCGCATCCCAGCTTCTCATCTTTATTGCATTTCCGACCGATCAACACGAGATACGCTGCCGTGTACAGTAAGCGATACGCCGACAACCGTAACGTCAATATTTAAGGTACATCACCAAGTTCTAATCAGGCACTGCACGTGGCCGTACTTTTACCACGTGCATCCGCGACCGCGCAATTACACAAGACACTGGGGGGCATTAATTATAGCAATTGTGTCCGAATCAACACACAAAGACTTTGTATAACACTGACGAGCTGCACCGATTTACCTACAATAAATCGGCACTAGCGAACGCAACACGCGAACACGTGTAATTTTCTAACCTCACCACCAGATGATCCACTCATTTCCGCACCCTTCCCCTCTCCGCTCCTAAATTTTCCTTCCCACTCGTTTTCCCACTCATTTCCCCAACAACGAGATACGTCAAAGTTATTTCGCCACTTTCTGCATCTCCTTTCGCCAACGGCGGCGCTTGCGAGCAAATCAACGCTGCACGATAGCCGATTATGAAATTGTTAATTACAGGCAAACTACGATGTCGTAAACTCCGAAATCGATACAGTGGCTTGCGAAAACCATTCGTAAATGATTGAGACCGTCAGAGATGAGATACGTCAAAATTATTTCCTTACTCTATGTCCGAAGAGCGATTTTCGCCTCGGCCAACGGCGGCGCTTGCGAGCTCCACGTTAGTCTATTCTGAAATTGTTAATTACGAGCAAACTACGATTTCGTAAACTCTGAAATCAATTGCGTAAACTTGCGTAAACTATTCGTAAACGATTGAGACCGAAATAAGCGAAATCGGTGATAGTCGTCTGCTAACTATACACCCACCTAAAAATTGTTAATTACGGGCAAACTACGATTTCGTAAACTCTGAAATCGATTGCGTAAACTTGCGTAAACTATTCGTAAACGATTGAGACCAAAATAAGCGAAATGGGTGATAGTTGTCTGCTAACTATACGGCGGTCCCTCGGCCGTGTGACAAAAATATGCATTGTTTGTCCAGTCTATTCTATACCTCGTCTGTGCTAATACTGATGGACACCGCGAAAATGGTATTCTCGCCTTTCGATTATTTAGAATTAGCACAGAGCAAAACGTTAAATAAATATAAGATTGTAAAAAGAAACCATCCGGACTATTCGACGGACACCAGAGACTCTTGTTTAATAGAAATCTTAACACGCCGAGATACACGAAAATGCCGAACGCATTACATGCAGCTAGCGAACACACTGTGGATTCAATTAGATACAAATTCCGACTGGATAGGAGCCGCTCCAAACCAGGAAACCTTGTATATCTTATGTTGCGACAATAAGCCACGTAGTATAGAATTATTAGGTAGCTTCATACTGCACTTAGATAAAGACTGTACCGGTACAACTAATAAGGTCTTCCTCAAACCAGCTACACACGTAACCAGAACTTTAGAGTTAAATGTTCTTTTGACGAGCAAGGAAGAGGATTTTAACGTGACTTTCGGGAAACTCAGATCCCAAGACTTACCTTTTGAACTCATTCACGAAGTTAGTATCAATCCTGACAATTTGAAAAATTTGGGTATAACCTTAGAGGAAATAGACGACCAGATTGAGACCTTAGCATCTGAGAAACGGGTTATCACGTGGAAGGAACGATTTTACAAATATCTGGAATATACAGGATACGTAGCAATTGCTGGTTTGACAATCGTTTTCCTAGGTAAAATAGGACTATTTAAGCTAATTGTAAGAACCATCCGATCGTGCTGTGTATCGTGTACATATAACAATTGTAGCTTTGGCAACAAAGCACCCACGCAGCACATTGCACCAGCTGCAACGCAAGCAACATTTTCAATCAACGAACCTGACGAGGTACGCTTCATCGCTCAACGACCTAGAACGAGACCGACGAATGCTGCTTATGGATTTTAGTTTAGATCAGTACCCCAACTAAAATCTTAAACTACCCGGGGGGTGCAAGCGGGCCCAGGTACCGAGCCCTTCGCCGGTTTCCCTTTTTGACCACCCATATCGTACCGAGGGATACTTTACGACGTCCGGGTAACCAGAAACTGACAGATAGCGAAGTACTTGCAGCTGAGGCGACATCTGAGTGTACACAGATGTCCAGATAGCCTAAATTCCTAGAGACGCCCTTACCAAGAAGAGAGACTTCGTGGAGGACGTTTTCGCCCTTCTCTGGGCTACCGACGCAACCCCCTCTTCTCACAAACCGTAGATATAAGAAGCCTGTTCTACGCTGCGAGTTTAGTCTTAGTCTACATTTTAACACCGAATCTCTGCCAGTAACTATATTCATTCTTAATAAAGTATTCATTATTATATTTTATTTTATGTCGTCTCATTGATTCGCGCTATCACGACAACAGGACAGACAGATTTCTAGAGAGAAACTAGTAGTTCGCCGCCTAGAAACTAATCGAGATTCGCCGCAGGTGCGAATGTGTGCTAAAGAACTGCGCCATGATTCGGCTTCGTTTTTGATTGACACGGGCGCTGATATCAACGTAATCAAACTAAAAATATTGCGAGAAGATATATCTGTCGCGTTACACGAATCTATAGTCGTTACGGGTATTACCACGGAACAAATAGAAACATTGGGCACCACGATCGTGCACCTACTCGGACAACCGGTTAAATTCCACGTGGTACAATCCTCGTTTCCCATCAGGAGCGACGAAATTTTGGGAAAACAATACCTGAGGCAGGAACAGGCAGAGATATCATTCGCGCACAATACTTTAGTCACACAAAGTGATCCTATACGCCCGATGCGGTTCATAGGAGAGGCCGAACGACATAACGAAAAATTACCTTTGCCCATTACGCGCGTTCACAACCTACGAGCTAGAACACGTCAAGCAATCAGAATAGATGTAAAGGAACGGAGAGAACTGACCGAGGGTTATTTGCCGAAATTAAACACGACGGACGGAGTATTCATCGGGGAAGCCGCTGTCTCAGTTTGTCGAGGCGCGTGCCATGTACTTGCGATTAATACCTTGGAAAATGACGTAGAAATAACGATACCACCGCAAAATATAGTACCGTTTGAATACCACAATTTCCCTGAAGAGCAGGAATACTTCAATTCCGAGTCAGAAACAGCACACGCGCCGATAGTTAACGACCGAGTAGGTGAAATAGTCTCCCGTTTGCGTTTAAACCACCTTAACGACGAGAAAAGGAATCACGTAATAGATTTAGTAGAAGAATATCCAGAGAGGTTTCATCTACCGGGCGATAAGCTGCAGTCGACACCCTGTATTAGGCATACAATCCCTACCACAGACGATTTACCTATTAACACGCGGCAGTATAGATTTCCACCTGTTCATCAAGCCGAAATCGCGAGACAAGTCTCTAATAAATTAGAGTGCAACATTATCGCACCCTCAAATTCGCCATATAATTCACCGCTATGGATAGTTCCCCTTGCCCAATATTACAGATATTATGGATCACCTAGGCGAGGCGCGGTATTTTTCGATCTTTGACCTCGGGAGCGGCTTTCAACAAATAGAAATGGACCCTAAAGACCGAGCTAAAACTGCCTTCACTACACCAAATGGCCATTACGAGTACATTGGCATGCCCGAAGGGCTTAAAAACGCTCCAGCTACGTTCCAGCGATTAATGGACCAAGTATTACGCGGGTTGCAAGGCGTAGAAGTTTTTGTATATCTAGACGACATCGTAGTTTACGCTAAGTCCTTGAAGGAGCACGGAAGGAAGGTGCAGAGACTATTCAATAGAATACGCGATGCAAAGCTAACTCCGCAACCTGACAAGTGCGACTTCTTAAGAACCGAGGCAGCGTATCTAGGACATATAATCGGTCGAGACGGAGTCCGTCCAGACCCTGGGAAAATTAGCGCGGTAAAGAAATTCCCGTACCCGCAGAGTCAACGGAATGTCCGAGAATTCCTTGGGCTGGTGGGCTATTACCGACGTTTTATAGAAAACTTCGCCGTGATCGCGAAACCATTAACGGAATTATTGAAAAAGAACGAAAAATTCGACTGGAAACAGGAACATACAACTAGCTTTAAAACCTTACGGAGAGCGTTGTGCCGAAGCCCTATTCTACAGTACCCTAATTTTAACGAACATTTTACTTTGAAAACGGACGCCTCGGACGTCGCGATAGGCGCGGTATTAAGCCAGAATGCGAACGGCCACGATTTGCCAGTAGCATACTCATCGCGTAATCTAACTAAGCCGGAGCGAAATTATTCCACCACGGAAAAGGAATGCCTAGCTGTGTTATATGCAGTCCTGCATTTTAGACCCTATCTATACGGGAGAAAGTTTACGCTAGTTAGCGATCACGAGCCGTTGAGATGGATAGACTCAGTTAAAGATCCGGGACAACGCTTGGTGCGTTGTCGACTTAAATTACGGGACTACGAATATGAATTTGTACATAAACCCGGCCGACTCAACACTAACGCGGATGCATTATCGCGGAATCCGGTAAAGACTGACACCGTCACGTCGGAATCCGACAACGAGGAACGCAACCGGGTTTCGTCAAAAGTATTGCCAGTAAACCGGGAAGCCTCCGAAGCCGGACCGAGCGCGCCCCGAAAAAACCCACGAGCACCGGAGCCATTAGATACAAACGCGGTAGCGACGAGAACGCGCAGGCGAATACCGTACCTGCCAGAACCCGACATACCGACGACAGTAAGAGATAATAGCGAATCGTCATCCGACTCCTCAGACACGCCAATATTCGTAGAGAGCAGATGCGTGATGCTCAGTGTAAAGCCACGACCACCGCGCAAGTCGAAATCGCCGCCTAAAACACGATCCCATGACGCGGAGTCGCGTGATAGTGAGCGCGGTACTGCAGGGCCGTCGGACAGCGAAAATGTCGCTACGGAACTTCCTACCCGACCGCGCTGCACTAGCGATGACGAGCAATCTGAGGACCTACTCACTTGGGACGTATTATCGAGATCTTTCGAAGAACTTGGCGACTCAATTACTAGAGGTGAACAACAAACGAGCACGGAAAATACGCGAGAACCGACGGAAAACGTAATTACCGAAACTGACCCGAACACATCCGACGACATACGAGACGGAGAACAGACGGGAATAACAGCTGATCTGGAGACAGACGGGGCGGTCAGCGAAAATGTCGCTACGGGAGGCCCTACCCGTCGCGCCTGTACCGAAGGTGACGCGGCGCGCCCACCAGGAGGCCCTTTAACGTTGGTCTCTGAAACAGTGGTGTCTGGGGGGGGGGGGGCAGCGCATTACTCGCCGGACCTGCGGATTGCTCGCATTTACCTACACCTTCACCAACGTCGAGACCGGTCGCGCTATCGACACCGATGCCCCTAACTGTACCCGCGAGACCATGCGTAATATTACCGGAACATCTACATAATGATAGACCCCCTTCGATACCGACAGTCGGAATCCCTGTCACCGAAGACGTGCCGATGGGCACCTATATCCCTTTTTCACCGGAACTCCAGCCTCATGTGCAAGAATTTCAGCCGAAACCTGTACGTTATTCCCGCGATAATTTGACAGCACGACGCGGAAACATGGCGCATTTCTTATCAGCTGATTGCAAATTGAGCGACCCGATATCGCGGCAGTTGTAAGAGTAAGCCGCTTCTGGACCCGAGGCGAGAGTAAGCCGATTCTGGACCAGTAATTCTGGACCAGTAGCCGATTCTGGACCAGTGTAGTCGATTCTGCTGGACCGCAGTCATTCGGTCTTGCGTGTTTGCGTGTCTTAATCAGGTGGAAGTTTGCGCGGTCGGCGGTTAAAATCGGAAGAACGTTGGAAGGTGAAGAAGGCGAGCCGTTCGATTCCACAGCGGTAGCGGTCAAGGTTAAAAGTCGGCGGTTGGGCGATATCGAGTCGGCCGCTGCTGATATCGGGGGGCCTTGCCTTATTTTTTCTGTTAGGTCGAAAGTTTGTGGTTTATACGGAAGTTAGAGAGTAGGAGGAGAAGGGGTTGGACAGGAACAATACGAAACGAACGATAAGCGATTACACGATACTCGAGCGAGCGTGTGGGCAACGATATCGAGAGCGGAGGACGATAAGCGCCATCGACACGCGGCGTTGTACTACGAAATGTAGACAGAGGTAGTAGTAGGCGTTGTACTACGAAATGCCGTGCGGGGGGTTGGAAATAGACCGGTAGGAGAAGGTTGCAGAGGAATGATATGATAAGCGATTACGCGGTACTCGAGCGTGTGTGGGCAACAACGATATCGAGAGCGGAGGACGATTGTACTACGGAGGAGGAGGTTGGGTGGGAGCAAGGTGTACGGGCAGTGAGGAGGGGGTCCGGCGTCATCTTGGAGCAGCGGACGCGTTGCAGGTCGGGGGTGGGAGGGAGGGGGGAGGGTCCCGGGAAAGGGCGCTAGGCGCTAGCTAATATTCGCACGTTAAACGTAGCACATCGGTTAATACTCTTCGTAGCATCAGCAGACTAGGAAGCAGAGAAGTGTTCGCGACTTTCTCTGAAAGCGAATTACTGAAAGTGTTGTAACGATGGCGGCTGACGGACATATTCGACAATTGCACAGATTTTTTTATGACAAACTGGTTGCTCAAATTGATCCTGAAAGTGGAATATTAGACGAATTAGGAGAGGAAGGGTTATTGAACGAGTCTGATATTTTCGATATTTTAACTTTGAAGGAACGAACAGCACAGGTGCGTTGTTTGATTACGAAGCTAGAAAGGTAAGTAATACAAACAAATTTATAAATCAATGTAGAATGATAGTACAATTGAAAGTATTTAAATTTGAATATTAACCTTTGCAGATTGCCGCTATTGTATTTCATTCTATTCACAGAAATACTAAAATCTTATAACCCCTGGCTTGCCGTATGCATGATACAATGGATAGAAAATCAAAGTGAGCTGCGCGCACATGTGAAACAATTTTATGAAGTATTTCGCGAACAATTACGCGATGTTGATGTACGTAATGCCGTTATACAAAAGTTAAGACGAGACAAGGTGTTGCGCGCTGGTGCAATACAGTACATTTTGGATACGGAAAATAAAGAGGTGCGGGTATCTCGTCTGATCCATGAGATGTCACGGTAAGTTGTAGAAAACTGGTAAAACGAGTGTAATCGTGAATGTTATACATTTTTTAAATTTTTAGACTAGGACTGACAGACTTGCTGTGTTTTAAAGAATCGTTAAAGCATCATTACCTTTGGATAGCTTGGCGGATGGAAGACTATTTGAATACGGCATTTTTCAGCAAAAACTGAATCACAATTTTAACCCATGCTCGCTTATTTTCAATGCTAAGCTATTTTTGTTAAGAACAGTGAGATGTAATGAATTTCTCAGATACGCACTGTATATAATAAATTGTAAACGGGTGCAGATTATTGATAAATAATACATGTATTCAAATATTGCAAGCATTTTTTATTTTTTAATCGAACAGTGTCCCCAAGCAAGTGTTTGTATACAATCATCGGTGATATATCTTTTATCATCGTACGGATGCAATGCAACTTTTCCTTCGGAAATTGTGTGAATTTGATGCAGCTTCGACGCAATACGGTTTTGTCTAGCCATTTTAATTTCATCATTAAATAGGCAATTTATATAATCATCAAATTTAATTTCTCGCTTAATAAAATCTTTTTTGATCCATTTAGCCTTCTTCGTGTCGCGCTCGCCAATAACTTTTATAGCATACATTTTCGATCTTAATCCTACAAATTCACACATAATTTTTCCTCCATTTTCATCTTTCATTAGGCCTAGAACTTTTTTATTTGCTAAAGGTATATTGTATACGTTGTCAATTGGATAATTACTAGTATCGAAATAAGCTATATCTCGCCCCATAATGCTATATATGTCATCACATTGTAATTTATAAATTAAACTGTCCGTATCAGTATATAATACCTTACACATATCTTGAAATTGAACCTTCATATAGTCGTAATGAAATTTATAGAGATATATTTTTGAAATATCTAGAATGGACATGCCGATATAAATGGGTTTATCTATTTTAACTTTCATCTTTTTCATTTCCACACCGACAAAATTTTCATTGAATATTACTCTTCTATGAAAATTAGGTCTTCCTATCAATGGCTTAATACCGGCACGTCCTTCCCACGATGTTAATAATCTTACATCAACTCGATTCCGCACATTTTCCATTGTTTTTCCAAATACTGCGTTATTCATTAACTTAAATAAATCTTTTTCAAAGTCCGATTCGGATTGAGCTCGAAGTTTTGCATTTAATTGTATATATTTACACATCCATGAAGATTGATTGAACTGTAAGATACGATGAATGTTCTTTAATTTAAGTCCATGTTGCAGACATTGCTGTAGGGTTCGATAATGAATAACATAGTTGGTTTTACACTTTAAAGTTGCTAACAATTTTTCATATTTAGCGTTTGGCGGTACTTCGCGAGTGGGACAGAACGGCAAATCTGAATGCGAATCATGTATTTCATCGGGATAGTCTAAATCTACCTCTAATATGTATCCAATCTCAGAATCGGCTTTAGCCGAATTAATGTTAAATTGACTTATCATATCATTATCCATCCATTCAAATTTACCGTACGGCAACGAATCGCACATGGCAAAACCGTATAAATTGTTAACATCGTAATACATTAAATACGAAGATTCTTTATTAGAATCATACGTCGCGCCCATGTAAGGATTATTAGCTTTTGCATACCGATGCGAACATTGACAAAATCCTCCGCGTATACCGCTTTCAATAAATAACGCCATATCGATATCTGTTAATAATTCTAATGTTATGTTTGTAATTTTTAGCATAACGTCCCACGCATATGATGGTAGGGTACAGTAATAGGCAGGGTCGAGACCATAATATTCGATACATTTGCTTCGAAAATTTTCAAAAATATCTGCTAATAGTAGAACATCTGTTTTCAAATATAAATCGCTATATTCGCCTAGTGATGAGATATTAAATTTATTCCATACGTTTTGTGCATTTTTATACTCACTCCTTTCAATATTGTGCACGTACAATGTGCTGTGAAATTCGTCGTAATTAGGTAGACAATTATCATTTAGTCTTTCATAGCTGTCAACATATTCATAAGGAAAAACACCTTTGCGCGTCAGTAAATTAAACAAATTTTCATCGATCGACGGAAAGTTTTTGCGTAAAATTCTCATATCATTTATATCTAGTATTGATACTAATTGTTCTAAACGGCTATTAAGAAATTTAAATGAATCGATAAATCTTACTTCAAGAGAAAATATATTATTTTTCATCCGACATGCGAATGAAACATATTTTTCCATTGTAGAGGCTATTACATGAAATTGAGAGCTAAAACATTTCATTGAAACAATTTCTTCTATGAGAAAATGTGCATCGTAATTACTTAAGTTATGAAATATTATGGGTAGCGTAAACGTAGTTTTATAATTTAGGTTACATGCTCCGTGTGCTGCCCCTCTGTAGTAACCTGACCAGTGACAATGATCACGTACTTTATTACCGCCTCTAATATCAGCTTCTTTAAATTCACTTTTACAGATAAAACAATGTGTAGCAGTATTAAATTCTAGTAATTGTTCAGAAGTTAAAGGAGCCATTATGGTATGATTATTTTTTATAAAAGCAAAAATTGATGAAATGATACCTTCCAAATCTGATATAAAATAAGATACCACTTTATCCTTCGCACGGTGTGAAACGTATTTGCACATCGATTCATCAAAATTACAGTGTATGTAATAGCCAATACTGTGTGGAACATGAGTTTGATATGCATAAGTATTATGATTTTCTAAATTATGTGTTTCGTTACTAATTAGAGCGCATTCAAAATCAGCATATATTATAAATGGAAGCGGGATTCCTCTTCTATAATTTTTAAACTTAATCCATTTCTGATCTTCATTGACCAATTCAATTTTGCACGCATTTTGATCCACACATCTTTCATAATGATCTTGAAGTTTCCTTGTTGTATGGAAAAAATTTAGACATCTGTAAATTATAAGAATCATATTATTAAACTATTAAATTATTACAACTGTAAATAGAAAAGTGATGAATTACCTGTCGCAAATGTGTGATTTATGTTGATGTTGAATTTGCGACGGTATCAGCCTTGATAAATTTTTGATCCATACATAATGGCACATATTATCTTTTTCTTGCTCATTTTGATATATTAGTAAGTTTATATGTTTATGTTCAGATATTTTATCACTTAATCGTAACGGTAATACTTCATATTTTTCATGTTCAGATTTATCTTTATTCGTTAATTGGTATAAATTTATGGACAAATTATTATTTTTTTCAAATGTAGGTATATGTTTAGTTGTAACGGGAAATGTAATTCCCGTTAAATTTAGTACATTTTTATAATACGGATATGATTGTTTACGGTTACTATGATGCGATGCTGGGTATAATGCTGACGTTACTGCCCAAGCAAAGCAATCATTTTCATTATCAGCCAAATCAATAGAAACAGTTGCAATTCTATTTCGTATAGCTAATGGAAGTCTACAGTTTCCTTTACCGGCGCTCAATAAATAACATTTATTGATATTTATAATCAAACTGATAATTTTGCTCAATGCCCATCCACTGTCACGTTCTTGAAATTCCTCTAGCGACGTAAGAATCTGCCCACGCACATTGTTTGTATACCAATTATCAAGCTTTATGGTGGAATCATCATCGTTCAGTAGTACCTCATTTTTTGTTGCAAAGGTTTTAATTTCCTTCTTAGTTTCGTCGGTCAAACTGTCTTTTAACGTAAATTCACCATTGAAGATTGTGTTTACTTTAACACATTTGTGCTATTTAACATACGATAGTACTTTTTCTATCACTATATCTTTAGCATCGTTTAAAAATATAGAAGGATCAATATGATGTAAATTTATAATAATTCCAGTGATTATACGACTTTGGAAGGCATGCCCGCTTTCAATTTCTTTCCATTTCAGTGTAACATTCTTATCCTTCTGTTTTTCTTCATTTAATCCAGATCCAGAGTGTAGATTGAAATTAAAACTTAATTGTTCGCGCGTACAAGTTAGTTTAGCTATTTGCGCAAGTAAATGTTGTTTCCTACCGACACTTATTTTTTCTTTTTTATTAATTAAATATGAATGCAAATATTTTAAATGCTGTTCACAATCTTCTATCCATTGGGTTTTATCTGCTTCCGATTCAATTAAATACGCTCGGTTTAATCAATTTTCTTCTTTTTGTATCAGTTGTTTTTTATTCGCTGCATTTTCTTTTTTTCTTCGTAATCGTTCGTTTACGAAATACTTTAAATTCCTCAGCCGCTTTAATTGTTCCATCAGTTTCACTTTATATTCTTTTTTCATATTTTCATTATTTAGGAGTATTTTCGTTTTTTTTACATATATAGTATATTGCTTTTTCCACTCTTTAAAATCCTCTTCTTTCTCAAAAAACGGCATTTGATTTAATAATTTTTTTTCTATTTTCGCCGATAATCTATTAATAGATTTCATTTTACACCTCTTTAATCACACTACCGTTTTGTAACTTTCACTGCACTTCACTTCGTTAGCCTCCTCCGCCTCCGCTTATGGTCGCGCGGTTTGAAATACAACGGACGCACAATTTCCTGCATATATTTGTCCTGCTACGACTATCCCCTCTCTCTGATTTACCACCGCTTTTATCATAGATATGAAATCATATGATTTCTTATTTCTGCTTGTGTGTTAAATTCGTTTATATCACGTTTATTTGCGTTATAAGATAATCTTGAATTTACATTTTTATTGTATTCACCATAAAATTGAACTAATTTTTCAACCATATCTCTCAAATTGGCTATAATGTTACTATCACTAATACATTGAATACTGAAAATGGAGAGATCGAACGGGCCTGATCTTACAACATTGAAATTAAATTCGTCATATTCATAAAAATTACCGTTTTGTAATATATAAAGTTTACCATTTATATATTTAAATACTGAAAATGGATTTTGTGGAGATATGGATAGGCCAATTCCCTTAAATAAATCGTTAATTAAAGTATACTTTCTAGGCACATATCTACACTCGTCAATTTCAATTACATATACTCCTTTATAAAAAATATATGTTCTACCGGTATTTGTTAAAACAGCAGATTGCACTCCATTATACTGAAAGTCTTTGCCAAATAGTTTTTGATATGTCATGGGATAGCCAGTTTTTAATTGGAAAGTATCAGGATTGAATATATAAATATTATTATCAGAAAATAATGCAACTTCTCCATTTACTCTTTCATATATTGCATTAATTCCTGAAAAATTAAATGGCAAAAATTTTAACCACGATCTTATTAACTGTGGCTCCTCATACTTTCGATATTTAACGTTTAAATTAAATGGCCATACCCAAATTTTATAGAATATATACAATCGTGCTTTAAAAATGAAAAATTTTAAATCATCTACCTGAGCTGAACATAAATCGGCTAATTTTGGTGGAACTAATGTTGGTGCATCCGGTGACGTATCAGGAGAAGCATCACCATTTGCATCTTCGCTGAATTCGTCCTCAGATTCATTCTCAGCATTAACATTATATAAATTTCGTATAGCTAATATATCATCTTCCTCAAGTTTAATATAATCTGTATGATTTTAATAATGATAAAACGGCGACATTATTGAATTCATATTTGACGAATGTAGTATACCTAGACTGTGGCCAATTTCGTGTATTAATGTTTCGTATAAACTGAAAGACTCATCGTTTATCGGCCCCTCGCCTATCATCCATTTCCACGATTTAGATATATGAATTTCTCTGACATTATTACTTTCATTCGGCATATCTGCATGTGCTAATGTTTGATTAGAGAATGGCGGTGAACAAACTTGTTGCGGTGAATTAACACTGTAATGCATTGTATTTTCAAACGATATAATTATATCCGCTTCAGTTTTACTATGTACTTGAATAAAGGTTAACCGAGATGGCTTTTGCCACACAGAAAATGCTTTTTTTGCAATGTTAATTTGATCTGTTGTTCCGACATGGAAATACCAACGCAATGTTTTTTTGTTCCATTTATAAGAATGAAGTGTGTAATCGCTGACATGATCACTTACTCCGCAACGTTTTGCCTCCATCAACTTTTTCGTTTCAGCATTTAGAGTCCCATCGACTTTAAGATTCCAATATTGTTGAAAAATTCGTATTGCATCTACCAATTTATCATTATCAATAGTTTGCGATTTTTAATCGTTAGTGTTCATATAGCCGTAATATTGAAGATAATTAATTGTTGAACGTTTATTCATCGGATACGTGGAAGGCACTCGCAAATTGGTCTTCATAGATAAGAGAGAAGGAAAAAGTTGAAGAAGTATCGCAGTGTGAATTATAAATATAATTAATTTCGTCATGATTAGAATTGAGGTGCTCACGTGTCACGGTAGGACGAAAGACTGATGTGAAAGAAAAATATGTACTAGTTTATAATGAACTCATTTTTTATTAATTTTATATAGATGGCTAAATACATTAGAAATTTTAAACATTATTTTCATTATTTATATATTGTGTAAATTTCAAATTCATAATATCTCGAAGCAAATCATCCATTTTTTTAACCCGTGCTTTAAAATATGCGGAGTCGATGTGCCAGAATCCTTTACGCGCACATCGATATTCTTCAGGATACGTATCGTCGATTATATATAAGTAGTAGAAGTTGTTGAATGAAACAGTTTGTTTTATCTGTAATGAAATTATTATTTTATATAGTTTTATTACTAAAATCATTTATAATTATATACATACTTGATGTATGTCTACAAACCTGTTTTTGATTATGATGCTGCTTTTTTTTTATTCTTTTCATCTTTTGACATCTCGTTTCCATTTTTGCGCTTACGTTTTAACAAATCTTTGTCGCTCTCATTTTTCATATTTTCCTTCTCACTCTCTACATGTTCTTCTTCTTTTACATCATCATCATCATCATCATCATCATCATTATCATCAGTAGAGAATTTCATTTCATTATATTTTCCACCAAGGTATATTAGATGAACCGGTTTACCGCTTGTAAGACAATTCTCTATAACTTGGTAATGCTTGCTTTTTTCTAATAAAATATTACTTATACGTAATGGCAGAAAAATAGAGAATGTATCATTTAAATCAAGCATAACTCTATCTCCAAAGCGGATCTTCATTTTTCTCATTCCGCTTATTAAATATGATTTATTAATTTCCAAACCTGCTACCGGGTTCACTGGCAACTTGCTTTTAATACCGACGCTATTCAGCAAACTGAACATATTTTCGCACATGTTCACTGCAAATATCTACTGAACTGTTAACGCACTTGCGCTATTCGACGACTAAACTGCGCGTATCGCGAAGTAGCGCTATTTATGCACCCCATACTCTTCCACCCAAACTTCCAGCATACGTCACTTTTCTTCATTCCCCTACTCCCTTTATGCACCCCATACTCTTCCACCCAAACTTCCAGCATACGTCACTTTTCTTCATTCCCCTACCCCCTTCAACGATTATGCCCACGCTCAATTTCTGATTTTCCACACATTTAATACCTACAGCAGCGCAAATAGGAGCTTCAGTACGAGACGAATCTTTTTGAAAGAAACTTCTACTAAAGTTTGTGCAACATTTGCATTAAAATTGAAAAGTTACAGTTTTGTAAATGAAGTGAAAATTTAAAAATATAATTATGGTATGTAGTTCGAATATAAGTAAAACAAATTTTTATTTTCAATACTCTAATTTGCTTAAATTAATATTATTTTCAGGCCACAGCCGATTATGAAAAAATAACGCATTTCATCGCTATGGATGGATTTACCATTAATCGATATACATTTTTATGCAAAGAAATTGCGATCATATCTATAAACGAAAATATACTACGCGAATACTTATTTTTTAATAAAAACTTTAGCGATTTAAGTGCACAAGATCAGCGAAGCGCGTGTTATGTGTACAATAATGTTCACGGAATTTTGTTCAAAGATTATGGATTTGAACATTATGAACAAGAGGACTTGCCCTATATAGTCCAAGAGTTTATCTCAAAATATGACAGTCCAATTGTCGCATATAAAGGTGGAACTTATGAAAAGAAATTATTGAACGAACTCGGAATTCGAAATATACATTTAAAGGAACTGGCATGTCCTAAATTTGATGTACTCGTTTCTAATCAACTGTATAACAAAGTGAACATCAACACTATATCGTGTAAAATGCATGCCAAAGAGAGAAATTGGAATAATAAAATTCCACATTGTCCTCTTCTTGAAGTACAAGTTTTTAAAAATTGGTACTGCCATAACGTAGCTAATAAATCTTCTTAAATAATAATGTACATTGATGTGAATATAATGAATTTTTATATTTTATTATCAATTTGTAATTATAAGTACACAATTAAAAATAAATTTATTTTAAATTTATATCAATCCATGAATTATGTGATTTATCGAATCCCAACCATTTAACATATACTTTATTTTGCTTTCTACGAATAACTTTTTCAACTAAATAAATATCGCTATGCTTATCTTTTAATAATTCATATTCATAGAAACCGCCTTTAATGTCATTTCCTCGTAAATCTTGAATTAAATATGTGACAGGATAAGTATGTTGCACAGAGTAACTTTAAAAATTTCAGTCGTCCAATTAGGCGTATATCCTTTCTCAAACAAATGCTTGTATTTACTAATACGTACAAAATCTCCAACTCGATATTTGCCCGGTTTAACGATCTTTATATTACTATAAACTGATGAAAGAAGCGTGCTAGCATTTTTATTTGTCACATCCGCAGGTCTCATTTTGATTGTTCTATGTTTACTCATATTGTAATCGTATACAAGTTTATTTAACATATGCGTCCATTTATAGCTTCCGTTTAACGAGAATAATTTCCACATATTATTTTTTAACGTTCTATTCCAACGCTCTACTATCGATGCCTTCATAACACTATATGTAGAATAATGATTTATTTCATGTTTATCCATTAAATTCTTAAAATCATTATTAAAAAATTCTTTCCCATCATCCGTTTGCAAATTTTTAGGTTTACGCTTCTCGAAGATATTTGAGAAAGCCTTTACCACATCTTTACCTTGTTTCGTTTTCAACGGACGAGCCCAGCCATATTTAGAAAATGTGTCGATAACTGTGAGAATATATTGAAATCCCGAATTAAATCGCGTATATACTTTCATATGTACTAGATCAGCTTGCCATAAATCATCATATCCTTTAATTATAACACGTCTTCTTACAAAATTCTTTCTCACAGGTGTATGTAATTCTTTTACTAACTGCTCTTGTTCTTTAATTAATTTCATGATTATAGGTTTCTACTACATTATTAGGTGTTCTATTTAGAATTTCTATAAGAGTGTTTCTTAAATTCTCCTTATTATCATTCACATCCTTCCGCAGCTCGTCAATTGAAGTTTTTAGCGTATTTTGTGTCACAAATTCTTTACGAATATTAGCTATGTCGTTTTCTTTATCGTGTAAATTTTGTTTTACACCATTTATCAGCCCATCAAGAAGATATTGTAGATTCGCTATATCTTGTTCCAATGTCTTTGTCAAATTCTCTACTGCATCCTTTGTCGCAGCCGATTCCCTAAGATAGCTTATAAAATATTCATGATGACTAATACTATTTTTTGCTGAAGTAATATTATAATTAATTTCTTCAATATTTTTAGAAATTGTATTCAAATTTTCATTAAGGCTTTTTTCATCAGACTCTATTTTTTGCTGTTGCGCGAGGAAATCTTCTATAACATTTTGCAGCAATTCATTATTTTCTTTTCCATTTACTTCTAACTTTATAATTTTTTCTGTTAACGTAGAAGTCACTTCGTCAAGTTTATTGAAATTTGTACCATAAAGATTTAATACGGCATTTATTCTCTTTAATTTATCGTAATTAGCTTCGCTTTGCGATGCGCACTTTTCAATTTTTTCGTTGAGACTGCCTGGGAGGGGCCTTTCGTTACTTAATATACGTTTATCTACATAGTATTTGTTCGCAGCGTCTGTAGAGTTTCCAGGATTTGCTAATCGTATAATTTTTCTATTTTTTGCATCATAGCCGCCCTCATTAACGTTGAAATGAAGAAAAATACCTTTCCTTTTCATATTAGAATTTTGTAACCGATCATTAGCATCTTGTATGCCCTTACCACCAAACTTGTTAATGAACATTATAAGACTAAATATAATTTAGACATACACAAATATTATATAATAATATTGGCTTCGCGAAGTTCCTCCACTATTGACATAATTTCATTATCATGTCCTGTATGTCCAACTTTTTTTGACGATATTAAAAGCCGTAAACGGTCAATAAGCTCATTAGGATTGTCCCAGTGAACATAATTCACCGGTTCATTCGTAACTTACATATTATTCGGTATATATTTTTTCATTGCAAATTTATTTCCTGCTCCAACTTTAAATTTATTAGATTTTGTTTTAGCTCTTTCCGCAGCTGCAGCTATAGCTAAATGTGGTGCTAGTAATGGGGCAATTATTTTTTTATATTTAAATCCTTTACTGCCCATAATCTGTTGTGATGATTGGTAATCTCTACGGAAGGCATTTGTTTTTAATAAAATAGTTTTATACTTAATTAAATCTGTATTATTATATAATTTTGAATTGGGAATTTTCTTGAAAATTTATTCGAAAATTTCAGGGGTTCCGCTGTATCTAGTTTTCTTAATAATAATATTATCATTTTCATCCACCTCAAATATGCTGTCACCTAACATTAAATTGTCATCTTTAAAATATATGCCGTAAACATGATCAATTTCTTTGTCAAAATCTGTACGGAAAAATAAGCTAATATATTTTCGTGATAATGGGCCTAAGTTCTCCTGCATTAAATTTCTAACCTCTTCAGGCGGATTTTGTAATATTTCGCTAATAGAGGATTCCGCATGTGATCTTTCTAACGGTGAAGGTTCTTCAACATTTGGCCTTTCTATCATCGATAATGGTATAGGAGATATAGGAGTTGACGCTTCGGCAAATGTCCTTCTCCTACCTATTTGTGGCGTTGCCTTAAATTTTATATTATCATTTTTAGTTTTAGTACTCCTAATAACGGCACTAGACGGCGAATAACTGTAATGCGATTCACTCAATGACGGATTAACCATTTCATTTGGTTTTTTCTTACTCAAGTCTTCAACTCCTCCACTATCTTCATCTTCAAAAACATCATCTTCATTATCTTCAATATCTTCAATAACACTTTCAATATCTTTTTCAATTTCAAATTTTTTATTTTCATTTTCATTATTGTTATTCGTAATTATATTTTTCTCTAGTAATTTTTGTAGAGGTTTAGTTATCGGTTTATATGTTTCTTTTAAATATTCCTCAGACTCTATTTTACCAAGTTTCAAATCATTATATTTTTTTCGAATTATATCACTTGTTTTCGCGATATGTTTTAAAATTTGTCGGCGTTTCTTATTTTCTCGCGTACCACCACCCATCTCACTTCTCACTCCTTCCGTGGATGTATAATGATTGAATATTAGCAGTATACTGATTTATATAATAGCAAACTGGTCAAATTCTTTTCGATACCTTCCATTTTGAATATTACTATCCTTATCAATTACTAAAAATCCATACTTTTTCTCCAAGCAATTTCTACATAATGCTAGAAAATCTTCATAGCTCATATCCGTATTAATATGTTCATTATAAATATGGTGTAATTTTGTATTATCTTGCTGAAAAATTACTAATAAATTCGTATTATCTCTTATAAGATGCTTAGGTATTTTTGCATAAGTTTGACATAAATAAAAACTATCGATATTAGAATGTCTGCCCATTGAAAAATACTCCCTTATAGTTTGCTGTTTATCGCAGGCTACATCGTCGAATATAAAGATAGAATTAGGCAAAGCTTCAGAAATCGGAATAATCTCGCTATTATTTGAAAATGTATAATAGCCGATGTCTGGTACTGCTGATATAATTCTTTCGAGATAACGATATTTTACTTGTTGCAGTGATTTCGAATACACATAAATATTTTCAAAGCGCACTCCATTAGGGCTTTCAATTAAATTAACTATTATATTGGTTTTTCCACAATTAGATGGTCTGCATATTATACAGCGAATAGTATTGGGGAGTATCTTACTATGACATCGATAATTATCATTACGATTTTCTTCAAGTAACATTTTTTCACACACAAAATTATTACAAATTGACAACGGCTGCTTAACGAAACGCATGATAATATTACCCGTAGAGACTAAAAGAATGACTACGAATATTCGCTTACAGCAAAAGCATATAAATAGGCGAGTAATCATTTATTAGCTTTATTATCTCAGAAGATGGTGAAGTGTAAGTGTAATGATAGTGTATGCGAATAGAAAAAAGAGAGTGAATAGCAGTCGTACTAAGGGGAGTGGTATATTAAACTCTGCAATCAATGCACTTCCTTTCGAATTACATAATCCGGGGTATCAGTTTTGCGGACCTAGTACGCATTTAAACAAAAGATTATCATTAGGACAAAAAGGTATAAACCAATTAGATTCAGCTTGCCGCGTACACGACATCGCCTATTCTAATAGTAAAGATATCGAGGAGCGACATAAGGCAGATAAATCTTTAGCAGCGGCTGTTAAACAAATTGCTACAGCGCAAGATACTAAACTTGGCCATCGTATTGCCGCTACCGTTACTTGGGGTCTTATGAATGCAAAAAGAAAAATGGGTATGGGCATGAATAAAAAGAAAAATTGGAAAAGAAAGATACGTATTGCTAAACGAGGCGGATTTATACCGCTATTGCCGCTTCTCGGTGTCTTGGGTTCGCTAGCGGGGGCGCTGCTAACATTGCATCCGCAATAAATAGGTCTAAAGCTCAGCAAAAGCAGTTAGAAGAATTGAAAAGACACAATGCAACTTTAGAGGGTCGCGGACTCTATTTATCTCCGTATAAACGTATAAGCGGTCGCGGTATTAGAAAACGAAGAAAGGGCGGAAAAAAAAAAAAAAATAATTCGAATACATTAGTCGCAACTGGAGTAACCACTAATATACAATTAGAAAAAGCATGCAAAAATATTCCATATTTTAGAGGGGTTTTTATGCGAAATAAACTACCTATAACGATAAGAAGAAACGAATGTGGAATAGTAAATTTGGATAATAATGAAGGAAAAGGAACACACTGGGTGGCATATATTAAAAAAGGAAACAATGTTAAATATTTTGATTCGTTCGGTAATTTAAGACCACCGTTAGAACTAATAAATTATTTTAATAAAAAAAACCTAGCAGCAGTTTCTTATAATTACAGCACTTATCAATCATACGACATGACTAATTGTGGTCAGTTATGCTTTGAATTTCTTAAACGTAACATCTAAAAATGTCGTTTACCGTAACTTTAAGTGGCACGTCTTCAGACTTGATAGCCGATTTTTTCCCGCCGTTAGGTTTGAGTAATGGAAAATATGAATTAGGTTTAGTAGATTTTCAAACATTTCACGCTATTCCTAATATCGATGAATCAAATAATAAATTTTATTACGACGGTAATAAGGAAATCGTTATACCAAAAGGATCCTACGAGCTATCAAGTGTTAATACATATATTCAAGACAATATTCGTAAAGAGGTAAGCGAGGATCCAGATAATATCTTCATATTACGTGCAAATAATAGTACGTTAAAAAGTGAAATCAAATGTAAGTATTCCATTGACTTCGGTAAACCAAACAGTATTGGAAGTAAATTAGGATTTTCAAACAAGAGAATACTTGAACCTGAAAAATGGTATGAATCGGATATTACAGTAAAAATTATTAAAGTGAATATAATTCGTATTGAGTGTAGTATTACTGCCGGTGCATACAGTAACGGGAAAATTGTGCACACGATTCATGAATTTTTCCCAAACGTTGAGCCAGGATATAAAATATCGGAAACGCCGTCAAACGTCATTTATCTTCCAATCATCGTAAGAGTTATAGACCATATAAATTTACGAGTAGTAGATCAAAGCGGAGATTTAGTTGATTTCGGAGACGAAGAAGTGACAATAAGATTACATATCAGAAAAAATGATAATTTATAACAATAACAATGATAGGAGGGCTAATAGCGTGGCAAAAGTATGTAAATTAAGAGCACCGATTAAGAAACGTGTCAGTAGAGCGATACACTTCCACCGAAACCCATCTCATTCGCGAAAGAGTCTTACATTGCCGTCAACGTCGAAAATAAAGAGGGTAAGTTCGGCGAATAAGAAATTTTTAGAATCGCTAGGCTTTACGGTAATATCTAAATAATATGAGCGACCCGCTTAATATTCATGATTCTCCTGTTATTGATAATCGAATTAGTGGCTACGAGTTTCATGCTTATAATCCCTACGTTAATTCTTCTCTAAGTTATAACAATGAAATAAGAATTCCGATACAGCAGCAAGATTTAATTGTATTACCATGTGAAAGTTACTTATTAATCGAGGGACGGTGTAGCATAAAATATAATAACGATACAAATAAAACTAGCCGCTTAGAAAACAATGCAATTGCTTTCCTATTTAATGAAATACGATACGAGCTTAATGGAATTGAGATAGACCGTTGTAAAAATGTGGGCATTACTACTACATTAAAGAATTATATTTCACTCGGAGATTCTAAAAGTAGGGAACTGGCTAAAGCCGGTTGGAACTATGGAAAATGGAAACCGCTAAACGAATCTGTCAATTCGTTTAGTTTTTGCGTACCGTTGAATATAATTTTAGGATTCTTTGAAAATTATAAACGCGTAATTACATATGGAAGGCATGAATTAATTTTAATTAGAGCAAAAGATGATAAAAATGCAATAGTATCCGAACATGAATTTGTCGTGGAACCAAAAATTGAATTAACAAAAATACAATGGATGATGAAACACATTACGTTAGACGAAAGTACTAAATTACAATTTTTACGCCTTCTACAACATGATAGGCCAATTTCAATGAGCTTTCGTTCTTGGGAGTTACACGAATATCCCTTATTACCCGAAACACAAAATCATACGTGGGCTGTTAAACCCTCGACTCAGCTAGAAAAGCCTCGCTACATCATATTTGCGTTTCAAACTAGTAGAAAAAATGATTTCAAGAAAGCCTGTAGGAAATTCGATCATTGCTTTCTACGGGATATTAAGCTTCACTTAAACTCCGACTTTTATCCCAATGATAGGCTCAATTTAAATTTTGATAACAATCAAGCTACAATCTTATATGATATGTACGCTAGATTTAAAAAATTATTTTATAACTTATCAGATTTATCTGAATGTGCGCCATTACTGAGCATGGACTCTTTCATCGATACAATAGGTCCAATAGTAGTAATTGATTGTTCGCATCAAAACGAAACGGTCAAAACAGGTACGGTAGATGTAAAAATTGAATTTGAATGTGCTAATAATATCCCCCCCAATACATGTGCTTATTGTCTTATTTTACATGATCGCATAGTAGAATATAACCCATTATCTAGTATTGTGCGTAAGCTAATATAAATGTGACACCTCTACTACGACAGAATTACCCCCTCTTACTGTACATTAATATCTAACACCCAATGCATATAAACTGCACCCGCTATCATAAACAGTACCTTATAGCACGCTCAGACGTGAACAAAGGACGATCGGTGGTCTCAACGTCATAGTGAAATTAAACATGGAGAATTGTAATTTCAAATATCTCCTATCAATTAGTGAAAACTGTGAGATTCAGTGTCCAAATCATTGGAAATTTATAAATAATGATACAATCGATAAGATTAAAGATATTTTAAAATTTATTATTGAAAGAGATTTATATAAGTTTCTAATGATAAAAGTAAATACAACTTTTTATATATTCAACAAATTATTTAAAATAATGATACCGGTGATGGAGGAGACCGATACGATAGTGTCAAAATGGTAAGTAAATAATAAATACTCTTATTCTTCTTTTCATATTTACAACTTTCCACGTATACTACTCAGTTTTATTCTTTTTCAGTGTTTCAAAATTCGAGTTCATGATGGAGATAAACGACAAATTTATAAAATCACCGTCTACATGGCTTTATATGGAAATATTAGAGACCATTGAAGATATTCTATCGTTCATAGACGACTACGGATTTGAGAAAATGTTAGCTATTAAGTTAAATAATGATATTTATATGTATGACAAAGAACGCAGGGAAATCTTGCAATTACATTTGAAATAAGTACACACAGCTTCACACAGACTTTATTCGCTTTAGCAAAAATATTTAATTTGAGTCTTTGCAGCGCACCGATGATGCCGATGTTGCATCAGGACTCTGAGGATTGTTCGGCAATGTCATATTGCGCGAGTTTTAGTTCTGACGACGGTAACAACGAGGAAAGCGATACAGAGAACGACAACAGTGAAAAAGGAGCTACTTATGCCTCTTCTTCCTCACCATCGCCCGTAGAATCCATACCGGATTTGCCGTCGGAACAAGACTGGCAGGAATCCATATCAGATTTGCAATAGGAACAAGAAACGCAGGATTATATTTAACATTTCTCATATTAATTCTTTGTATCGTAAGAACATATTTAAATTGTATTTTTAACTTTATTTTAAAAACAATAGATATAAATAAATAATACTGGCATTGATATTTACATTATTACGATCATTTACTACCGTATTCCATCGCGCGCGCACCCGACTCTATCGTTTCGCAGCTCAAATGTTCGTAGACAGTACGCATCGACATTGTATTCATAGTAAATTCACCTAAAGATAATAACAACGAACTGCGCTTCTCTGTGCTTCCTAGTCTGCTCCGATGCTACGAGAAGAGTATTAACCGATACCGATGATGTGTTACGTTTAACGTGCGAATATTAGCTAGCGCCTAGCGCCCTTTCCCCGGGACCCTCCCCCCATCCCCCTCCCACCCCCGACCTGCAACGCGTCCACTGCTCCAAGATGACGACGCCGGACCCCCTCCCCCCTCACTGCCCGTAGTACACCTTCTTGCTCCCACCCAACCTCCTCCTCCTCCTCCTCCGTAGTACAATCGTCCTCCGCCGCTCTCGATAGTAGAGTTGCCGTTGCCCACACACGCTCGCGGTACCGCGTAATCGCTTATTGTCGTATCGTTCCTCCGTGCAACCTTCTCCTCCGGTCTACTTCCGACTTCCGACTTCCAACCCCCCGCACACGGCATTTCGTAGTACAACGCCTACTACCTCTACCTCTGTCTACATTTCGTAGTATTACAACGCCGCGCGTGTCGATTAGACGCTTATCGTCCTCCTCCGCTCTCGATATCGTTTATCGTTCGTATTGTTCCTGTCCAACCCCTTCTTCTCCTCCTCCTCCTACTACTCTCCTCTAACTCCCGTGTGTAAACCACCGCAAACTTTCTAGCCTAACACCCAGAAAAAATACCGGGCAAGGCCTCCCCGGCTATCAGCAGCAGCCGCATACCGTATCGTCCAACCGCCGACACTTTTAACCTTGACCGCTCTGCACAGAATCGAACGGCTCGCCTCTTGTTCCGCAAATTTTTAAAACAGACCGCGCGCGAACTTCCACCTGATTAAGACCAGACCGCAAACCACTTCCGCCCTCATTAAAAGACAAACCGCAAACTTCACCTCTCCGATAAGGACAAACCGCAAACTTCCTCCCTGCCTGCCTGATTAAGACCAGACCGCAAAATTCGATAAGAAAGAAAAAAAAAAAAAACTTCGATAAAAAAATAAAAAAACAAATACACGCAAGACCGAAGGCTACTGCGCTCACTGGTCCAGAATCGGCTACTGGTCCAGAAATACTGGTCCAGAATCGGCTTACTCTCAGCACGGGTCTGGAAGCGGCTTACTCTTACTACTTCGAATTACCGCGTGTTATGGGCGAAATCAAATGCATCGCTAACAGGCAGCACAGCAAGCACAGGCAGCAAGCACAGGCAGCACAGCAAGCACAGGCAGCAAGCACAGGCAGCACAGCAAACACAGGCAGCACAACAAGCACAGGCAGCACAGCACAGGCAGCACAGCAAGCATAGGCAGCACAGCAAGCACAGGCAGCACAGCAAGCACAGGCAGCAACCACAGGCAGCACAGCAAGCACAGGCAGCACAGCAAGCACAGGCAGCAAGCACAGGTAGCACAGCAAGCACAGGCAGCAAGCACAGGCAGCACAGCAAGCACAGGCAGCAAGCACAGGCAGCACAGCAAACACAGGCAGCACAGCAAGCACAGGCAGCACAGCAGCACAGGCAGCAAGCACAGGCAGCACAGCAAGCACAGGCAGCAAGCACAGGCAGCACAGCAAGCACAGGCAGCAAGCACAGGCAGCAAGCACAGGCAGCACAGCAAGCACAGGCAGCAAGCACAAGCAGCACAGCAAGCACAGGCAGCACAGCAAGCACAGGCAGCACAGCAGCACAGGCAGCAAGCACGGGCAGCACAGCAAGCACAGGCAGCAAGCACAGGCAGCACATCAAGCACAGGCAGCACAGCAAGCACAGGCATGTTAGAAACCCGCAAAATAGCTCGACGAGATGTGTTCGTTTTTTAGCGATTCTCGGGGAAGTGCAGAGGGGTCAAGCTCCGGCCTCTTTCCAACAGGCAAAGCCTGCTCCGATCTTCGGCGAGATTCACTCTCGCATTTGTTTACAATGCTTACTCTTACCGAGACGCAGGTCAATGCACCGGCCGCCGAGGTAAACATATGATCCGCGACTCCCGGCGCCTCCAAAAACAGGTGACACAGCAACGCACTGTCGTGTGCCACTGTCGAACTACCGCGTGTTACGGGCGAAATCAAATGCATCGCTAACAGGCAGCACAGCAAGCACAGGCAGCAAGCACAGGCAACACAGCAAGCACAGGCAACACAGCAAGCACAGGCAGCAAGCACAGGCAGCACAGCAAACACAGGCAGCACAGCAAGCACAGGCAGCAAGCACAGGCAGCACAGCAAACACAGGCAGTACAGCAAGCACAGGCAGCACAGCAGCACAGGCAGCAAGCACAGGCAGCACAGCAAGCACAGGCAGCAAGCACAGGCAGCACAGCAAGCACAGGCAACACAGCAAGCACAGGCAGCAAGCACAGGCAGCACAGCAAGCACAGGAAGCAAGCACAGGCAGCACAGCAAGCACAGGCAGCAAGCACAGGCAGCAAGCACAGGCAGCAAGCACAGGCAGCAAGCACAGGCAGCACAGCAAACACAGGCAGCAAGCACAGGCAGCACAGCAAGCACAGGCAGCAAGCACAGGCAGCAAGCACAGGCAGCAAGCACAGGCAGCACAGCAAACGCAGGCAGCAAGCACAGGCAGCACAGCAAGCACAGGCAGCAAGCACAGGCAGCACAGCAAACACAGGCAGCACAGCAAGCACAGGCAGCACAGCAGCACAGGCAGCAAGCACAGGCAGCACAGCAAGCACATGCAGCAAGCACAGGCAGCACAGCAAACACAGGCAGCACAGCAAGCACAGGCAGCACAGCAGCACAGGCAGCAAGCACAGGCAGCACAGCAAGCACAGGCAGCAAGCACAGGCAGCACAGCAAACACAGGCAGCAAGCACAGGAAGCACAGCAAGCACAGGCAGCAAGCACAGGAAGCACAGCAAGCACAGGCAGCTAGCACAGGCAACACAGCAAGCACAGGCAGCACAGGCAGCACTGCACAGGCAGCACAGCAAGCATAGGCCGCACAGCAAGCACAGGCAGCACAGCAAGCACAGGCAGCAAGCACGGGCAGCACAGCAAGCACAGGCAGCAAGCACAGGCAGCAAGTACAGGCAGCAAGCACAGGCAGCACAGCAAGCACAGGCAGCAAGCACAGGCAGCACAGCAAGCATAGGCAGCACAGCAAGCACATGCAGCAAGCACAGGCAGCACAGCAAGCGCAGGCAGCAAGAACAGGCAGCACAGCAAACACAGGCAGCACAGCAGCACAGGCAGCACAGCAGCACAGGCAGCAAGCACAGGCAGCGCAGCAAACACAGGCAGCACATCAAGCACAGGCAGCAAGCACAGGCAGCACAGCAAACACAGGCAGAACAGCAAGCACAGGCAGCACAGCAAGCACAGGCAGCAAGCACAGGCAACACAGCAAGCACAGGCAGCACAGGCAGCACTGCACAGGCAGCACAGCAAGCACAGGCAGCAAGCACAGGCAACACAGCAAGCACAGGCAGCACAGGCAGCACTGCACAGGCAGCACAGCAAGCATAGGCCGCACAGCAAGCACAGGCAGCAAGCACAGGCAGCACAGCAACCACAGGCAGCAAGCACAGGCAGCAAGCACAGGCAGCAAGCACAGGCAGCACAGCAAGCACAGGCAGCAAGCACAGGCAGCACAGCAAGCATAGGCAGCACAGCAAGCACATGCAGCAAGCACAGGCAGCACAGCAAGCGCAGGCAGCAAGCACAGGCAGCACAGCAAACATAGGCAGCACAGCAAGCACAGGCAGCACAGCAGCACAGGCAGCAAGCACAGGCAGCACAGCAAGCACAGGCAGCAAGCACAGGCAGCACAGCAAACACAGACAGAACAGCAAGCACAGGCAGCACAGCACAGGCAGCACAGCAAGCACAGACAGCAAGCACAGGCAGCACAGCAAACACAGGCAGCACAGCAAGCACAGGCAGCACAGCAGCACAGGCAGCAAGCACAGGCAGCACAGCAAACACAGGCAGTACAGCAAGCACAGGCAGCACAGCAGCACAGGCAGCAAGCACAGGCAGCACAGCCAGCACAGGCAGCATGCACAGAAAGCAAGCACAGGCAACACAGCAAGCACAGGCAGCAAGCACAGGCAGCACAGCAAACACAGGCAGTACAGCAAGCACAGGCAGCACAGCAGCACAGGCAGTAAGCACAGGCAGCACAGCAAGCACAGGCAGCAAGCACAGGCAACACAGCAAGCACAGGCAGCAAGCACAGGCAGCACAGCAAACACAGGCAACACAGCAAGCACAGGCAGCAAGCACAGGCAGCACAGCAAACACAGGCAGCACAGGCAGCAAGCACAGGCAGCACAGCAAGCACAGGCAGCACAGCAGCACAGGCAGCAAGCACAGGCAGCACAGGCAGCACAGCAAGCACAGGCAGCACAGCAAACACAGGCAGCAAGCACAGACCGCACAGCAAACATAGGCAGCACAGCAAGCACAGGCAGCACAGCAGCACAGGCAGCAAGCACAGGCAGCACAGCAAGCACAGGCAGCAAGCACAGGCAGCACAGCAAACACAGACAGAACAGCAAGCACAGGCAGCACAGCACAGGCAGCACAGCAAGCACAGACAGCAAGCACAGGCAGCACAGCAAACACAGGCAGCACAGCAAGCACAGGCAGCACAGCAGCACAGGCAGCAAGCACAGGCAGCACAGCAAACACAGGCAGTACAGCAAGCACAGGCAGCACAGCAGCACAGGCAGCAAGCACAGGCAGCACAGCCAGCACAGGCAGCATGCACAGAAAGCAAGCACAGGCAACACAGCAAGCACAGGCAGCAAGCACAGGCAGCACAGCAAACACAGGCAGCACAGCAAGCACAGGCAGCACAGCAGCACAGGCAGCAAGCACAGGCAGCAAGCACAGGCAGCACAGCAAACGCAGGCAGCACAGCAAACGCAGGCAGCACAGCAAGCACAGGCAGCACAGCAGCACAGGCAGCAAGCACAGGCAGCACAGCAAGCACAGGCAGCAAGCACAGGCAGCACAGCAAACACAGGCAGCACAGCAAGCACAGGCAGCACAGCAGCACAGGCAGCAAGCACAGGCAGCAGAGCAAGCACAGTCAGCAAGCACAGGCAGCAAACACAAGCAGGACAGCAAGCACAGGCAGCACAGCAAGCACAGGCAGCAAGCACAGGCAGCAAGCACAGGCAGCACAGCAAGCACAGGCAGCAAGCACAGGCAGCACAGCAAACACAGGCAGCACAGCAAGCACAGGCAGCACAGCAGCACAGGCAGCAAGCACAGGCAGCACAGCAAGCACAGGCAGCAAGCACAGGCAGCAAGCACAGGCAGCACAGCAAGCACAGGCAGCAAGCACAGGCAGCACAGCAGGCACAGGCAGCACAGCAAGCACAGGCAGCAAGCACAGGCAGCACAGGCAGCACAGCAAGCACAGGCAGCAAGCACAGGCAGCACAGCAAACACAGGCAGCACAGCAAGCACAGGCAGCACAGCAGCACAGGCAGCAAGCACAGGCAGCACAGCAAGCACAGGCAGCAAGCACAGGCAGCACAGCAAACGCAGGCAGCACAGCAAACGCAGGCAGCACAGCAAGCACAGGCAGCACAGCAAGCACAGGCAGCAAGCACAGGCAGCACAGCAAACACAGGCAGCACAGCAAGCACAGGCAGCACAGCAGCACAGGCAGCAAGCACAGGCAGCACAGCAAGCACAGTCAGCAAGCACAGGCAGCAAACACAAGCAGGACAGCAAGCACAGGCAGCACAGCAAGCACAGGCAGCAAGCACAGGCAGCAAGCACAGGCAGCACAGCAAGCACAGGCAGCAAGCACAGGCAGCACAGCAAACACAGGCAGCACAGCAAGCACAGGCAGCACAGCAGCACAGGCAGCAAGCACAGGCAGCACAGCAAGCACAGGCAGCAAGCACAGGCAGCACAGCAAACACAGGCAGCACAGCAAGCACAGGCAGCACAGCAGCACAGGCAGCACAGCAAGCACAGTCAGCAAGCACAGGCAGCAAACACAAGCAGGACAGCAAGCACAGGCAGCACAGCAAGCACAGGCAGCAAGCACAGGCAGCACAGCAAGCACAGGCAACACAGCAAGCACAGGCAGCATAGCAAGCACAGGCAGCACAGCAAGCACAGGCAGCAAGCACAGGCAGCACAGCAAGCACAAGCAGCAAGCACAGGCAGCACAGCAAACACAGGAAGCAAGCACAGGCAGCAAGCACAGGCAGCACAGCAAACACAGGCAGCACAGCAAGCACAGGCAGCAAGCCCAGGCAGCACAGCAAGCACAGGCAGCAAGCACAGGCAGCACAGCAAGCACAGGCAGCACAGCAGCACAGGCAGCAAGCACAGGCAGCGCAGCAAACACAGGCAGCACAGCAAGCACAGGCAGCAAGCACAGGCAGCACAGCAAGCACAGGCAGCAAGCACAGGCAGCAAGCACAGGCAGCAGAGCAAGCACATGCAGCAAGCGCAGGCAGCACAGCAAGCACAGCAAGCACAGGCAGCAAGCACAGGCAGCACAGCAAGCACAGGCAGCAACCACAGGCAGCACAGCAAGCACAGGCAGCAAGCACAGGCAGCACAGCAAGCACAGGCAGCAAGCACAGGCAGCAAGCACAGGCAGCAAGCACAGGCAGCAGAGCAAGCACATGCAGCAAGCACAGGCAGCACAGCAAGCACAGGCAGCACAGCAAACACAGGCAGCAAGCACAGACCGCACGGCACAGGCAGCATAGCAAGCACAGGCAGCAAGCACAGGCAGCACAGCAAGCACAGACAGCAAGCACAGGCAGCACAGCAAGCACAGGCAGCAAGCACTGGCAGCACAGCAAACACAGGCAGCACAGCAAGCACAGGCAGCAAACACAGGCAGCACAGCAAACACAGGCAGCAAGCACAGGCAGCACAGCAAGCACAGGCAGCAAGCACAGGCAGCACAGCAAGCACAGGCAGCACAGCAAGCACAGGCAGCAAGCACAGGCAGCACAGCAAGCACAGGCAGCACAGCAAACACAGGCAGCACAGCAAGCACAGGCAGCACAGCAAACACAGGCAGCAAGCACAGACCGCACAGCAAGGACAGGCATCAAGCACAGGCAGCAAGCACAGGCAGCACAGCAAGCACAGGCAGCAAGCAGAGGCAGCAAGCACAGGCAGCACAGCAAGCACAGGCAGCAAGCACAGGCAGCACAGCAGGCACAGGCAGCACAGCAAGCACAGGCAGCAAGCACAGGCAGCACAGCAAGCACAGGCAGCAAGCACAGGCAGCACAGCAAACACAGGCAGCAAGCACAGGCAGCACAGCAAGCACAGGCAGCAAGCACAGGCAGCACAGCAAGCACAGGCAGCACAGCAAGCACAGGCAGCAAGCACAGGCAGCACAGCAAGCACAGGCAGCACAGCAAACACAGGCAGCACAGCAAGCACAGGCAGCACAGCAAACACAGGCAGCAAGCACAGACCGCACAGCAAGGACAGGCATCAAGCACAGGCAGCAAGCACAGGCAGCACAGCAAGCACAGGCAGCAAGCACAGGCAGCACAGCAAGCACAGGCAGCAAGCACAGGCAGCACAGCAGGCACAGGCAGCACAGCAAGCACAGGCAGCAAGCACAGGCAGCACAGGCAGCACAGCAAGCACAGGCAGCAAGCACAGGCAGCACAGCAAACACAGGCAGCACAGCAAGCACAGGCAGCACAGCAGCACAGGCAGCAAGCACAGGCAGCACAGCAAGCACAGGCAGCAAGCACAGGCAGCACAGCAAACACAGGCAGCACAGCAAGCACAGGCAGCACAGCAGCACAGGCAGCAAGCACAGGCAGCACAGCAAGCACAGGCAGCAAGCACAGGCAGCACAGCAAACACAGGCAGCACAGCAAGCACAGGCAGCACAGCAGCACAGGCAGCAAGCACAGGCAGCACAGCAAGCACAGTCAGCAAGCACAGGCAGCAAACACAAGCAGGACAGCAAGCACAGGCAGCAAGCACAGGCAGCAAGCACAGGCAGCACAGCAAGCACAGGCAACACAGCAAGCACAGGCAGCATAGCAAGCACAGGCAGCACAGCAAGCACAGGCAGCAAGCACAGGCAGCACAGCAAGCACAGGCAGCAAGCACAGGCAGCACAGCAAACACAGGAAGCAAGCACAGGCAGCAAGCACAGGCAGCACAGCAAACACAGGCAGCACAGCAAGCACAGGCAGCAAGCCCAGGCAGCACAGCAAGCACAGGCAGCAAGCACAGGCAGCACAGCAAGCACAGGCAGCACAGCAGCACAGGCAGCAAGCACAGGCAGCGCAGCAAACACAGGCAGCACAGCAAGCACAGGCAGCAAGCACAGGCAGCACAGCAAGCACAGGCAGCAAGCACAGGCAGCAAGCACAGGCAGCAGAGCAAGCACATGCAGCAAGCGCAGGCAGCACAGACAGCAAGCACAGGCAGCAACCACAGGCAGCACAGCAAGCACAGGCAGCAAGCACAGGCAGCACAGCAAGCACAGGCAGCAAGCACAGGCAGCAAGCACAGGCAGCAGAGCAAGCACATGCAGCAAGCGCAGGCAGCACAGCAAGCACAGCAAGCACAGGCAGCAAGCACAGGCAGTACAGCAAGCACAGGCAGCACAGCAGCACAGACAGCAAGCACAGGCAGCACAGCAAGCACAGGCAGCAAGCACAGGCAGCACAGCAAACACAGGCAGCACAGCAAGCACAGGCAGCACAACACAGGCAGCACAGCAAGCACAGGCAGCAAGCACAGGCAGCACAGCAAACACAGGCAGTACAGCAAGCACAGGCAGCACAGCAGCACAGGCAGCAAGCACAGGCAGCACAGCACAGGCAGCATAGCAAGCACAGGCAGCAAGCACAGGCAGCACAGCAAGCACAGACAGCAAGCACAGGCAGCACAGCAAGCACAGGCAGCAAGCACTGGCAGCACAGCAAACACAGGCAGCACAGCAAGCACAGGCAGCAAACACAGGCAGCACAGCAAACACAGGCAGCAAGCACAGGCAGCACAGCAAGCACAGGCAGCAAGCACAGGCAGCACAGCAAGCACAGGCAGCACAGCAAGCACAGGCAGCAAGCACAGGCAGCACAGCAAGCACAGGCAGCACAGCAAACACGGGCAGCACAGCACAGGCAGCATAGCAAGCACAGGCAGCAAAGCAAGCACAGGCAGCAAGCACAGGCAGCACAGCAAGCTAAGACAGCAAGCACAGGCAGCACAGCAAGCACAGGCAGCAAGCACTGGCAGCACAGCAAACACAGGCAGCACAGCAAGCACAGGCAGCAAACACAGGCAGCACAGCAAACACAGGCAGCAAGCACAGGCAGCACAGCAGGCACAGGCAGCACAGCAGCACAGGCAGCAAGCAGCACAGGCAGCAAGCACAGGCAGCACAGCAAGCACAGGCAGCAAGCACAGGCAGCACAGCAAACACAGGCAGCACAGCAAGCACAGGCAGCACAGCAGCACAGACAGCAAGCACAGGCAGCACAGCAAGCACAGGCAGCAAGCACAGGCAGCACAGCAAACACAGGCAGCACAGCACAGGCAGCACAGCAAGCACAGGCAGCACAGCAAGCACAGGCAGCAAGCACAGGCAGCACAGCAGGCACAGGCAGCACAGCAGCACAGGCAGCAAGCAGCACAGGCAGCAAGCACAGGCAGCACAGCAAGCACAGGCAGCAAGCACAGGCAGCACAGCAAACACAGGCAGCACAGCAAGCACAGGCAGCACAGCACAGGCAGCATAGCAAGCACAGGCAGCAAAGCAAGCACAGGCAGCAAGCACAGGCAGCACAGCAAGCACAGGCAGCAAGCGCAGGCAGCAAGCACAGGCAGCAGAGCAAGCACATGCAGCAAGCGCAGGCAGCACAGCAAGCACAGCAAGCACAGGCAGCAAGCACAGGCAGTACAGCAAGCACAGGCAGCACAGCAGCACAGACAGCAAGCACAGGCAGCAAGCACAGGCAGCACAGCAAACACAGGCAGCACAGCACAGGCAGCACAGCAAGCACAGGCAGCACAGCAAGCACAGGCAGCAAGCACAGGCAGCAAGCACAGGCAGCACAGCAAGCACAGGCAGCAAGCACAGGCAGCAGAGCAAGCACATGCAGCAAGCGCAGGCAGCACAGCAAGCACAGCAAGCACAGGCAGCAAGCACAGGCAGCACAGCAAGCACAGGCAGCAACCACAGGCAGCACAGCAAGCACAGGCAGCAAGCACAGGCAGCACAGCAAGCATAGGCAGCAAGCACAGGCAGCAAGCACAGGCAGCAGAGCAAGCACATGCAGCAAGCGCAGGCAGCACAGGCAGCAAGCACAGGCAGTACAGCAAGCACAGGCAGCACAGCAGCACAGACAGCAAGCACAGGCAGCACAGCAAGCACAGGCAGCACAGCAAGCACAGGCAGCAAGCACAGGCAGCACAGCAAACACAGGCAGCACAGCAAGCACAGGCAGCACAACACAGGCAGCACAGCAAGCACAGGCAGCAAGCACAGGCAGCACAGCAAACACAGGCAGTACAGCAAGCACAGGCAGCACAGCAGCACAGGCAGCAAGCACAGGCAGCACAGCACAGGCAGCATAGCAAGCACAGGCAGCAAGCACAGGCAGCACAGCAAGCTAAGACAGCAAGCACAGGCAGCACAGCAAGCACAGGCAGCAAGCACTGGCAGCACAGCAAACACAGGCAGCACAGCAAGCACAGGCAGCAAACACAGGCAGCACAGCAAACACAGGCAGCAAGCACAGGCAGCACAGCAAGCACAGGTAGCAAGCACAGGCAGCACAGCAAGCACAGGCAGCAAGCACAGGCAGCACAGGCAGCACAGCAAGCACAGGCAGCAAGCACAGGCAGCACAGCAAACACAGGCAGCACAGCAAGCACAGGCAGCACAGCAGCACAGGCAGCCAGCACAGGCAGCACAGCAAGCACAGGCAGCAAGCACAGGCAGCACAGCAAACACAGGCAGCACAGCAAGCACAGGCAGCACAGCAGCACAGGTAGCAAGCACAGGCAGCACAGCAAGCACAGGCAGCACAGCAAACACAGGCAGCACAGCAAGCACAGGCAGCACAGCAGCACAGGCAGCAAGCACAGGCAGCACAGCAAGCACAGTCAGCAAGCACAGGCAGCAAACACAAGCAGGACAGCAAGCACAGGCAGCACAGCAAGCACAGGCAGCAAGCACAGGCAGCACAGCAAGCACAGGCAGCAAGCACAGGCAACACAGCAAGCACAGGCAGCATAGCAAGCACAGGCAGCACAGCAAACACAGGCAGCACAGCAAGCACAGGCAGCACAGCAAACACAGGCAGCAAGCACAGACCGCACAGCAAGGACAGGCATCAAGCACAGGCAGCAAGCACAGGCAGCACAGCAAGCACAGGCAGCAAGCACAGGCAGCAAGCACAGGCAGCAAGCACAGGCAGCACAGCAAACACAGGCAGCACAGCAAGCACAGGCAGCACAGCAGCACAGGTAGCAAGCACAGGCAGCACAGCAAGCACAGGCAGCACAGCAAACACAGGCAGCACAGCAAGCACAGGCAGCACAGCAGCACAGGCAGCAAGCACAGGCAGCACAGCAAGCACAGTCAGCAAGCACAGGCAGCAAACACAAGCAGGACAGCAAGCACAGGCAGCACAGCAAGCACAGGCAGCAAGCACAGGCAGCACAGCAAGCACAGGCAGCAAGCACAGGCAACACAGCAAGCACAGGCAGCATAGCAAGCACAGGCAGCACAGCAAGCACAGGCAGCAAGCACAGGCAGCACAGCAAGCACAGGCAGCAAGCACAGGCAGCACAGCAAACACAGGAAGCAAGCACAGGCAGCAAGCACAGGCAGCACAGCAAACACAGGCAGCACAGCAAGCACAGGCAGCAAGCCCAGGCAGCACAGCAAGCACAGGCAGCAAGCACAGGCAGCACAGCAAGCACAGGCAGCACAGCAGCACAGGCAGCAAGCACAGGCAGCGCAGCAAACACAGGCAGCACAGCAAGCACAGGCAGCAAGCACAGGCAGCAAGCACAGGCAGCAAGCACAGGCAGCACAGCAAGCACAGGCAGCAAGCACAGGCAGCAAGCACAGGCAGCACAGCAAGCACAGGCAGCAAGCACAGGCAGCACAGCAAACACAGGCAGCAAGCACAGGCAGCAAGCACAGGCAACACAGCAAGCACAGGCAGCACAGGCAGCACTGCACAGGCAGCACAGCAAGCATAGGCCGCACAGCAAGCACAGGCAGCAAGCACAGGCAACACAGCAAACACAGGCAGCACAGCAAGCACAGGCAGCAAGCACAGGCAGCACAGCAAACACAGGCAGCACAGCAAGCACAGGCAGCACAACACAGGCAGCACAGCAAGCACAGGCAGCAAGCACAGGCAGCACAGCAAACACAGGTAGTACAGCAAGCACAGGCAGCACAGCAGCACAGGCAGCAAGCACAGGCAGCACAGCACAGGCAGCATAGCAAGCACAGGCAGCAAGCACAGGCAGCACAGCAAGCACAGACAGCAAGCACAGGCAGCACAGCAAGCACAGGCAGCACAGCAAGCACAGGCAGCAAGCACTGGTAGCACAGCAAACACAGGCAGCACAGCAAGCACAGGCAGCAAACACAGGCAGCACAGCAAACACAGGCAGTACAGCAAGCACAGGCAGCACAGCAGCACAGGCAGCAAGCACAGGCAGCACAGCAAGCACAGGCAGCAAGCACAGGCAGCAAGCACAGGCAGCACAGCAAGCACAGGCAGCAAGCACAGGCAGCACAGCAAGCACAGGCAGCACAGCACAGGCAGCACAGGCAGCACAGCAAGCACAGGCAGCAAGCACAGGCAGCACAGGCAGCACAGCACAGGCAGCACAGCAAGCACAGGCAGCACAGCAAGCACAGGCAGCACAGCAAGCATAGGCAGCAAGCACAGGCAGCAAGCACAGGCAGCACAGCAAACACAGGCAGCACAGGCAGCAAGCACAGGCAGCACAGCAAACACAGGCAGTACAGCAAGCACAGGCAGCACAGCAGCACAGGCAGCAAGCACAGGCAGCACAGCAAACACAGGCAGTACAGCAAGCACAGGCAGCACAGCAGCACAGGCAGCAAGCACAGGCAGCACAGCCAGCACAGGCAGCATGCACAGGAAGCAAGCACAGGCAACACAGCAAGCACAGGCAGCAAGCACAGGCAGCACAGCAAACACAGGCAGTACAGCAAGCACAGGCAGCACAGCAGCACAGGCAGTAAGCACAGGCAGCACAGCAAGCACAGGCAGCACAGCAAGCACAGGCAGCAAGCACAGGCAACACAGCAAGCACAGGCAGCAAGCACAGGCAGCACAGCAAACACAGGCAACACAGCAAGCACAGGCAGCAAGCACAGGCAGCACAGCAAACACAGGCAGCACAGGCAGCAAGCACAGGCAGCACAGCAAGCACAGGCAGCACAGCAGCACAGGCAGCAAGCACAGGCAGCACAGGCAGCACAGCAAGCACAGGCAGCACAGCAAACACAGGCAGCAAGCACAGACCGCACAGCAAGGACAGGCATCAAGCACAGGCAGCAAGCACAGGCAGCACAGCAAACGCAGGCAGCACAGCAAACGCAGGCAGCACAGCAAGCACAGGCAGCACAGCAAGCACAGGCAGCAAGCACAGGCAGCACAGCAAACACAGGCAGCACAGCAAGCACAGGCAGCACAGCAGCACAGGCAGCAATCACAGGCAGCACAGCAAGCACAGTCAGCAAGCTCAGGCAGCAAACACAAGCAGGACAGCAAGCACAGGCAGCACAGCAAGCACAGGCAGCAAGCACAGGCAGCAAGCACAGGCAGCACAGCAAGCACAGGCAGCAACCACAGGCAGCACAGCAAACACAGGCAGCACAGCAAGCACAGGCAGCACAGCAGCACAGGCAGCAAGCACAGGCAGCACAGCAAGCACAGGCAGCAAGCACAGGCAGCACAGCAAACACAGGCAGCACAGCAAGCACAGGCAGCACAGCAGCACAGGCAGCACAGCAAGCACAGTCAGCAAGCACAGGCAGCAAACACAAGCAGGACAGCAAGCACAGGCAGCACAGCAAGCACAGGCAGCAAGCACAGGCAGCAAGCACAGGCAGCACAGCAAGCACAGGCAACACAGCAAGCACAGGCAGCATAGCAAGCACAGGCAGCACAGCAAGCACAGGCAGCAAGCACAGGCAGCACAGCAAGCACAGGCAGCAAGCACAGGCAGCACAGCAAACACAGGAAGCAAGCACAGGCAGCAAGCACAGGCAGCACAGCAAACACAGGCAGCACAGCAAGCACAGGCAGCAAGCCCAGGCAGCACAGCAAGCACAGGCAGCAAGCACAGGCAGCACAGCAAGCACAGGCAGCACAGCAGCACAGGCAGCAAGCACAGGCAGCGCAGCAAACACAGGCAGCACAGCAAGCACAGGCAGCAAGCACAGGCAGCACAGCAAGCACAGGCAGCAAGCACAGGCAGCAAGCACAGGCAGCAGAGCAAGCACATGCAGCAAGCGCAGGCAGCACAGCAAGCACAGCAAGCACAGGCAGCAAGCACAGGCAGCACAGCAAGCACAGGCAGCAACCACAGGCAGCACAGCAAGCACAGGCAGCAAGCACAGGCAGCACAGCAAGCACAGGCAGCAAGCACAGGCAGCAAGCACAGGCAGCAAGCACAGGCAGCAGAGCAAGCACATGCAGCAAGCGCAGGCAGCACAGCAAGCACAGGCAGCAAGCACAGGCAGTACAGCAAGCACAGGCAGCACAGCAGCACAGACAGCAAGCACAGGCAGCACAGCAAGCACAGGCAGCACAACACAGGCAGCACAGCAAGCACAGGCAGCAAGCACAGGCAGCACAGCAAACACAGGCAGTACAGCAAGCACAGGCAGCACAGCAGCACAGGCAGCAAGCACAGGCAGCACGGCACAGGCAGCATAGCAAGCACAGGCAGCAAGCACAGGCAGCACAGCAAGCACAGACAGCAAGCACAGGCAGCACAGCAAGCACAGGCAGCAAGCACTGGCAGCACAGCAAACACAGGCAGCACAGCAAGCACAGGCAGCAAACACAGGCAGCACAGCAAACACAGGCAGCAAGCACAGGCAGCACAGCAAGCACAGGCAGCAAGCACAGGCAGCACAGCAAGCACAGGCAGCACAGCAAGCACAGGCAGCAAGCACAGGCAGCACAGCAAGCACAGGCAGCACAGCAAACACAGGCAGCACAGCAAGCACAGGCAGCACAGCAAACACAGGCAGCAAGCACAGACCGCACGGCACAGGCAGCATAGCAAGCACAGGCAGCAAGCACAGGCAGCACAGCAAGCACAGACAGCAAGCACAGGCAGCACAGCAAGCACAGGCAGCAAGCACTGGCAGCACAGCAAACACAGGCAGCACAGCAAGCACAGGCAGCAAACACAGGCAGCACAGCAAACACAGGCAGCAAGCACAGGCAGCACAGCAAGCACAGGCAGCAAGCACAGGCAGCACAGCAAGCACAGGCAGCACAGCAAGCACAGGCAGCAAGCACAGGCAGCACAGCAAGCACAGGCAGCACAGCAAACACAGGCAGCACAGCAAGCACAGGCAGCACAGCAAACACAGGCAGCAAGCACAGACCGCACAGCAAGGACAGGCATCAAGCACAGGCAGCAAGCACAGGCAGCACAGCAAGCACGGGCAGCAAGCACAGGCAGCAAGCACAGGCAGCACAGCAAGCACAGGCAGCAAGCACAGGCAGCACAGCAGGCACAGGCAGCACAGCAAGCACAGGCAGCAAGCACAGGCAGCACAGCAAGCACAGGCAGCAAGCACAGGCAGCACAGCAAACACAGGCAGCAAGCACAGGCAGCACAGCAAGCACAGGCAGCAAGCACAGGCAGCACAGCAAGCACAGGCAGCACAGCAAGCACAGGCAGCAAGCACAGGCAGCACAGCAAGCACAGGCAGCACAGCAAACACAGGCAGCACAGCAAGCACAGGCAGCACAGCAAACACAGGCAGCAAGCACAGACCGCACAGCAAGGACAGGCATCAAGCACAGGCAGCAAGCACAGGCAGCACAGCAAGCACAGGCAGCAAGCACAGGCAGCACAGCAAGCACAGGCAGCAAGCACAGGCAGCACAGCAGGCACAGGCAGCACAGCAAGCACAGGCAGCAAGCACAGGCAGCACAGGCAGCACAGCAAGCACAGGCAGCAAGCACAGGCAGCACAGCAAACACAGGCAGCACAGCAAGCACAGGCAGCACAGCAGCACAGGCAGCAAGCACAGGCAGCACAGCAAGCACAGGCAGCAAGCACAGGCAGCACAGCAAACACAGGCAGCACAGCAAGCACAGGCAGCACAGCAGCACAGGCAGCAAGCACAGGCAGCACAGCAAGCACAGGCAGCAAGCACAGGCAGCACAGCAAACACAGGCAGCACAGCAAGCACAGGCAGCACAGCAGCACAGGCAGCAAGCACAGGCAGCACAGCAAGCACAGTCAGCAAGCACAAGCAGGACAGCAAGCACAGGCAGCACAGCAAGCACAGGCAGCACAGCAAGCACAGGCAGCAAGCACAGGCAGCAAGCACAGGCAGCACAGCAAGCACAGGCAACACAGCAAGCACAGGCAGCATAGCAAGCACAGGCAGCACAGCAAGCACAGGCAGCAAGCACAGGCAGCACAGCAAGCACAGGCAGCAAGCACAGGCAGCACAGCAAACACAGGAAGCAAGCACAGGCAGCATGCACAGGCAGCACAGCAAACACAGGCAGCACAGCAAGCACAGGCAGCAAGCCCAGGCAGCACAGCAAGCACAGGCAGCAAGCACAGGCAGCACAGCAAGCACAGGCAGCACAGCAGCACAGGCAGCAAGCACAGGCAGCGCAGCAAACACAGGCAGCACAGCAAGCACAGGCAGCAAGCACAGGCAGCACAGCAAGCACAGGCAGCAAGCACAGGCAGCAAGCACAGGCAGCAGAGCAAGCACATGCAGCAAGCGCAGGCAGCACAGACAGCAAGCACAGGCAGCAACCACAGGCAGCACAGCAAGCACAGGCAGCAAGCACAGGCAGCACAGCAAGCACAGGCAGCAAGCACAGGCAGCAAGCACAGGCAGCAGAGCAAGCACATGCAGCAAGCGCAGGCAGCACAGCAAGCACAGCAAGCACAGGCAGCAAGCACAGGCAGTACAGCAAGCACAGGCAGCAAGCACAGGCAGCAAGCACAGGCAGCAGAGCAAGCACATGCAGCAAGCGCAGGCAGCACAGACAGCAAGCACAGGCAGCAAACACAGGCAGCACAGCAAACACAGGCAGCAAGCACAGGCAGCACAGCAAGCACAGGCAGCAAGCACAGGCAGCACAGCAAGCACAGGCAGCACAGCAAGCACAGGCAGCAAGCACAGGCAGCACAGCAAGCACAGGCAGCACAGCAAACACGGGCAGCACAGCAAGCACAGGCAGCACAGCAAACACAGGCAGCAAGCACAGACCGCACAGCAAGTAGAGGCATCAAGCACAGGCAGCAAGCACAGGCAGCACAGCAAGCACAGGCAGCAAGCACAGGCAGCAAGCACAGGCAGCACAGCAAGCACAGGCAGCAAGCACAGGCAGCACAGCAGGCACAGGCAGCACAGCAGCACAGGCAGCAAGCAGCACAGGCAGCAAGCACAGGCAGCACAGCAAGCACAGGCAGCAAGCACAGGCAGCACAGCAAACACAGGCAGCACAGCAAGCACAGGCAGCACAGCACAGGCAGCATAGCAAGCACAGGCAGCAAAGCAAGCACAGGCAGCAAGCACAGGCAGCACAGCAAGCACAGGCAGCAAGCGCAGGCAGCAAGCACAGGCAGCAGAGCAAGCACATGCAGCAAGCGCAGGCAGCACAGCAAGCACAGCAAGCACAGGCAACAAGCACAGGCAGTACAGCAAGCACAGGCAGCACAGCAGCACAGACAGCAAGCACAGGCAGCACAGCAAGCACAGGCAGCAAGCACAGGCAGCACAGCAAACACAGGCAGCACAGCAAGCACAGGCAGCACAGCACAGGCAGCACAGCAAGCACAGGCAGCAAGCACAGGCAGCAAGCACAGGCAGCAAGCACAGGCAGCACAGCAAGCACAGGCAGCAAGCACAGGAAGCACAGCAAGCACAGGCAGCAGAGCAAGCACATGCAGCAAGCGCAGGCAGCACAGCAAGCACAGCAAGCACAGGCAGCAAGCACAGGCAGCACAGCAAGCACAGGCAGCAACCACAGGCAGCACAGCAAGCACAGGCAGCAAGCACAGGCAGCACAGCAAGCACAGGCAGCAAGCACAGGCAGCAAGCACAGGCAGCAGAGCAAGCACAGGCAGCACAGCAAGCACAGGCAGCAAGCACAGGCAGCACAGCAAGCATAGGCAGCAAGCACAGGCAGTACAGCAAGCACAGGCAGCACAGCAGCACAGACAGCAAGCACAGGCAGCACAGCAAGCACAGGCAGCACAGCAAGCACAGGCAGCACAGCAAGCACAGGCAGCAAGCACAGGCAGCACAGCAAACACAGGCAGCACAGCAAGCACAGGCAGCACAACACAGGCAGCACAGCAAGCACAGGCAGCAAGCACAGGCAGCACAGCAAACACAGGCAGTACAGCAAGCACAGGCAGCACAGCAAGCACAGGCAGCAAGCACAGGCAGCACAGCAAACACAGGCAGCAAGCACAGGCAGCAAGCACAGGCAGCACAGCAAGCACAGGCAGCAAGCACAGGCAGCACAGCAAGCACAGGCAGCAAGCACAGGCAGCACAGCAAGCACAGGCAGCAAGCACAGGCAGCACAGCAAGCACAGGCAGCAAGCACAGGCAGCAGAGCAAGCACATGCAGCAAGCGCAGGCAGCACAGCAAGCACAGGCAGCAAGCACAGGCAGCACAGCAAGCACAGGCAGCAAGCACAGATAGCACAGCAAGCACAGGCAGCAAGCACAGGCAGCAAGCACAGGCAGCACAGGCAGCACAGCAAGCACAGGCAGCAAGCACAGGCAGCACAGCAAACACAGGCAGCACAGCAAGCACAGGCATCACAGCAAACACAGGCAGTACAGCAAGCACAGGCAGCACAGCAGCACAGGCAGCAAGCACAGGCAGCACAGCAAGCACAGGCAGCACAGCAAACACAGGCAGCACAGCAAGCACGGGCAGCACAGCAAGCACAGGCAGCACAGCAAACACAGGCAGCACAGCAAGCACAGGCAGCACAGCACAGGCAGCACAGCAAGCACAGGCAGCAAGCACAGGCAGCACAGCAAGCACAGGCAGCAAGCACAGGCAGCACAGCAAGCACAGGCAGCACAGCAGCACAGGCAGCAAGCACAGGCAGCACAGCAAGCACAGGCAGCACAGCAAGCACAGGCACGTTAGAAACCCGCAAAATAGCTCGACGTGATGTGTTCGTTTTAGCGATTCTGGGGGAAGTGCAGAGGGGTCAAGCTCCGTCCTCTTGCCAACAGGCAAAGCCTGCTCCGATCTTCGGCGAGATTCACACTCGCATTTGTTTACAATGCTTACTCTTACTGAGACGCAGGTCAATGCACCGGCCGCCGAGGTAAACATATGATCCGCGACTCTCGGCGCCTCCAAAAACAGGTGACACAGCAACGCACTGTCGTGTGCCACTGTCGAATTACCGCGTGTTATGGGCGAAATCAAATGCATCGCTAACAGGCAGCAAGCACAGGCAGCACAGCAAGCACAGGCAGCAAGCACAGGCAGCACAGTAAGCACAGGCAGCACAGCAAGCACAGGCAGCACAGCAAGCACAGGCAGCAAGCACAGGCAGCACAGCAAGCACAGGCAGCAAGCACAGGCAGCACAGAAAACACAGGCAGCACAGCAAGCACAGGCAGCACAGCAAGCACAGGCAGCACAGCACAGGCAGCACAGCAAGCACAGGCAGCACAGCAAGCACAGGCAGCAAGCACAGGCAGCAAGCACAGGCAGCAAGCACAGGCAGCAGAGCAAGCACATGCAGCAAGCGCAGGCAGCACAGCAAGCACAGCAAGCACAGGCAGCAAGCACAGGCAGCACAGCAGCACAGGCAGCAAGCACAGGCAGCACAGCAAGCACAGGCAGCAAGCACAGGCAGCACAGCAAGCACAGGCAGCACAGAGAGCACAGGCAGCACAGCAAGCACAGGCAGCAAGCACAGGCAGCAAGCACAGGCAGCACAGACAGCAAGCACAGGCAGCACAGCAAGCACAGGCAGCAAGCACAGGCAGCACAGCAGCACAGGCAGCAAGCACAGGCAGCACAGCGAGCAAGCACAGGCAGCACAGCAAGCACAGGCACGTTAGAAACCCGCAAAATAGCTCGACGTGATGTGTTCGTTTTAGCGATTCTGGGGGAAGTGCAGAGGGGTCAAGCTCCGTCCTCTTTCCAACAGGCAAAGCCTGCTCCGATCTTCGGCGAGATTCACTCTCGCATTTGTTTACAATGCTTACTCTTACTGAGACGCAGGTCAATGCACCGGCCGCCGAGGTAAACATATGATCCGCGACTCTCGGCGCCTCCAAAAACAGGTGACACAGCAACGCACTGTCGTGTGCCACTGTCGAATTACCGCGTGTTATGGGCGAAATCAAATGCATCGCTAACAGGCAGCACAGCAAGCACAGGCAGCAAGCACAGGCAGCACAGGCAGCACAGCAAGCACAGGCAGCAAGCACAGGCAGCACAGCAAGCACAGGCAGCAAGCACAGGCAGCACAGAAAGCACAGGCAGCACAGCAAGCACAAGCAGCACAGCAGCACAGGCAGCAAGCACAGGCAGCACAGCAGCACAGGCAGCAAGCACAGGCAGCACAGCAAGCACAGGCAGCAAGCACAGGCAGCACAGCAAACACAGGCAGCACAGCAAGCACAGGCAGCACAGCAGCACAGGCAGCAAGCACAGGCAGCACAGCAAACACAGGCAGCAAGCACAGGCAGCACAGCAAACACAGGCAGCACAGCAAGCACAGGCAGCAAGCACAGGCAGCACAGCAAACACAGGCAGCAAGCACAGGCAGCACAGCAAACACAGGCAGCACAGCAAGCACAGGCAGCACAGCACAGGCAGCACAGCAAGCACAAGCAGCAAGTACAGGCAGCACAGCAAGCACAGGCAGCAAGCACAGGCAGCACAGCAAGCACAGGCAGCACAGCACAGGCAGCACAGCAAGCACAGGCAGCAAGCACAGGCAGCACAGCAAGCACAGGCAGCAAGCACAGGCAGCACAGCAAGCATAGGCAGCAAGCACAGGCAACACAGCAAGCACAGGCAGCAAGCACAGGCATGTTAGAAACCCGCAAAATAGCTCGACGTGATGTGTTCGTTTTAGCGATTCTGGGGGAAGTGCAGAGGGGTCAAGCTCCGTCCTCTTTCCAACAGGCAAAGCCTGCTCCGATCTTCGGCGAGATTCACTCTCGCATTTGTTTACAATGCTTACTCTTACTGAGACGCAGGTCAATGCACCGGCCGTCGAGGTAAACATATGATCCGCGACTCTCGGCGCCTCCAAAAACAGGTGACACAGCAACGCACTGTCGTGTGCCACTGTCGAATTACCGCGTGTTATGGGCGAAATCAAATGCATCGCTAAAAGGCAGCACACCAAGTACAGGCAGCAAGCACAGGCAGCGCAGCAAGCACAGGCAGCACAGCAAGCACAGGCAGCAAGCACAGGCAGCACAGCAAGCACAGGCAGCGAGCACAGGCAGCACAGCAAGCACAGGCAGCAAGCACAGGCACCACAGCAAGCACAGGCAGCAAGCACAGGCAGCACAGCAAGCACAGGCAGCAAGCACGGGCAGCACAGCAAGCACAGGCAGCACAGCAAGCAGAGGCAACAAGCACAGGCAGCACAGCAAGCACAGGCAGCAAGCACAGGCAGCACAGCAAGCACAAGCAGCAAGCACAGGCAGCACAGCAAGCACAGGCAGCAAGCACAGGCAGTACAGCAAGCACAGGCAGCAAGCACAGGCAGCAAGCACAGGCACCACAGCAAGCACAGGCAGCAAGCACAGGCAGCACAGCAAGCACAGGCAGCAAGCACGGGCAGCACAGCAAGCACAGGCAGCAAGCACAGGCATCACAGCAAGCACAGGCAGCACAGCAAGCACAGGCAGCAAGCACAGGCAGCACAGCAAGCAGAGGCAGCAAGCACAGGCAGCACAGCAAGCACAGGCAGCAAGCACGGGCAGCACAGCAAGCCCAGGCAGCACAGCAAGCACAGGCAGCTTGCACAGGCAGCATAGCAAGCACAGCAAGCACAGGCAGCAAGCACAGGCAGCACAGCAAGCAGAGGCAGCAAGCACAGGCAGCACAGAAAGCACAGGCAGCACAGGCAGCACAACAAGCACAGGCGGCACAGCAAGCACAGGCAGCATAGCAAGCACAGGCAGCAAGCACAGGCAGCACAGCAAGCACAGGCAGCAAGCACAGGCAGCACAGCAAGCACAGGCAGCACAGCAAGCACAGGCAGCAAGCACAGGCAGCACAGCAAGCACGGGCAGCAAGCACAGGCAGCACAGCAAGCACAGGCAGCAAGCACAGGCAGCACACCAAGCACAGGCAGCACAGCAAGCACAGCAAGCACGGGCAGCAAGCACAGGCAGCACAGCAAGCACAGGCAGCAAGCACAGGCAGCACAACAAGCACAGGCAGCAAGCACAGGCAGCACAGGCAGCACAGCAAGCACAGGCAGCACAGCAAGCACAGGCAGCAAGCACAGGCAGCACAGGCAGCACAGCAAGCACAGGCAGCAAGCACAGGCAGCACAGCAAACACAGGCAGCACAGCAAGCACAGGCATCACAGCAAACACAGGCAGTACGGCAAGCACAGGCAGCACAGCAGCACAGGCAGCAAGCACAGGCAGCACAGCAAGCACAGGCAGCACAGCAAGCACAGGCAGCACAGCAAGCACAGGCAGCACAGCACAGGCAGCACAGCAAGCACAGGCAGCAAGCACAGGCAGCACAGCAAGCACAGGCAGCAAGCACAGGCAGCACAGCAAGCACAGGCAGCACAGCAGCACAGGCAGCAAGCACAGGCAGCACAGCAAGCACAGGCAGCACAGCAAGCACAGGCACGTTAGAAACCCGCAAAATAGCTCGACGTGATGTGTTCGTTTTAGCGATTCTGGGGGAAGTGCAGAGGGGTCAAGCTCCGTCCTCTTGCCAACAGGCAAAGCCTGCTCCGATCTTCGGCGAGATTCACTCTCGCATTTGTTTACAATGCTTACTCTTACTGAGACGCAGGTCAATGCACCGGCCGCCGAGGTAAACATATGATCCGCGACTCTCGGCGCCTCCAAAAACAGGTGACACAGCAACGCACTGTCGTGTGCCACTGTCGAATTACCGCGTGTTATGGGCGAAATCAAATGCATCGCTAACAGGCAGCAAGCACAGGCAGCACAGCAAGCACAGGCAGCAAGCACAGGCAGCACAGCAAGCACAGGCAGCACAGCAAGCACAGGCAGCAAGCACAGGCAGCACAGCAAGCACAGGCAGCACAGAAAACACAGGCAGCACAGCAAGCACAGGCAGCACAGCAAGCACAGGCAGCACAGCACAGGCAGCACAGCAAGCACAGGCAGCACAGCAAGCACAGGCAGCAAGCACAGGCAGCAAGCACAGGCAGCAAGCACAGGCAGCAGAGCAAGCACATGCAGCAAGCGCAGGCAGCACAGCAAGCACAGGCAGCAAGCACAGGCAGCACAGCAGCACAGGCAGCAAGCACAGGCAGCACAGCAAGCACAGGCAGCAAGCACAGGCAGCACAGCAAGCACAGGCAGCACAGAGAGCACAGGCAGCACAGCAAGCACAGGCAGCACAGCACAGGCAGCACAGCAAGCACAGGCAGCAAGCACAGGCAGCAAGCACAGGCAGCACAGCAAGCACAGGCAGCAAGCACAGGCAGCACAGCAAACACAGGCAGCACAGCAAGCACAGGCAGCAAGCACAGGCAGCACAGCAAACACAGGCAGTACAGCAAGCACAGGCAGCACAGCAGCACAGGCAGGAAGCACAGGCAGCACAGGCAGCAAGCACAGGCAGCACAGCAAGCACATGCAGCAAGCGCAGGCAGCACAGCAAGCACAGCAAGCACAGGCAGCAAGCACAGGCAGTACAGCAAGCACAGGCAGCACAGCAGCACAGGCAGCAAGCACAGGCAGCACAGCAAGCACAGGCAGCAAGCACAGGCAGCACAGCAAACACAGGCAGCACAGCTAGCACAGGCAGCACAGCACAGGCAGCATAGCAAGCACAGGCAGCAAGCACAGGCAGCACAGCAAGCACAGGCAGCAAGCACAGGCAGCACAGCAAACACAGGCAGCACAGCACCGGCAGCACAGCAAGCACAGGCAGCAAGCACAGGCAGCACAGACAGCAAGCACAGGCAGCACAGCAAGCACAGGCAGCAAGCACAGGCAGCAGAGCAAGCACAGGCAGCAAGCACAGGCAGCACAGCAAGCACAGGCAGCAAGCACAGGCAGCACAGCAAGCACAGGCAGCAAGCACAGGCAGCACAGCAAGCACAGGCAGCAAGCACAGGCAGCAGAGCAAGCACATGCAGCAAGCGCAGGCAGCACAGCAAGCACAGGCAGCAAGCACAGGCAGCACAGCAAGCACAGGCAGCAAGCACAGGCAGCAAGCACAGGCAGCAGAGCAAGCACAGGCAGCAAGCACAGGCAGCACAGGCAGCACAGCAAGCACAGGCAGCAAGCACAGGCAGCACAGCAAACACAGGCAGCACAGCAAGCACAGGCATCACAGCAAACACAGGCAGTACAGCAAGCACAGGCAGCACAGCAGCACAGGCAGCAAGCACAGGCAGCACAGCAAGCACAGGCAGCACAGCAAACACAGGCAGCACAGCAAGCACGGGCAGCACAGCAAGCACAGGCAGCACAGCAAACACAGGCAGCACAGCAAGCACAGGCAGCACAGCACAGGCAGCACAGCAAGCACAGGCAGCAAGCACAGGCAGCACAGCAAGCACAGGCAGCAAGCACAGGCAGCACAGCAAGCACAGGCAGCACAGCAGCACAGGCAGCAAGCACAGGCAGCACAGCAAGCACAGGCAGCACAGCAAGCACAGGCACGTTAGAAACCCGCAAAATAGCTCGACGTGATGTGTTCGTTTTAGCGATTCTGGGGGAAGTGCAGAGGGGTCAAGCTCCGTCCTCTTGCCAACAGGCAAAGCCTGCTCCGATCTTCGGCGAGATTCACACTCGCATTTGTTTACAATGCTTACTCTTACTGAGACGCAGGTCAATGCACCGGCCGCCGAGGTAAACATATGATCCGCGACTCTCGGCGCCTCCAAAAACAGGTGACACAGCAACGCACTGTCGTGTGCCACTGTCGAATTACCGCGTGTTATGGGCGAAATCAAATGCATCGCTAACAGGCAGCAAGCACAGGCAGCACAGCAAGCACAGGCAGCAAGCACAGGCAGCACAGTAAGCACAGGCAGCACAGCAAGCACAGGCAGCACAGCAAGCACAGCCAGCAAGCACAGGCAGCACAGCAAGCACAGGCAGCAAGCACAGGCAGCACAGAAAACACAGGCAGCACAGCAAGCACAGGCAGCACAGCAAGCACAGGCAGCACAGCACAGGCAGCACAGCAAGCACAGGCAGCACAGCAAGCACAGGCAGCAAGCACAGGCAGCAAGCACAGGCAGCAAGCACAGGCAGCAGAGCAAGCACATGCAGCAAGCGCAGGCAGCACAGCAAGCACAGCAAGCACAGGCAGCAAGCACAGGCAGCACAGCAGCACAGGCAGCAAGCACAGGCAGCACAGCAAGCACAGGCAGCAAGCACAGGCAGCACAGCAAGCACAGGCAGCACAGAGAGCACAGGCAGCACAGCAAGCACAGGCAGCAAGCACAGGCAGCAAGCACAGGCAGCACAGACAGCAAGCACAGGCAGCACAGCAAGCACAGGCAGCAAGCACAGGCAGCACAGCAGCACAGGCAGCAAGCACAGGCAGCACAGCGAGCAAGCACAGGCAGCACAGCAAGCACAGGCACGTTAGAAACCCGCAAAATAGCTCGACGTGATGTGTTCGTTTTAGCGATTCTGGGGGAAGTGCAGAGGGGTCAAGCTCCGTCCTCTTTCCAACAGGCAAAGCCTGCTCCGATCTTCGGCGAGATTCACTCTCGCATTTGTTTACAATGCTTACTCTTACTGAGACGCAGGTCAATGCACCGGCCGCCGAGGTAAACATATGATCCGCGACTCTCGGCGCCTCCAAAAACAGGTGACACAGCAACGCACTGTCGTGTGCCACTGTCGAATTACCGCGTGTTATGGGCGAAATCAAATGCATCGCTAACAGGCAGCACAGCAAGCACAGGCAGCAAGCACAGGCAGCACAGGCAGCACAGCAAGCACAGGCAGCAAGCACAGGCAGCACAGCAAGCACAGGCAGCAAGCACAGGCAGCACAGAAAGCACAGGCAGCACAGCAAGCACAAGCAGCACAGCAGCACAGGCAGCAAGCACAGGCAGCACAGCAGCACAGGCAGCAAGCACAGGCAGCACAGCAAGCACAGGCAGCAAGCACAGGCAGCACAGCAAACACAGGCAGCACAGCAAGCACAGGCAGCACAGCAGCACAGGCAGCAAGCACAGGCAGCACAGCAAACACAGGCAGCAAGCACAGGCAGCATGCACAGGCAGCACAGCAAGCACAGGCAGCAAGCACAGGCAGCACAGCAAACACAGGCAGCAAGCACAGGCAGCACAGCAAACACAGGCAGCACAGCAAGCACAGGCAGCACAGCACAGGCAGCACAGCAAGCACAAGCAGCAAGTACAGGCAGCACAGCAAGCACAGGCAGCAAGCACAGGCAGCACAGCAAGCACAGGCAGCACAGCACAGGCAGCACAGCAAGCACAGGCAGCACAGCACAGGCAGCACAGCAAGCACAGGCAGCAAGCACAGGCAGCACAGCAAGCACAGGCAGCAAGCACAGGCAGCACAGCAAGCACAGGCAGCAAGCACAGGCAACACAGCAAGCACAGGCAGCAAGCACAGGCATGTTAGAAACCCGCAAAATACCTCGACGTGATGTGTTCGTTTTAGCGATTCTGGGGGAAGTGCAGAGGGGTCAAGCTCCGTCCTCTTTCCAACAGGCAAAGCCTGCTCCGATCTTCGGCGAGATTCACTCTCGCATTTGTTTACAATGCTTACTCTTACTGAGACGCAGGTCAATGCACCGGCCGTCGAGGTAAACATATGATCCGCGACTCTCGGCGCCTCCAAAAACAGGTGACACAGCAACGCACTGTCGTGTGCCACTGTCGAATTACCGCGTGTTATGGGCGAAATCAAATGCATCGCTAAAAGGCAGCACACCAAGTACAGGCAGCAAGCACAGGCAGCGCAGCAAGCACAGGCAGCACAGCAAGCACAGGCAGCAAGCACAGGCAGCACAGCAAGCACAGGCAGCGAGCACAGGCAGCACAGCAAGCACAGGCAGCAAGCACAGGCACCACAGCAAGCACAGGCAGCAAGCACAGGCAGCACAGCAAGCACAGGCAGCAAGCACGGGCAGCACAGCAAGCACAGGCAGCACAGCAAGCAGAGGCAACAAGCACAGGCAGCACAGCAAGCACAGGCAGCAAGCACAGGCAGCACAGCAAGCACAAGCAGCAAGCACAGGCAGCACAGCAAGCACAGGCAGCAAGCACAGGCAGTACAGCAAGCACAGGCAGCAAGCACAGGCAGCAAACACAGGCACCACAGCAAGCACAGGCAGCAAGCACAGGCAGCACAGCAAGCACAGGCAGCAAGCACGGGCAGCACAGCAAGCACAGGCAGCAAGCACAGGCATCACAGCAAGCACAGGCAGCACAGCAAGCACAGGCAGCAAGCACAGGCAGCACAGCAAGCAGAGGCAGCAAGCACAGGCAGCACAGCAAGCACAGGCAGCAAGCACGGGCAGCACAGCAAGCCCAGGCAGCACAGCAAGCACAGGCAGCTTGCACAGGCAGCATAGCAAGCACAGCAAGCACAGGCAGCAAGCACAGGCAGCACAGCAAGCAGAGGCAGCAAGCACAGGCAGCACAGAAAGCACAGGCAGCACAGGCAGCACAACAAGCACAGGCGGCACAGCAAGCACAGGCAGCATAGCAAGCACAGGCAGCAAGCACAGGCAGCACAGCAAGCACAGGCAGCAAGCACAGGCAGCACAGCAAGCACAGGCAGCAAGCACAGGCAGCACAGCAACCACAGGCAGCAAGCACAGGCAGCACAGCAAGCACGGGCAGCAAGCACAGGCAGCACAGCAAGCACAGGCAGCAAGCACAGGCAGCACACCAAGCACAGGCAGCACAGCAAGCACGGGCAGCAAGCACAGGCAGCACAGCAAGCACAGGCAGCACAACAAGCACAGGCAGCAAGCACAGGCAGCACAGGCAGCACAGCAAGCACAGGCAGCAAGCACAGGCAGCACAGCAAGCACAGGCAGCAAGCACAGGCAGCACAGGCAGCACAGCAAGCACAGGCAGCAAGCACAGGCAGCACAGCAAACACAGGCAGCACAGCAAGCACAGGCATCACAGCAAACACAGGCAGTACGGCAAGCACAGGCAGCACAGCAGCACAGGCAGCAAGCACAGGCAGCACAGCAAGCACAGGCAGCACAGCAAACACAGGCAGCACAGCAAGCACAGGCAGCACAGCAAACACAGGCAGCACAGCAAGCACAGGCAGCACAGCACAGGCAGCACAGCAAGCACAGGCAGCACAGAGAGCACAGGCAGCACAGCAAGCACAGGCAGCACAGCACAGGCAGCACAGCAAGCACAGGCAGCAAGCACAGGCAGCAAGCACAGGCAGCACAGACAGCAAGCACAGGCAGCACAGCAAGCACAGGCAGCAAGCACAGGCAGCACAGCAAACACAGGCAGCACAGCAAGCACAGGCAGCAAGCACAGGCAGCACAGCAAACACAGGCAGTACAGCAAGCACAGGCAGCACAGCAGCACAGGCAGCAAGCGCAGGAAGCACAGCAAGCAGAGGCAGCAAGCACAGGCAGCAAGCACAGGCAGCACAGCAAGCACAGACAGCAAGCACAGGCAGCACAGCAAGCACAGGCAGCAAGCACATGCAGCACAGCAAACACAGGCAGCACAGCAAGCACAGGCAGCAAGCACAGGCAGCACAGCAAACACAGGCAGTACAGCAAGCACAGGCAGCACAGCAGCACAGGCAGCAAGCGCAGGCAGCACAGCAAGCACAGGCAGCAAGCACAGGCAGCACAGCAAACACAGGCAGCACAGCAAGCACAGGCAGCACAGCACAGGCAGCACAGCAAGCACAGGCAGCACAGCAAGCACAGGCAGCAAGCACAGGCAGCACAGCAGCACAGGCAGCAAGCACAGGCAGCACAGCGAGCAAGCACAGGCAGCACAGCAAGCACAGGCACGTTAGAAACCCGCAAAATAGCTCGACGTGATGTGTTCGTTTTAGCGATTCTGGGGGAAGTGCAGAGGGGTCAAGCTCCGTCCTCTTTCCAACAGGCAAAGCCTGCTCCGATCTTCGGCGAGATTCACTCTCGCATTTGTTTACAATGCTTACTCTTACTGAGACGCAGGTCAATGCACCGGCCGCCGAGGTAAACATATGATCCGCGACTCTCGGCGCCTCCAAAAACAGGTGACACAGCAACGCACTGTCGTGTGCCACTGTCGAATTACCGAGTGTTATGGGCGAAATCAAATGCATCGCTAACAGGCAGCACAGCAAGCACAGGCAGCAAGCACAGGCAGCACAGGCAGCACAGCAAGCACAGGCAGCAAGCACAGGCAGCACAGCAAGCACAGGCAGCAAGCACAGGCAGCACAGAAAGCACAGGCAGCACAGCAAGCACAAGCAGCACAGCAGCACAGGCAGCAAGCACAGGCAGGACAGCAGCACAGGCAGCAAGCACAGGCAGCACAGCAAGCACAGGCAGCAAGCACAGGCAGCACAGCAAACACAGGCAGCACAGGCAGCACAGCAGCACAGGCAGCAAGCACAGGCAGCACAGCAAACACAGGCAGCAAGCACAGGCAGCATGCACAGGCAGCACAGCAAGCACAGGCAGCAAGCACAGGCAGCACAGCAAACACAGGCAGCAAGCACAGGCAGCACAGCAAACACAGGCAGCACAGCAAGCACAGGCAGCACAGGCAGCACAGCACAGGCAGCACAGCAAGCACAAGCAGCAAGCACAGGCAGCACAGCAAGCACAGGCAGCAAGCACAGGCAGCACAGCAAGCACAGGCAGCACAGCACAGGCAGCACAGCAAGCACAGGCAGCAAGCACAGGCAGCACAGCAAGCACAGGCAGCAAGCACAGGCAGCACAGCAAGCACAGGCAGCAAGCACAGGCAACACAGCAAGCACAGGCAGCAAGCACAGGCATGTTAGAAACCCGCAAAATAGCTCGACGTGATGTGTTCGTTTTAGCGATTCTGGGGGAAGTGCAGAGGGGTCAAGCTCCGTCCTCTTTCCAACAGGCAAAGCCTGCTCCGATCTTCGGCGAGATTCACTCTCGCATTTGTTTACAATGCTTACTCTTACTGAGACGCAGGTCAATGCACCGGCCGTCGAGGTAAACATATGATCCGCGACTCTCGGCGCCTCCAAAAACAGGTGACACAGCAACGCACTGTCGTGTGCCACTGTCGAATTACCGGGTGTTATGGGCGAAATCAAATGCATCGCTAAAAGGCAGCACACCAAGTACAGGCAGCAAGCACAGGCAGCGCAGCAAGCACAGGCAGCACAGCAAGCACAGGCAGCAAGCACAGGCAGCACAGCAAGCACAGGCAGCGAGCACAGGCAGCACAGCAAGCACAGGCAGCAAGCACAGGCACCACAGCAAGCACAGGCAGCAAGCACAGGCAGCACATCAAGCACAGGCAGCAAGCACGGGCAGCACAGCAAGCACAGGCAGCACAGCAAGCAGAGGCAACAAGCACAGGCAGCACAGCAAGCACAGGCAGCAAGCACAGGCAGCACAGCAAGCACAAGCAGCAAGCACAGGCAGCACAGCAAGCACAGGCAGCAAGCACAGGCAGTACAGCAAGCACAGGCAGCAAGCACAGGCAGCAAGCACAGGCACCACAGCAAGCACAGGCAGCAAGCACAGGCAGCACAGCAAGCACAGGCAGCAAGCACGGGCAGCACAGCAAGCACAGGCAGCAAGCACAGGCATCACAGCAAGCACAGGCATCACAGCAAGCACAGGCAGCACAGCAAGCACAGGCAGCAAGCACAGGCAGCACAGCAAGCAGAGGCAGCAAGCACAGGCAGCACAGCAAGCACAGGCAGCAAGCACGGGCAGCATAGCAAGCCCAGGCAGCACAGCAAGCACAGGCAGCTTGCACAGGCAGCATAGCAAGCACAGCAAGCACAGGCAGCAAGCACAGGCAGCACAGCAAGCAGAGGCAGCAAGCACAGGCAGCACAGCAAGCACAGGCAGCACAGGCAGCACAACAAGCACAGGCGGCACAGCAAGCACAGGCAGCATAGCAAGCACAGGCAGCAAGCACAGGCAGCACAGCAAGCACAGGCAGCAAGCACAGGCAGCACAGCAAGCACAGGCAGCAAGCACAGGCAGCACAGCAAGCACAGGCAGCAAGCACAGGCAGCACAGCAAGCACAGGCAGCAAGCACAGGCAGCACAGCAAGCACAGGCAGCACAGCAAGCACGGGCAGCAAGCACAGGCAGCACAGCAAGCACAGGCAGCAAGCACAGGCAGCACACCAAGCACAGGCAGCACAGCAAGCACAGCAAGCACGGGCAGCAAGCACAGGCAGCACAGCAAGCACAGGCAGCACAACAAGCACAGGCAGCAAGCACAGGCAGCACAGGCAGCACAGCAAGCACAGGCAGCAAGCACAGGCAGCACAGCAAGCACAGGCAGCAAGCACAGGCAGCACAGCAAGCACAGGCAGCAAGCACAGATAGCACAGCAAGCACAGGCAGCACAGCAAGCACAGGCAGCAAGCACAGGCAGCAAGCACAGGCAGCACAGGCAGCACAGCAAGCACAGGCAGCAAGCACAGGCAGCACAGCAAACACAGGCAGCACAGCAAGCACAGGCATCACAGCAAACACAGGCAGTACGGCAAGCACAGGCAGCACAGCAGCACAGGCAGCAAGCACAGGCAGCACAGCAAGCACAGGCAGCACAGCAAACACAGGCAGCACAGCAAGCACAGGCAGCACAGCAAACACAGGCAACACAGCAAGCACAGGCAGCACAGCACAGGCAGCACAGCAAGCACAGGCAGCAAGCACAGGCAGCACAGCAAGCACAGGCAGCAAGCACAGGCAGCACAGCAAGCACAGGCAGCACAGCAGCACAGGCAGCAAGCACAGGCAGCACAGCAAGCACAGGCACGTTAGAAACCCGCAAAATAGCTCGACGTGATGTGTTCGTTTTAGCGATTCTGGGGGAAGTGCAGAGGGGTCAAGCTCCGTCCTCTTGCCAACAGGCAAAGCCTGCTCCGATCTTCGGCGAGATTCACTCTCGCATTTGTTTACAATGCTTACTCTTACTGAGACGCAGGTCAATGCACCGGCCGCCGAGGTAAACATATGATCCGCGACTCTCGGCGCCTCCAAAAACAGGTGACACAGCAACGCACTGTCGTGTGCCACTGTCGAATTACCGCGTGTTATGGGCGAAATCAAATGCATCGCTAACAGGCAGCAAGCACAGGCAGCAAGCACAGGCAGCACAGTAAGCACAGGCAGCACAGCAAGCACAGGCAGCACAGCAAGCACAGGCAGCAAGCACAGGCAGCACAGCAAGCACAGGCAGCAAGCACAGGCAGCACAGAAAACACAGGCAGCACAGCAAGCACAGGCAGCACAGCAAGCACAGGCAGCACAGCACAGGCAGCACAGCAAGCACAGGCAGCACAGCAAGCACAGGCAGCAAGCACAGGCAGCAAGCACAGGCAGCAAGCACAGGCAGCAGAGCAAGCACATGCAGCAAGCGCAGGCAGCACAGCAAGCACAGGCAGCAAGCACAGGCAGCACAGCAGCACAGGCAGCAAGCACAGGCAGCACAGCAAGCACAGGCAGCAAGCACAGGCAGCACAGCAAGCACAGGCAGCACAGAGAGCACAGGCAGCACAGCAAGCACAGGCAGCACAGCACAGGCAGCACAGCAAGCACAGGCAGCAAGCACAGGCAGCACAGACAGCAAGCACAGGCAGCACAGCAAGCACAGGCAGCAAGCACAGGCAGCACAGCAAACACAGGCAGCACAGCAAGCACAGGCAGCAAGCACAGGCAGCACAGCAAACACAGGCAGTACAGCAAGCACAGGCAGCACAGCAGCACAGGCAGCAAGCGCAGGAAGCACAGCAAGCACAGGCAGCAAGCACAGGCAGCAAGCACAGGCAGCAAGCACAGGCAGCACAGCAAGCACAGACAGCAAGCACAGGCAGCACAGCAAGCACAGGCAGCAAGCACAGGCAGCACAGCAAACACAGGCAGCACAGCAAGCACAGGCAGCAAGCACAGGCAGCACAGCAAACACAGGCAGTACAGCAAGCACAGGCAGCACAGCAGCACAGGCAGCAAGCGCAGGCAGCACAGCAAGCACAGGCAGCAAGCAGAGGCAGCACAGCAAGCACAGGCAGCAAGCACAGGCAGCACAGCAGCACAGGCAGCAAGCACAGGCAGCACAGCAAGCACAGGCACGTTAGAAACCCGCAAAATAGCTCGACGTGATGTGTTCGTTTTAGCGATTCTGGGGGAAGTGCAGAGGGGTCAAGCTCCGTCCTCTTGCCAACAGGCAAAGCCTGCTCCGATCTTCGGCGAGATTCACTCTCGCATTTGTTTACAATGCTTACTCTTACTGAGACGCAGGTCAATGCACCGGCCGCCGAGGTAAACATATGATCCGCGACTCTCGGCGCCTCCAAAAACAGGTGACACAGCAACGCACTGTCGTGTGCCACTGTCGAATTACCGCGTGTTATGGGCGAAATCAAATGCATCGCTAACAGGCAGCACAGCAAGCACAGGCAGCAAGCACAGGCAGCACAGGCAGCACAGGCAGCAAGCACAGGCAGCACAGCAAGCACAGGCAGCAAGCACAGGCAGCACAGAAAGCACAGGCAGCACAGCAAGCACAAGCAGCACAGCAGCACAGGCAGCAAGCACAGGCAGCACAGCAGCACAGGCAGCAAGCACAGGCAGCAAGCACAGGCAGCACAGCAAACACAGGCAGCACAGCAAGCACAGGCAGCACAGCAGCACAGGCAGCAAGCACAGGCAGCACAGCAAACACAGGCAGCAAGCACAGGCAGCATGCACAGGCAGCACAGCAAGCACAGGCAGCAAGCACAGGCAGCACAGCAAGCACAGGCAGCAAGCACAGGCAGCACAGCAAACACAGGCAGTACAGCAAGCACAGGCAGCACAGCAGCACAGGCAGCAAGCACAGGCTGCACAGCAAGCACAGGCAGCAAGCACAGGCAGCACAGCAAGCACAGGCAGCAAGCACAGGCAGCAGAGCAAGCACAGGCAGCACAGAGAGCACAGGCAGCACAGCAAGCACAGGCAGCACAGCACAGGCAGCACAGCAAGCACAGGCAGCAAGCACAGGCAGCACAGACAGCAAGCACAGGCAGCACAGCAAGCACAGGCAGCAAGCACAGGCAGCACAGCAAACACAGGCAGCACAGCAAGCACAGGCAGCAAGCACAGGCAGCACAGCAAACACAGGCAGTACAGCAAGCACAGGCAGCACAGCAGCACAGGCAGCAAGCGCAGGAAGCACAGCAAGCACAGGCAGCAAGCACAGGCAGCAAGCACAGGCAGCAAGCACAGGCAGCACAGCAAGCACAGACAGCAAGCACAGGCAGCACAGCAAGCACAGGCAGCAAGCACAGGCAGCACAGCAAACACAGGCAGCACAGCAAGCACAGGCAGCAAGCACAGGCAGCACAGCAAACACAGGCAGTACAGCAAGCACAGGCAGCACAGCAGCACAGGCAGCAAGCGCAGGCAGCACAGCAAGCACAGGCAGCAAGCAGAGGCAGCACAGCAAGCACAGGCAGCAAGCACAGGCAGCACAGCAGCACAGGCAGCAAGCACAGGCAGCACAGCAAGCACAGGCACGTTAGAAACCCGCAAAATAGCTCGACGTGATGTGTTCGTTTTAGCGATTCTGGGGGAAGTGCAGAGGGGTCAAGCTCCGTCCTCTTGCCAACAGGCAAAGCCTGCTCCGATCTTCGGCGAGATTCACTCTCGCATTTGTTTACAATGCTTACTCTTACTGAGACGCAGGTCAATGCACCGGCCGCCGAGGTAAACATATGATCCGCGACTCTCGGCGCCTCCAAAAACAGGTGACACAGCAACGCACTGTCGTGTGCCACTGTCGAATTACCGCGTGTTATGGGCGAAATCAAATGCATCGCTAACAGGCAGCACAGCAAGCACAGGCAGCAAGCACAGGCAGCACAGGCAGCACAGGCAGCAAGCACAGGCAGCACAGCAAGCACAGGCAGCAAGCACAGGCAGCACAGAAAGCACAGGCAGCACAGCAAGCACAAGCAGCACAGCAGCACAGGCAGCAAGCACAGGCAGCACAGCAGCACAGGCAGCAAGCACAGGCAGCACAGCAAACACAGGCAGCACAGCAAGCACAGGCAGCACAGCAGCACAGGCAGCAAGCACAGGCAGCACAGCAAACACAGGCAGCAAGCACAGGCAGCATGCACAGGCAGCACAGCAAGCACAGGCAGCAAGCACAGGCAGCACAGCAAGCACAGGCAGCAAGCACAGGCAGCACAGCAAACACAGGCAGTACAGCAAGCACAGGCAGCACAGCAGCACAGGCAGCAAGCACAGGCTGCACAGCAAGCACAGGCAGCAAGCACAGACAGCACAGCAAGCACAGGCAGCAAGCACAGGCAGCAGAGCAAGCACATGCAGCAAGCGCAGGCAGCACAGCAAGCACAGGCAGCAAGCACAGGCAGCACAGCAGCACAGGCAGCAAGCATAGGCAGCACAGCAAGCACAGGCAGCAAGCACAGGCAGCACAGCAAGCACAGGCAGCACAGAGAGCACAGGCAGCACAGCAAGCACAGGCAGCACAGCACAGGCAGCACAGCAAGCACAGGCAGCAAGCACAGGCAGCACAGACAGCAAGCACAGGCAGCACAGCAAGCACAGGCAGCAAGCACAGGCAGCACAGCAAGCACAGGCAGCAAGCACAGGCAACACAGAAAACACAGGCAGCACAGCAAGCACAGGCAGCACAGCACAGGCAGCACAGCAAGCACAGGCAGCACAGCAAGCACAGGCAGCAAGCACAGGCAGCAAGCACAGGCAGCAGAGCAAGCACATGCAGCAAGCGCAGGCAGCACAGCAAGCACAGGCAGCAAGCACAGGCAGCACAGCAGCACAGGCAGCAAGCACAGGCAGCACAGCAAGCACAGGCAGCAAGCACAGGCAGCACAGCAAGCACAGGCAGCACAGAGAGCACAGGCAGCACAGCAAGCACAGGCAGCACAGCACAGGCAGCACAGCAAGCACAGGCAGCAAGCACAGGCAGCACAGACAGCAAGCACAGGCAGCACAGCAAGCACAGGCAGCAAGCACAGGCAGCACAGCAAACACAGGCAGCACAGCAAGGACAGGCAGCAAGCACAGGCAGCACAGCAAACACAGGCAGTACAGCAAGCACAGGCAGCACAGCAGCACAGGCAGCAAGCGCAGGCAGCAAGCACAGGCAGCAAGCGCAGGAAGCACAGCAAGCACAGGCAGCAAGCACAGGCAGCAAGCACAGGCAGCAAGCACAGGCAGCACAGCAAGCACAGACAGCAAGCACAGGCAGCACAGCAAGCACAGGCAGCAAGCACAGGCAGCACAGCAAACACAGGCAGCACAGCAAGCACAGGCAGCAAGCACAGGCAGCACAGCAAACACAGGCAGTACAGCAAGCACAGGCAGCACAGCAGCACAGGCAGCAAGCGCAGGCAGCACAGCAAGCACAGGCAGCAAGCAGAGGCAGCACAGGCAGCAAGCACAGGCAGCACAGCAGCACAGGCAGCAAGCACAGGCAGCACAGCAAGCACAGGCACGTTAGAAACCCGCAAAATAGCTCGACGTGATGTGTTCGTTTTAGCGATTCTGGGGGAAGTGCAGAGGGGTCAAGCTCCGTCCTCTTGCCAACAGGCAAAGCCTGCTCCGATCTTCGGCGAGATTCACTCTCGCATTTGTTTACAATGCTTACTCTTACTGAGACGCAGGTCAATGCACCGGCCGCCGAGGTAAACATATGATCCGCGACTCTCGGCGCCTCCAAAAACAGGTGACACAGCAACGCACTGTCGTGTGCCACTGTCGAATTACCGCGTGTTATGGGCGAAATCAAATGCATCGCTAACAGGCAGCACAGCAAGCACAGGCAGCAAGCACAGGCAGCACAGGCAGCACAGGCAGCAAGCACAGGCAGCACAGCAAGCACAGGCAGCAAGCACAGGCAGCACAGAAAGCACAGGCAGCACAGCAAGCACAAGCAGCACAGCAGCACAGGCAGCAAGCACAGGCAGCACAGCAGCACAGGCAGCAAGCACAGGCAGCAAGCACAGGCAGCACAGCAAACACAGGCAGCACAGCAAGCACAGGCAGCACAGCAGCACAGGCAGCAAGCACAGGCAGCACAGCAAACACAGGCAGCAAGCACAGGCAGCATGCACAGGCAGCACAGCAAGCACAGGCAGCAAGCACAGGCAGCACAGCAAGCACAGGCAGCAAGCACAGGCAGCACAGCAAACACAGGCAGTACAGCAAGCACAGGCAGCACAGCAGCACAGGCAGCAAGCACAGGCTGCACAGCAAGCACAGGCAGCAAGCACAGGCAGCACAGCAAGCACAGGCAGCAAGCACAGGCAGCAGAGCAAGCACATGCAGCAAGCGCAGGCAGCACAGCAAGCACAGGCAGCAAGCACAGGCAGCACAGCAGCACAGGCAGCAAGCATAGGCAGCACAGCAAGCACAGGCAGCAAGCACAGGCAGCACAGCAAGCACAGGCAGCACAGAGAGCACAGGCAGCACAGCAAGCACAGGCAGCACAGCACAGGCAGCACAGCAAGCACAGGCAGCAAGCACAGGCAGCACAGACAGCAAGCACAGGCAGCACAGCAAGCACAGGCAGCAAGCACAGGCAGCACAGCAAGCACAGGCAGCAAGCACAGGCAGCACAGAAAACACAGGCAGCACAGCAAGCACAGGCAGCACAGCACAGGCAGCACAGCAAGCACAGGCAGCACAGCAAGCACAGGCAGCAAGCACAGGCAGCAAGCACAGGCAGCAGAGCAAGCACATGCAGCAAGCGCAGGCAGCACAGCAAGCACAGGCAGCAAGCACAGGCAGCACAGCAGCACAGGCAGCAAGCACAGGCAGCACAGCAAGCACAGGCAGCAAGCACAGGCAGCACAGCAAGCACAGGCAGCACAGAGAGAACAGGCAGCACAGCAAGCACAGGCAGCACAGCACAGGCAGCACAGCAAGCACAGGCAGCAAGCACAGGCAGCACAGACAGCAAGCACAGGCAGCACAGCAAGCACAGGCAGCAAGCACAGGCAGCACAGCAAACACAGGCAGCACAGCAAGGACAGGCAGCAAGCACAGGCAGCACAGCAAACACAGGCAGTACAGCAAGCACAGGCAGCACAGCAGCACAGGCAGCAAGCGCAGGCAGCAAGCACAGGCAGCAAGCACAGGCAGCACAGCAAGCACAGACAGCAAGCACAGGCAGCACAGCAAGCACAGGCAGCAAGCACAGGCAGCACAGCAAACACAGGCAGCAAGCACAGGCAGCACAGAAAGCACAGGCAGCACAGCAAGCACAAGCAGCACAGCAGCACAGGCAGCAAGCACAGGCAGCACAGCAGCACAGGCAGCAAGCACAGGCAGCAAGCACAGGCAGCACAGCAAACACAGGCAGCACAGCAAGCACAGGCAGCACAGCAGCACAGGCAGCAAGCACAGGCAGCACAGCAAACACAGGCAGCAAGCACAGGCAGCATGCACAGGCAGCACAGCAAGCACAGGCAGCAAGCACAGGCAGCACAGCAAGCACAGGCAGCAAGCACAGGCAGCACAGCAAACACAGGCAGTACAGCAAGCACAGGCAGCACAGCAGCACAGGCAGCAAGCACAGGCTGCACAGCAAGCACAGGCAGCAAGCACAGGCAGCACAGCAAGCACAGGCAGCAAGCACAGGCAGCAGAGCAAGCACATGCAGCAAGCGCAGGCAGCACAGCAAGCACAGGCAGCAAGCACAGGCAGCACAGCAGCACAGGCAGCAAGCATAGGCAGCACAGCAAGCACAGGCAGCAAGCACAGGCAGCACAGCAAGCACAGGCAGCACAGAGAGCACAGGCAGCACAGCAAGCACAGGCAGCACAGCACAGGCAGCACAGCAAGCACAGGCAGCAAGCACAGGCAGCACAGACAGCAAGCACAGGCAGCACAGCAAGCACAGGCAGCAAGCACAGGCAGCACAGCAAGCACAGGCAGCAAGCACAGGCAGCACAGAAAACACAGGCAGCACAGCAAGCACAGGCAGCACAGCACAGGCAGCACAGCAAGCACAGGCAGCACAGCAAGCACAGGCAGCAAGCACAGGCAGCAAGCACAGGCAGCAGAGCAAGCACATGCAGCAAGCGCAGGCAGCACAGCAAGCACAGGCAGCAAGCACAGGCAGCACAGCAGCACAGGCAGCAAGCACAGGCAGCACAGCAAGCACAGGCAGCAAGCACAGGCAGCACAGCAAGCACAGGCAGCACAGAGAGAACAGGCAGCACAGCAAGCACAGGCAGCACAGCACAGGCAGCACAGCAAGCACAGGCAGCAAGCACAGGCAGCACAGACAGCAAGCACAGGCAGCACAGCAAGCACAGGCAGCAAGCACAGGCAGCACAGCAAACACAGGCAGCACAGCAAGGACAGGCAGCAAGCACAGGCAGCACAGCAAACACAGGCAGTACAGCAAGCACAGGCAGCACAGCAGCACAGGCAGCAAGCGCAGGCAGCAAGCACAGGCAGCAAGCACAGGCAGCACAGCAAGCACAGACAGCAAGCACAGGCAGCACAGCAAGCACAGGCAGCAAGCACAGGCAGCAAACACAGGCAGCACAGCAAGCACAGGCAGCAAGCACAGGCAGCACAGCAAACACAGGCAGTACAGCAAGCACAGGCAGCACAGCAGCACAGGCAGCAAGCGCAGGCAGCACAGCAAGCACAGGCAGCAAGCACAGGCAGCACAGCAAGCACAGGCAGCAAGCACAGGCAGCACAGCAAACACAGGCAGCACAGTAAGCACAGGCAGCACAGCACAGGCAGCACAGCAAGCACAGGCAGCAAGCACAGGCAGCACAGCAGCACAGGCAGCAAGCACAGGCAGCACAGCGAGCAAGCACAGGCAGCACAGCAAGCACAGGCACGTTAGAAACCCGCAAAATAGCTCGACGTGATGTGTTCGTTTTAGCGATTCTGGGGGAAGTGCAGAGGGGTCAAGCTCCGTCCTCTTTCCAACAGGCAAAGCCTGCTCCGATCTTCGGCGAGATTCACTCTCGCATTTGTTTACAATGCTTACTCTTACTGAGACGCAGGTCAATACACCGGCCGCCGAGGTAAACATATGATCCGCGACTCTCGGCGCCTCCAAAAACAGGTGACACAGCAACGCACTGTCGTGTGCCACTGTCGAATTACCGCGTGTTATGGGCGAAATCAAATGCATCGCTAACAGGCAGCACAGCAAGCACAGGCAGCAAGCACAGGCAGCACAGGCAGCACAGCAAGCACAGGCAGCAAGCACAGTCAGCACAGCAAGCACAGGCAGCAAGCACAGGCAGCACAGAAAGCACAGGCAGCACAGCAAGCACAAGCAGCACAGCAGCACAGGCAGCAAGAACAGGCAGCACAGCAGCACAGGCAGCAAGCACAGGCAGCACAGCAAGCACAGGCAGCAAGCACAGGCAGCACAGCAAACACAGGCAGCACAGCAAGCACAGGCAGCACAGCGGCACAGGCAGCAAGCACAGGCAGCACAGCAAACACAGGCAGCAAGCACAGGCAGCATGCACAGGCAGCACAGCAAGCACAGGCAGCAAGCACAGGCAGCACAGCAAGCACAGGCAGCAAGCACAGGCAGCACAGAAAACACAGGCAGTACAGCAAGCACAGGCAGCACAGCAGCACAGGCAGCAAGCACAGGCTGCACAGCAAGCACAGGCAGCAAGCACAGGCAGCACAGCAAGCACAGGCAGCAAGCACAGGCAGCACAGGCAGCAAGCACAGGCAGCACAGCAAACACAGGCAGCACAGCAAGCACAGGCAGCACAGCAAACACAGGCAGCACAGCAAGCACAGGCAGCACAGCAAACACAGGCAGTACAGCAAGCACAGGCAGCAGAGCAGCACAGGCAGCAAGCACAGGCAGCACAGCAAGCACAGGCAGCAAGCACAGGCAGCACAGCAAGCACAGGCAGCAAGCACAGGCAGCACAGCAAACACAGGCAGCAAGCACAGGCAGCACAGCAAACACAGGCAGCACAGCAAGCACAGGCAGCACAGGCAGCACAGCACAGGCAGCACAGCAAGCACAAGCAGCAAGCACAGGCAGCACAGCAAGCACAGGCAGCAAGCACAGGCAGCACAGCAAGCACAGGCAGCACAGCACAGGCAGCACAGCAAGCACAGGCAGCAAGCACAGGCAGCACAGCAAGCACAGGCAGCAAGCACAGGCAGCACAGCAAGCACAGGCAGCAAGCACAGGCAACACAGCAAGCACAGGCAGCAAGCACAGGCATGTTAGAAACCCGCAAAATAGCTCGACGTGATGTGTTCGTTTTAGCGATTCTGGGGGAAGTGCAGAGGGGTCAAGCTCCGTCCTCTTTCCAACAGGCAAAGCCTGCTCCGATCTTCGGCGAGATTCACTCTCGCATTTGTTTACAATGCTTACTCTTACTGAGACGCAGGTCAATGCACCGGCCGCCGAGGTAAACATATGATCCCTGACTCTCGGCGCCTCCAAAAACAGGTGACACAGCAACGCACTGTCGTGTGCCACTGTCGAATTACCGCGTGTTATGGGCGAAATCAAATGCATCGCTAACAGGCAGCACAGCAGGCACAGGCAGCACAGCAAGCACAGGCAGCACAGCACAGGCAGCACAGCAAGCACAGGCAACACAGCAAGCACAGGCAGCAAGCACAGGCAGCACAGCAAGCACAGGCAGCAAGCACAGCTAGCAAGCACAGGCAGCACAGCAAGCACAGGCAGCACAGCACAGGCAGCACAGCAAGCACAGGCAGCAAGCACAGGCAGCACAGCAAGCACAGGCAGCAAGCACAGGCAGCACAGCAAGCACAGGCAGCACAGCAGCACAGGCAGCAAGCACAGGCAGCAAGCACAGGCAGCACAGCAAGCACAGGCAGCACAGCAAGCACAGCGAGCAAGCACAGGCAGCACAGCAAGCACAGGCACGTTAGAAACCCGCAAAATAGCTCGACGTGATGTGTTCGTTTTAGCGATTCTGGGGGAAGTGCAGAGGGGTCAAGCTCCGTCCTCTTTCCAACAGGCAAAGCCTGCTCCGATCTTCGGCGAGATTCACTCTCGCATTTGTTTACAATGCTTACTCTTACTGAGACGCAGGTCAATGCACCGGCCGCCGAGGTAAACATATGATCCGCGACTCTCGGCGCCTCCAAATACAGGTTACACAGCAACGCTCTGTCGTGTGCCACTGTCGAATTATCGCGTGTTATGGGCGAAATCAAATGCATCGCTAACAGGCAGCACAGCAAGCACAGGCAGCAAGCACAGGCAGCACAGGCAGCACAGCAAGCACAGGCAGCAAGCACAGGCAGCACAGCAAGCACAGGCAGCAAGCACAGGCAGCACAGAAAGCACAGGCAGCACAGCAAGCACAGGCAGCACAGCAGCACAGGCAGCAAGCACAGGCAGCACAGCAGCACAGGCAGCAAGCACAGGCAGCACAACAAGCACAGCGAGCAAGCACAGGCAGCACAGCAAGCACAGGCACGTTAGAAACCCGCAAAATAGCTCGACGTGATGTGTTCGTTTTAGCGATTCTGGGGGAAGTGCAGAGGGGTCAAGCTCCGTCCTCTTTCCAACAGGCAAAGCCTGCTCCGATCTTCGGCGAGATTCACTCTCGCATTTGTTTACAATGCTTACTCTTACTGAGACGCAGGTCAATGCACCGGCCGTCGAGGTAAACATATGATCCGCGACTCTCGGCGCCTCCAAAAACAGGTGACACAGCAACGCACTGTCGTGTGCCACTGTCGAATTACCGCGTGTTATGGGCGAAATCAAATGCATCGCTAACAGGCAGCACACCAAGTACAGGCAGCAAGCACAGGCAGCGCAGCAAGCACAGGCAGCAAGCACAGGCAGCAAGCACAGGCACCACAGCAAGCACAGGCAGCAAGCACAGGCACCACAGCAAGCACAGGCAGCAAGCACAGGCAGCACAGCAAGCACAGGCAGCAAGCACGGGCAGCACAGCAAGCACAGGCAGCACAGCAAGCACAAGCAGCACAGCAGCACAGGCAGCAAGCACAGGCAGCACAGCAGCACAGGCAGCAAGCACAGGCAGCACAGCAAGCACAGGCTGCAAGCACAGGCAGCACAGGAAACACAGGCAGCACAGCAAGCACAGGCAGCACAGCAGCACAGGCAGCAAGCACAGGCAGCACAGCAAACACAGGCAGCAAGCACAGGCAGCATGCACAGGCAGCACAGCAAGCACAGGCAGCAAGCACAGGCAGCACAGCAAGCACAGGCAGCAAGCACAGGCAACACAGCAAGCACAGGCAGCAAGCACAGGCATGTTAGAAACCCGCAAAATAGCTCGACGTGATGTGTTCGTTTTAGCGATTCTGGGGGAAGTGCAGAGGGGTCAAGCTCCGTCCTCTTTCCAACAGGCAAAGCCTGCTCCGATCTTCGGCGAGATTCACTCTCGCATTTGTTTACAATGCTTACTCTTACTGAGACGCAGGTCAATGCACCGGCCGCCGAGGTAAACATATGATCCCTGACTCTCGGCGCCTCCAAAAACAGGTGACACAGCAACGCACTGTCGTGTGCCACTGTCGAATTACCGCGTGTTATGGGCGAAATCAAATGCATCGCTAACAGGCAGCACAGCAAGCACAGGCAGCAAGCACAGGCAGCACAGGCAGCACAGGCAGCAAGCACAGGCAGCACAGCAAGCACAGGCAGCAAGCACAGGCAGCACAGAAAGCACAGGCAGCACAGCAAGCACAAGCAGCACAGCAGCACAGGCAGCAAGCACAGGCAGCACAGCAGCACAGGCAGCAAGCACAGGCAGCAAGCACAGGCAGCACAGCAAACACAGGCAGCACAGCAAGCACAGGCAGCACAGCAGCACAGGCAGCAAGCACAGGCAGCACAGCAAACACAGGCAGCAAGCACAGGCAGCATGCACAGGCAGCACAGCAAGCACAGGCAGCAAGCACAGGCAGCACAGCAAGCACAGGCAGCAAGCACAGGCAGCACAGCAAACACAGGCAGTACAGCAAGCACAGGCAGCACAGCAGCACAGGCAGCAAGCACAGGCTGCACAGCAAGCACAGGCAGCAAGCACAGGCAGCACAGCAAGCACAGGCAGCAAGCACAGGCAGCAGAGCAAGCACATGCAGCAAGCGCAGGCAGCACAGCAAGCACAGGCAGCAAGCACAGGCAGCACAGCAGCACAGGCAGCAAGCATAGGCAGCACAGCAAGCACAGGCAGCAAGCACAGGCAGCACAGCAAGCACAGGCAGCACAGAGAGCACAGGCAGCACAGCAAGCACAGGCAGCACAGCACAGGCAGCACAGCAAGCACAGGCAGCAAGCACAGGCAGCACAGACAGCAAGCACAGGCAGCACAGCAAGCACAGGCAGCAAGCACAGGCAGCACAGCAAGCACAGGCAGCAAGCACAGGCAGCACAGAAAACACAGGCAGCACAGCAAGCACAGGCAGCACAGCACAGGCAGCACAGCAAGCACAGGCAGCACAGCAAGCACAGGCAGCAAGCACAGGCAGCAAGCACAGGCAGCAGAGCAAGCACATGCAGCAAGCGCAGGCAGCACAGCAAGCACAGGCAGCAAGCACAGGCAGCACAGCAGCACAGGCAGCAAGCACAGGCAGCACAGCAAGCACAGGCAGCAAGCACAGGCAGCACAGCAAGCACAGGCAGCACAGAGAGAACAGGCAGCACAGCAAGCACAGGCAGCACAGCACAGGCAGCACAGCAAGCACAGGCAGCAAGCACAGGCAGCACAGACAGCAAGCACAGGCAGCACAGCAAGCACAGTCAGCAAGCACAGGCAGCACAGCAAACACAGGCAGCACAGCAAGGACAGGCAGCAAGCACAGGCAGCACAGCAAACACAGGCAGTACAGCAAGCACAGGCAGCACAGCAGCACAGGCAGCAAGCGCAGGCAGCAAGCACAGGCAGCAAGCACAGGCAGCACAGCAAGCACAGACAGCAAGCACAGGCAGCACAGCAAGCACAGGCAGCAAGCACAGGCAGCACAGCAAACACAGGCAGCACAGCAAGCACAGGCAGCAAGCACAGGCAGCACAGCAAACACAGGCAGTACAGCAAGCACAGGCAGCACAGCAGCACAGGCAGCAAGCGCAGGCAGCACAGCAAGCACAGGCAGCAAGCACAGGCAGCACAGCAAGCACAGGCAGCAAGCACAGGCAGCACAGCAAACACAGGCAGCACAGTAAGCACAGGCAGCACAGCACAGGCAGCACAGCAAGCACAGGCAGCACAGCAAGCACAGGCAGCAAGCACAGGCAGCACAGCAGCACAGGCAGCAAGCACAGGCAGCACAGCGAGCAAGCACAGGCAGCACAGCAAGCACAGGCACGTTAGAAACCCGCAAAATAGCTCGACGTGATGTGTTCGTTTTAGCGATTCTGGGGGAAGTGCAGAGGGGTCAAGCTCCGTCCTCTTTCCAACAGGCAAAGCCTGCTCCGATCTTCGGCGAGATTCACTCTCGCATTTGTTTACAATGCTTACTCTTACTGAGACGCAGGTCAATACACCGGCCGCCGAGGTAAACATATGATCCGCGACTCTCGGCGCCTCCAAAAACAGGTGACACAGCAACGCACTGTCGTGTGCCACTGTCGAATTACCGCGTGTTATGGGCGAAATCAAATGCATCGCTAACAGGCAGCACAGCAAGCACAGGCAGCAAGCACAGGCAGCACAGGCAGCACAGCAAGCACAGGCAGCAAGCACAGTCAGCACAGCAAGCACAGGCAGCAAGCACAGGCAGCACAGAAAGCACAGGCAGCACAGCAAGCACAAGCAGCACAGCAGCACAGGCAGCAAGAACAGGCAGCACAGCAGCACAGGCAGCAAGCACAGGCAGCACAGCAAGCACAGGCAGCAAGCACAGGCAGCACAGCAAACACAGGCAGCACAGCAAGCACAGGCAGCACAGCGGCACAGGCAGCAAGCACAGGCAGCACAGCAAACACAGGCAGCAAGCACAGGCAGCATGCACAGGCAGCACAGCAAGCACAGGCAGCAAGCACAGGCAGCACAGCAAGCACAGGCAGCAAGCACAGGCAGCACAGAAAACACAGGCAGTACAGCAAGCACAGGCAGCACAGCAGCACAGGCAGCAAGCACAGGCTGCACAGCAAGCACAGGCAGCAAGCACAGGCAGCACAGCAAGCACAGGCAGCAAGCACAGGCAGCACAGGCAGCAAGCACAGGCAGCACAGCAAACACAGGCAGCACAGCAAGCACAGGCAGCACAGCAAACACAGGCAGCACAGCAAGCACAGGCAGCACAGCAAACACAGGCAGTACAGCAAGCACAGGCAGCAGAGCAGCACAGGCAGCAAGCACAGGCAGCACAGCAAGCACAGGCAGCAAGCACAGGCAGCACAGCAAGCACAGGCAGCAAGCACAGGCAGCACAGCAAACACAGGCAGCAAGCACAGGCAGCACAGCAAACACAGGCAGCACAGCAAGCACAGGCAGCACAGGCAGCACAGCACAGGCAGCACAGCAAGCACAAGCAGCAAGCACAGGCAGCACAGCAAGCACAGGCAGCAAGCACAGGCAGCACAGCAAGCACAGGCAGCACAGCACAGGCAGCACAGCAAGCACAGGCAGCAAGCACAGGCAGCACAGCAAGCACAGGCAGCAAGCACAGGCAGCACAGCAAGCACAGGCAGCAAGCACAGGCAACACAGCAAGCACAGGCAGCAAGCACAGGCATGTTAGAAACCCGCAAAATAGCTCGACGTGATGTGTTCGTTTTAGCGATTCTGGGGGAAGTGCAGAGGGGTCAAGCTCCGTCCTCTTTCCAACAGGCAAAGCCTGCTCCGATCTTCGGCGAGATTCACTCTCGCATTTGTTTACAATGCTTACTCTTACTGAGACGCAGGTCAATGCACCGGCCGCCGAGGTAAACATATGATCCCTGACTCTCGGCGCCTCCAAAAACAGGTGACACAGCAACGCACTGTCGTGTGCCACTGTCGAATTACCGCGTGTTATGGGCGAAATCAAATGCATCGCTAACAGGCAGCACAGCAGGCACAGGCAGCACAGCAAGCACAGGCAGCACAGCACAGGCAGCACAGCAAGCACAGGCAACACAGCAAGCACAGGCAGCAAGCACAGGCAGCACAGCAAGCACAGGCAGCAAGCACAGCTAGCAAGCACAGGCAGCACAGCAAGCACAGGCAGCACAGCACAGGCAGCACAGCAAGCACAGGCAGCAAGCACAGGCAGCACAGCAAGCACAGGCAGCAAGCACAGGCAGCACAGCAGCACAGGCAGCAAGCACAGGCAGCAAGCACAGGCAGCACAGCAAGCACAGGCAGCACAGCAAGCACAGCGAGCAAGCACAGGCAGCACAGCAAGCACAGGCACGTTAGAAACCCGCAAAATAGCTCGACGTGATGTGTTCGTTTTAGCGATTCTGGGGGAAGTGCAGAGGGGTCAAGCTCCGTCCTCTTTCCAACAGGCAAAGCCTGCTCCGATCTTCGGCGAGATTCACTCTCGCATTTGTTTACAATGCTTACTCTTACTGAGACGCAGGTCAATGCACCGGCCGCCGAGGTAAACATATGATCCGCGACTCTCGGCGCCTCCAAATACAGGTTACACAGCAACGCTCTGTCGTGTGCCACTGTCGAATTATCGCGTGTTATGGGCGAAATCAAATGCATCGCTAACAGGCAGCACAGCAAGCACAGGCAGCAAGCACAGGCAGCACAGGCAGCACAGCAAGCACAGGCAGCAAGCACAGGCAGCACAGCAAGCACAGGCAGCAAGCACAGGCAGCACAGAAAGCACAGGCAGCACAGCAAGCACAGGCAGCACAGCAGCACAGGCAGCAAGCACAGGCAGCACAGCAGCACAGGCAGCAAGCACAGGCAGCACAACAAGCACAGCGAGCAAGCACAGGCAGCACAGCAAGCACAGGCACGTTAGAAACCCGCAAAATAGCTCGACGTGATGTGTTCGTTTTAGCGATTCTGGGGGAAGTGCAGAGGGGTCAAGCTCCGTCCTCTTTCCAACAGGCAAAGCCTGCTCCGATCTTCGGCGAGATTCACTCTCGCATTTGTTTACAATGCTTACTCTTACTGAGACGCAGGTCAATGCACCGGCCGTCGAGGTAAACATATGATCCGCGACTCTCGGCGCCTCCAAAAACAGGTGACACAGCAACGCACTGTCGTGTGCCACTGTCGAATTACCGCGTGTTATGGGCGAAATCAAATGCATCGCTAACAGGCAGCACACCAAGTACAGGCAGCAAGCACAGGCAGCGCAGCAAGCACAGGCAGCAAGCACAGGCAGCAAGCACAGGCACCACAGCAAGCACAGGCAGCAAGCACAGGCACCACAGCAAGCACAGGCAGCAAGCACAGGCAGCACAGCAAGCACAGGCAGCAAGCACGGGCAGCACAGCAAGCACAGGCAGCACAGCAAGCACAAGCAGCACAGCAGCACAGGCAGCAAGCACAGGCAGCACAGCAGCACAGGCAGCAAGCACAGGCAGCACAGCAAGCACAGGCTGCAAGCACAGGCAGCACAGGAAACACAGGCAGCACAGCAAGCACAGGCAGCACAGCAGCACAGGCAGCAAGCACAGGCAGCACAGCAAACACAGGCAGCAAGCACAGGCAGCATGCACAGGCAGCACAGCAAGCACAGGCAGCAAGCACAGGCAGCACAGCAAGCACAGGCAGCAAGCACAGGCAACACAGCAAGCACAGGCAGCAAGCACAGGCATGTTAGAAACCCGCAAAATAGCTCGACGTGATGTGTTCGTTTTAGCGATTCTGGGGGAAGTGCAGAGGGGTCAAGCTCCGTCCTCTTTCCAACAGGCAAAGCCTGCTCCGATCTTCGGCGAGATTCACTCTCGCATTTGTTTACAATGCTTACTCTTACTGAGACGCAGGTCAATGCACCGGCCGCCGAGGTAAACATATGATCCCTGACTCTCGGCGCCTCCAAAAACAGGTGACACAGCAACGCACTGTCGTGTGCCACTGTCGAATTACCGCGTGTTATGGGCGAAATCAAATGCATCGCTAACAGGCAGCACAGCAGGCACAGGCAGCACAGCAAGCACAGGCAGCACAGCACAGGCAGCACAGCAAGCACAAACAGCAAGCACAGGCAGCACAGCAAGCACAGGCAGCAAGCACAGGCAGTACAGCAAGGACAGGCAGCAAGCACAGGCAGCAAGCACAGGCAGCACAGCAAGCACAGGCAGCACAGCAAGCACAGGCAGCAAGCACAGGCAGCAAGCACAGGCAGAAAGCACAGGCAGCACAGCAAGCACAGGCATCACAGCAAGCACAGGCAGCACACCAAGCACAGGCAGCAAGCTCAGGCAGCACACCAAGCACAGGCAGCACAGCAAGCACAGGCAGCACAGCACAGGCAGCACAGCAAGCACAGGCAGCAAGCACAGGCAGCACAGCAAGCACAGGCAGCAAGCACAGGCAGCACAGCAAGCACAGGCAGCACAGCAGCACAGGCAGCAAGCACAGGCAGCAAGCACAGGCAGCACAGCAAGCACAGGCAGCACAGCAAGCACAGCGAGCAAGCACAGGCAGCACAGCAAGCACAGGCACGTTAGAAACCCGCAAAATAGCTCGACGTGATGTGTTCGTTTTAGCGATTCTGGGGGAAGTGCAGAGGGGTCAAGCTCCGTCCTCTTTCCAACAGGCAAAGCCTGCTCCGATCTTCGGCGAGATTCACTCTCGCATTTGTTTACAATGCTTACTCTTACTGAGACGCAGGTCAATGCACCGGCCGCCGAGGTAAACATATGATCCGCGACTCTCGGCGCCTCCAAAAACAGGTGACACAGCAAGGCACTGTCGTGTGCCACTGTCGAATTACCGCGTGTTATGGGCGAAATCAAATGCATCGCTAACAGGCAGCACAGCAAGCACAGGCAGCACAGCAAGCACATGCAGCACACCAAGCACAGGCAGCACAGCAAGCACAGCAAGCACGGGCAGCAAGCACAGGCAACACAGTAAGCACAGGCAGCAAGCACGGGAAGCACAGCAAGCCGAGGCAGCACAGCAAGCACAGGCAGCAAGCACAGGCAGCACAGCAAGCACAGGCAGCAAGCACGGGCAGCACAGCAAGCCGAGGCAGCACAGCAAGCACAGGCAGCTTGCACAGGCAGCATAGCAAGCACAGGCAGCAAGCACAGGCAACACAGCAAGCACAGGCAGCAAGCACAGGCAGCACAGCAAGCACAGGCAGCAAGCACGGGCAGCACAGCAAGCCGAGGCAGCACAGCAAGCACAGGCAGCATAGCAAGCACAGCAAGCACAGGCAGCAAGCACAGGCAACACAGTAAGCACAGGCAGCAAGCACGGGAAGCACAGCAAGCCGAGGCAGCACAGCAAGCACAAACAGCAAGCACAGGCAGCACAGCAAGCACAGGCAGCAAGCACAGGCAGCACAGCAAGCACAGGCAGCAAGCACTGGCAGCACAGCAAGCACAGGCAGCACAGCACAGGCAGCACAGCAAGCACAGGCATCTTGCACAGGCAGCATAGCAAGCACAGCAAGCACAGGCAGCAAGCACAGGCAGCACAGCAAGCACAGGCAGCAAGCACAGGCAGCACAGCAAGCACAGGCGGCAAGCACAGGCAGCACAGCAAGCACAGGCGGCACAGCAAGCACAGGCAGCATAGCAAGCACAGGCAGCAAGCACAGGCAGCACAGCAAGCACAGGCAGCAAGCACAGGCAGCAAGCACAGGCAGCAAGCACAGGCAACACAGTAAGCACAGGCAGCAAGCACAGGCAGCAAGCACAGGCAGCAAGCACAGGCGGCAAGCACAGGCATGTTAGAAACCCGCAAAATAGCTCGACGAGATGTGTTCCTTTTAGCGATTCTGGGGGAAGGGCAGAGGGGTCAAGCTCCGTCCTCTTTCCAACAGGCAAAGCCTGCTCCGATCTTCGGCGAGATTCACTCTCGCATTTCTTTACAATGCTTACTCTTACTGAGACGCAGGTCAATGCACCGGCCGCCGAGGTAAACATATGATCCGCAACTCTCGGCGCCTCCAAAAACAGGTGACACAGCAACGCACTGTCGTGTGCCACTGTCGAATTACCGCGTGTTATGGGCGAAATCAAATGCATCGCTAACAGGCAGCACAGCAAGCACAGGCAGCAAGCACAGGCAGCACAGCAAGCACAGGCAGCACAGCACAGGCAGCACAGCAAGCACAGGCAGCAAGCACAGGCAGCACAGCAAGCACAGGCAGCAAGCACAGGCAGCACAGCAAGCACAGGCAGCAAGCACAGGCAACACAGCAAGCACAGGCAGCAAGCACAGGCATGTTAGAAACCCGCAAAATAGCTCGACGTGATGTGTTCGTTTTAGCGATTCTGGGGGAAGTGCAGAGGGGTCAAGCTCCGTCCTCTTTCCAACAGGCAAAGCCTGCTCCGATCTTCGGCGAGATTCACTCTCGCATTTGTTTACAATGCTTACTCTTACTGAGACGCAGGTCAATGCACCGGCCGCCGAGGTAAACATATGATCCCTGACTCTCGGCGCCTCCAAAAACAGGTGACACAGCAACGCACTGTCGTGTGCCACTGTCGAATTACCGCGTGTTATGGGCGAAATCAAATGCATCGCTAACAGGCAGCACAGCAGGCACAGGCAGCACAGCAAGCACAGGCAGCACAGCACAGGCAGCACAGCAAGCACAGGCAACACAGCAAGCACAGGCAGCAAGCACAGGCAGCACAGCAAGCACAGGCAGCAAGCACAGCTAGCAAGCACAGGCAGCACAGCAAGCACAGGCAGCACAGCACAGGCAGCACAGCAAGCACAGGCAGCAAGCACAGGCAGCACAGCAAGCACAGGCAGCAAGCACAGGCAGCACAGCAGCACAGGCAGCAAGCACAGGCAGCAAGCACAGGCAGCACAGCAAGCACAGGCAGCACAGCAAGCACAGCGAGCAAGCACAGGCAGCACAGCAAGCACAGGCACGTTAGAAACCCGCAAAATAGCTCGACGTGATGTGTTCGTTTTAGCGATTCTGGGGGAAGTGCAGAGGGGTCAAGCTCCGTCCTCTTTCCAACAGGCAAAGCCTGCTCCGATCTTCGGCGAGATTCACTCTCGCATTTGTTTACAATGCTTACTCTTACTGAGACGCAGGTCAATGCACCGGCCGCCGAGGTAAACATATGATCCGCGACTCTCGGCGCCTCCAAATACAGGTTACACAGCAACGCTCTGTCGTGTGCCACTGTCGAATTATCGCGTGTTATGGGCGAAATCAAATGCATCGCTAACAGGCAGCACAGCAAGCACAGGCAGCAAGCACAGGCAGCACAGGCAGCACAGCAAGCACAGGCAGCAAGCACAGGCAGCACAGCAAGCACAGGCAGCAAGCACAGGCAGCACAGAAAGCACAGGCAGCACAGCAAGCACAGGCAGCACAGCAGCACAGGCAGCAAGCACAGGCAGCACAGCAGCACAGGCAGCAAGCACAGGCAGCACAACAAGCACAGCGAGCAAGCACAGGCAGCACAGCAAGCACAGGCACGTTAGAAACCCGCAAAATAGCTCGACGTGATGTGTTCGTTTTAGCGATTCTGGGGGAAGTGCAGAGGGGTCAAGCTCCGTCCTCTTTCCAACAGGCAAAGCCTGCTCCGATCTTCGGCGAGATTCACTCTCGCATTTGTTTACAATGCTTACTCTTACTGAGACGCAGGTCAATGCACCGGCCGTCGAGGTAAACATATGATCCGCGACTCTCGGCGCCTCCAAAAACAGGTGACACAGCAACGCACTGTCGTGTGCCACTGTCGAATTACCGCGTGTTATGGGCGAAATCAAATGCATCGCTAACAGGCAGCACACCAAGTACAGGCAGCAAGCACAGGCAGCGCAGCAAGCACAGGCAGCAAGCACAGGCAGCAAGCACAGGCACCACAGCAAGCACAGGCAGCAAGCACAGGCACCACAGCAAGCACAGGCAGCAAGCACAGGCAGCACAGCAAGCACAGGCAGCAAGCACGGGCAGCACAGCAAGCACAGGCAGCACAGCAAGCACAAGCAGCACAGCAGCACAGGCAGCAAGCACAGGCAGCACAGCAGCACAGGCAGCAAGCACAGGCAGCACAGCAAGCACAGGCTGCAAGCACAGGCAGCACAGGAAACACAGGCAGCACAGCAAGCACAGGCAGCACAGCAGCACAGGCAGCAAGCACAGGCAGCACAGCAAACACAGGCAGCAAGCACAGGCAGCATGCACAGGCAGCACAGCAAGCACAGGCAGCAAGCACAGGCAGCACAGCAAGCACAGGCAGCAAGCACAGGCAACACAGCAAGCACAGGCAGCAAGCACAGGCATGTTAGAAACCCGCAAAATAGCTCGACGTGATGTGTTCGTTTTAGCGATTCTGGGGGAAGTGCAGAGGGGTCAAGCTCCGTCCTCTTTCCAACAGGCAAAGCCTGCTCCGATCTTCGGCGAGATTCACTCTCGCATTTGTTTACAATGCTTACTCTTACTGAGACGCAGGTCAATGCACCGGCCGCCGAGGTAAACATATGATCCCTGACTCTCGGCGCCTCCAAAAACAGGTGACACAGCAACGCACTGTCGTGTGCCACTGTCGAATTACCGCGTGTTATGGGCGAAATCAAATGCATCGCTAACAGGCAGCACAGCAGGCACAGGCAGCACAGCAAGCACAGGCAGCACAGCACAGGCAGCACAGCAAGCACAAACAGCAAGCACAGGCAGCACAGCAAGCACAGGCAGCAAGCACAGGCAGTACAGCAAGGACAGGCAGCAAGCACAGGCAGCAAGCACAGGCAGCACAGCAAGCACAGGCAGCACAGCAAGCACAGGCAGCAAGCACAGGCAGCAAGCACAGGCAGAAAGCACAGGCAGCACAGCAAGCACAGGCATCACAGCAAGCACAGGCAGCACACCAAGCACAGGCAGCAAGCTCAGGCAGCACACCAAGCACAGGCAGCACAGCAAGCACAGGCAGCACAGCACAGGCAGCACAGCAAGCACAGGCAGCAAGCACAGGCAGCACAGCAAGCACAGGCAGCAAGCACAGGCAGCACAGCAAGCACAGGCAGCACAGCAGCACAGGCAGCAAGCACAGGCAGCAAGCACAGGCAGCACAGCAAGCACAGGCAGCACAGCAAGCACAGCGAGCAAGCACAGGCAGCACAGCAAGCACAGGCACGTTAGAAACCCGCAAAATAGCTCGACGTGATGTGTTCGTTTTAGCGATTCTGGGGGAAGTGCAGAGGGGTCAAGCTCCGTCCTCTTTCCAACAGGCAAAGCCTGCTCCGATCTTCGGCGAGATTCACTCTCGCATTTGTTTACAATGCTTACTCTTACTGAGACGCAGGTCAATGCACCGGCCGCCGAGGTAAACATATGATCCGCGACTCTCGGCGCCTCCAAAAACAGGTGACACAGCAAGGCACTGTCGTGTGCCACTGTCGAATTACCGCGTGTTATGGGCGAAATCAAATGCATCGCTAACAGGCAGCACAGCAAGCACAGGCAGCACAGCAAGCACATGCAGCACACCAAGCACAGGCAGCACAGCAAGCACAGCAAGCACGGGCAGCAAGCACAGGCAACACAGTAAGCACAGGCAGCAAGCACGGGAAGCACAGCAAGCCGAGGCAGCACAGCAAGCACAGGCAGCAAGCACAGGCAGCACAGCAAGCACAGGCAGCAAGCACGGGCAGCACAGCAAGCCGAGGCAGCACAGCAAGCACAGGCAGCTTGCACAGGCAGCATAGCAAGCACAGGCAGCAAGCACAGGCAACACAGCAAGCACAGGCAGCAAGCACAGGCAGCACAGCAAGCACAGGCAGCAAGCACGGGCAGCACAGCAAGCCGAGGCAGCACAGCAAGCACAGGCAGCATAGCAAGCACAGCAAGCACAGGCAGCAAGCACAGGCAACACAGTAAGCACAGGCAGCAAGCACGGGAAGCACAGCAAGCCGAGGCAGCACAGCAAGCACAAACAGCAAGCACAGGCAGCACAGCAAGCACAGGCAGCAAGCACAGGCAGCACAGCAAGCACAGGCAGCAAGCACTGGCAGCACAGCAAGCACAGGCAGCACAGCACAGGCAGCACAGCAAGCACAGGCATCTTGCACAGGCAGCATAGCAAGCACAGCAAGCACAGGCAGCAAGCACAGGCAGCACAGCAAGCACAGGCAGCAAGCACAGGCAGCACAGCAAGCACAGGCGGCAAGCACAGGCAGCACAGCAAGCACAGGCGGCACAGCAAGCACAGGCAGCATAGCAAGCACAGGCAGCAAGCACAGGCAGCACAGCAAGCACAGGCAGCAAGCACAGGCAGCAAGCACAGGCAGCAAGCACAGGCAACACAGTAAGCACAGGCAGCAAGCACAGGCAGCAAGCACAGGCAGCAAGCACAGGCGGCAAGCACAGGCATGTTAGAAACCCGCAAAATAGCTCGACGAGATGTGTTCCTTTTAGCGATTCTGGGGGAAGGGCAGAGGGGTCAAGCTCCGTCCTCTTTCCAACAGGCAAAGCCTGCTCCGATCTTCGGCGAGATTCACTCTCGCATTTCTTTACAATGCTTACTCTTACTGAGACGCAGGTCAATGCACCGGCCGCCGAGGTAAACATATGATCCGCAACTCTCGGCGCCTCCAAAAACAGGTGACACAGCAACGCACTGTCGTGTGCCACTGTCGAATTACCGCGTGTTATGGGCGAAATCAAATGCATCGCTAACAGGCAGCACAGCAAGCACAGGCAGCAAGCACAGGCAGCACAGCAAGCACAGGCAGCAAGCACAGGCAGCACAGCAAGCACAGGCAGCAAGCACAGGCAGCACAGCAAGAACAGGCAGCAAGCACAGGCAGCACAGCAAGCACAGGCAGCACAGCAAGCACAGGCAGCAAGCACAGGCAGCAAGCACAGGCAGCACAGCAAGCACAGGCAGCAAGCACAGGCAGCAACCACAGCTAGCACAGGCAGCAAGCACAGGCAGTACAGCAAGCACAGGCAGCAAGCACAGGCAGCAAGCACAGGCAGCACAGCAAGCACAGGCAGCAAGCACAGGCAACACAGCAAGCACAGGCAGCAAGCACAGGCAGCACAGCAAGCACAGGCAGCAAGCACAGGCAGCACACCAAGCACAGGCAGCACAGCACAGGCAGCAAGCACAGGCATCACAGCAAGCACAGGTATGCTAGAAACCCGCAAAATAGCTCGACGAGATGTGTTCGTTTTAGCGATTCTGGGGGAAGTGCAGAGGGGTCAAGCTCCGTCCTCTTTCCATCAGGCAAAGCCTGCTCCGATCTTCGGCGAGATTCACTCTCGCATTTGTTTACAATGCTTACTCTTACTAAGACGCAGGTCAATGCACCGGCCGCCGAGGTAAACATATGATCCGCGACTCTCGGCACCTCCAAAAACAGGTGACACAGCAAGGCACTGTCGTGTGCCACTGTCGAATTACCGCGTGTTATGGGCGATATCAAATGCATCGCTAACAGGCAGCACAGCAAGCACAGGCAGCACAGCAAGCACATGCAGCACAGCAAGCACAGGCAGCTTGCACAGGCAGTTTGCACAGGCAGCATAGCAAACACAGCAAGCACAGGCAGCACAGCAAGCACAGGCAGCAAGCACTGGCAGCACAGCAAGCACAGGCAGCACAGGCAGCACAACAAGCACAGGCGGCACAGCAAGCACAGGCAGCAAGCACAGGCAGCACAGCAAGCACAGGCAGCACAGCAAGCACAGGCAGCAAGCACAGGCAGCACAGCAAGCACAGGCAGCTTGCACAGGCAGCATAGCAAGCACAGCAAGCACAGGCAGCAAGCACAGGCAGCAAGCACAGGCAGCACAGCAAGCACAGGCAGCACAGCAAGCACAGGCAGCAAGCACAGGCAGCACAGCAAGCACAGGCAGCTTGCACAGGCAGCATAGCAAGCACAGCAAGCACAGGCAGCAAGCACAGGCAGAAAGCACAGGCAGCACACCAAGCACAGGCAGCAAGCACAGGCAGCACACCAAGCACAGACAGCAAGCACAGGCAGCACTGCAAGCACAGGCAGCATGCACAGGCACCACAGCAAGCACAGGCAGCGAGCACAGGCAGCACAGCAAGCACAGGCAGCAAGCACAGGCACCACAGCAAGCACAGGCAGCAAGCACAGGCAGCACAGCAAGCACAGGCAGCACAGCAAGCACAGGCAACAAGCACAGGCAGCACAGCAAGCACAGGCAGCAAGCACAGGCAGCACAGCAAGCACAAACAGCAAGCACAGGCAGCACAGCAAGCACAGGCAGCAAGCACAGGCAGTACAGCAAGGACAGGCAGCAAGCACAGGCAGCAAGCACAGGCAGCACAGCAAGCACAGGCAGCACAGCAAGCACAGGCAGCAAGCACAGGCAGCAAGCACAGGCAGAAAGCACAGGCAGCACAGCAAGCACAGGCATCACAGCAAGCACAGGCAGCACACCAAGCACAGGCAGCAAGCTCAGGCAGCACACCAAGCACAGGCAGCACAGCAAGCACAGGCAGCAAGCACAGGCAGCACAGCAAGCACAGGCAGCAAGCACAGGCAGCTCAGGCAGCACAGCAAGCACAGGCAGCAAGCACAGGCAGCACAGCAAGCACAGGCAGCAAGCACAGGCAGCACAGCAAGCACAGGCAGCAAGCACAGGCAGCACAGCAAGCACAGGCAGCAAGCACGGGCAGCACAGCAAGCCCAGGCAGCTCAACAAGCACAGGCAGCTTGCACAGGCAGCATAGCAAGCACAGCAAGCACAGGCAGCAAGCACAGGCAGCACAGCAAGCACAGGCAGTAAGCACAGGCAGCACAGCAAGCACAGGCAGCACAGGCAGCACAACAAGCACAGGCGGCACAGCAAGCACAGGCAGCACAGCAAGCACAGGCAGCAAGCACAGGCATCAGAGCAAGCACAGGCAACAAGCACAGGCAGCACAGCAAGCACAGGCAGCAAGCACAGGCAGCAAGCACAGGCAGCACAGGCAGCAAGCACAGGCAACACAGTAAGCACAGGCAGCAAGCACAGGCAGCAAGCACAGGCAGCAAGCACAGGCGGCAAGCACAGGCATGTTAGAAACCCGCAAAATAGCTCGACGAGATGTGTTCCTTTTAGCGATTCTGGGGGAAGGGCAGAGGGGTCAAGTTCCGTCCTCTTTCCAACAGGCAAAGCCTGCTCCGATCTTCGGCGAGATTCACTCTCGCATTTGTTTACAATGCTTACTCTTACTGAGACGCAGGTCAATGCACCGGCCGCCGAGGTAAACATATGATCCGCGACTCTCGGCGCCTCCAAAAACAGGTGACACAGCAACGCACTGTCGTGTGCCACTGTCGAATTACCGCGTGTTATGGGCGAAATCAAATGCATCGCTAACAGGCAGCTCAGCAAGCACAGGCAGCACAGGCAGCAAGCACAGGCAGCACAGCAAGCAGAGGCAACAAGCACAGGCAGCACAGCAAGCACAGGCAGCAAGCACAGGCAGCACAGCAAGCACAGACAGCAAGCACAGGCAGCACAGCAAGCACAGGCAGCAAGCACAGGCAGCACAGCAAGCACAGGCAGCAAGCACAGGCAGCACACCAAGCACAGGCAGCACAGCACAGGCAGCAAGCACAGGCAGCACAGCAAGCACAGGCAGCAAGCACAGGCAGCACACCAAGCACAGGCAGCACAGCACAGGCAGCAAGCACAGGCAGCACAGCAAGCACAGGCAGCAAGCACAGGCAGCACAGCAAGCACAGTCAGCAAGCACAGGCAGCACAGCCAGCAAGCACAGGTATGCTAGAAAACCGCAAAATAGCTCGACGAGATGTGTTCGTTTTAGCGATTCTGGGGGAAGTGCAGAGGGGTCAAGCTCCGTCCTCTTTCCAACAGGCAAAGCCTGCTCCGATCTTCGGCGAGATTCACTCTCGCATTTGTTTACAATGCTTACTCTTACTAAGACGCAGGTCAATGCACCGGCCGCCGAGGTAAACATATGATCCGCGACTCTCGGCACCTCCAAAAACAGGTGACACAGCAAGGCACTGTCGTGTGCCACTGTCGAATTACCGCGTGTTATGGGCGAAATCAAATGCATCGCTAACAGGCAGCACAGCAAGCACAGGCAGCACAGCAAGCACAGGCAGCTTGCACAGGCAGTTTGCACAGGCAGCATAGCAAGCACAGCAAGCACAGGCAGCACAGCAAGCACAGGCAGCAAGCACTGGCAGCACAGCAAGCATAGGCAGCACAGGCAGAACAACAAGCACAGGCGGCACAGCAAGCACAGGCAGCAAGAACAGGCAGCACAGGCAGCACAGCAAGTACAGGCAGCAAGCACAGGCAGCACAGCAAGCACAGGCAGCTTGCACAGGCAGCATAGCAAGCACAGCAAGCACAGGCAGCAAGCACCGGCAGCAAGCACAGGCAGGAAGCACAGGCAGCACAGCAAGCACAGGCAGCAAGCACAGGCAGCACAGCAAGCAGAGGTAACAAGCACAGGCAGCACAGCAAGCACAGGCAGCGAGCACAGGCAGCACAGCAAGCACAGGCAGCAAGCACAGGCACCACAGCAAGCACAGGCAGCAAGCACAGGCAGCACAGCAAGCACAGGCAGCAAGCACGGGCAGCACAGCAAGCACAGGCAGCACAGCAAGCACAGGCAGCAGGCACAGGCAGAAAGCACAGGTAGCACACCAAGCACAGGCAGCAAGCACAGGCAGCACAGTAAGAACAGGCAGCGAGCACAGGCAGCACAGCAAGCACAGGCAGCAAGCACAGGCAGCGAGCACAGGCAGCACAGCAAGCACAGGCAGCAAGCACAGGCACCACAGCAAGCACAGGCAGCAAGCACAGGCAACACAGCAAGCACAGGCAGCAAGCACAGGCAGCACAGCAAGCACAAACAGCAAGCACAGGCAGCACAGCAAGCACAGGCAGCAAGCACAGGCAGTACAGCAAGCACAGGCAGCAAGCACAGGCAGCAAGCACAGGCAGCACAGCAAGCACAGGCAGCAAGCACAGGCAGCAAGCACAGGCAGAAAGCACAGGCAGCACAGCAAGCACAGGCAGCAAGCACAGGCATCACAGCAAGCACAGGCAGCACAGCATGCACAGGCAGCAAGCTCAGGCAGCACACCAAGCACAGGCATCACAGCAAGCACAGGCAGCAAGCACAGGCAGCACACCAAGCACAGCAAGCACAGGCATCACAGCAAGCACAGGCAGCAAGCACAGGCAGCACAGCAAGCACAGGCAGCAAGCACGGGCAGCACAGCAAGCCGAGGCAGCACAGCAAGCACAGGCAGCTTGCACAGGCAGCATAGCAAGCACAGCAAGCACAGGCAGCAAGCACAGGCAACACAGCAAGCACAGGCAGCAAGCACAGGCAGCACAGCAAGCACAGGCAGCAAGCACGGACAGCACAGCAAGCCGAGGCAGCACAGCAAGCACAGGCAGCATAGCAAGCACAGCAAGCACAGGCAGCAAGCACAGGCAGCACAACAAGCACAGGCAGCAAGCACAGGCAGCAAGCACGGGTAGCACAGCAAGCCGAGGCAGCACAGCAAGCACAGGCAGCAAGCACAGGCAACACAGTAAGCACAGACAGCAAGCACAGACAGCACAGCAAGCACAGGCAGCACAGCAAGCACAAACAGCAAGCACAGGCAGCACATCAAGCACAGGCAGCAAGCACAGGCAGCACAGCAAGCACAGGCAGCAAGCACAGGCAGCACAGCAAGCACATGCAGCACAGCAAGCACAGGCAGCAAGCACTGGCAGCACAGCAAGCACAGGCAGCACAGCACAGGCAGCACAGCAAGCACAGGCATCTTGCACAGGCAGCATAGCAAGCACAGCAAGCACAGGCAGCAAGCACAGGCAGCAGGCACAGGCAGCAAGCATAGGCAGCACAGCAAACACAGGCAGCAAGCACAGGCAGCACAGCAAGCACAGGCAGCATAGCAAGCACAGCAAGCACAGGCAGCAAGCACAGGCAGCACAACAAGCACAGGCAGCAAGCACAGGCAGCAAGCACGGGTAGCACAGCAAGCCGAGGCAGCACAGCAAGCACAGGCAGCAAGCACAGGCAACACAGTAAGCACAGACAGCAAGCACAGACAGCACAGCAAGCACAGGCAGCACAGCAAGCACAAACAGCAAGCACAGGCAGCACAGCAAGCACAGGCAGCAAGCACAGGCAGCACAGCAAGCACAGGCAGCACAGCAAGCACAGGCAGCATAGCAAGCACAGGCAGCAAGCACAGGCAGCACAGCAAGCACAGGCAGCAAGCACAGGCAGCACAGCAAGCACAGGCAGCAAGCACAGGCAGCACAGCAAGCACAGGCAGCAAGCAGAGGCAGCAACCACAGCTAGCACAGGCAGCAAGCACAGGCAGTACAGCAAGCACAGGCAGCAAGCACAGGCAGCAAGCACAAGCAGCACATCAAGCACAGGCAGCAAGCACAGGCAGCACAGCAAGCACAGGCAGCAAGCACAGGCAACACAGTAAGCACAGGCAGCAAGCACGGGAAGCACAGCAAGCCGAGGCAGCACAGCAAGCACAGGCAGCATAGCAAGCACAGCAAGCACAGGCAGCAAGCACAGGCAACACAGTAAGCACAGGCAGCAAGCACGGGAAGCACAGCAAGCCGAGGCAGCACAGCAAGCACAAACAGCAAGCACAGGCAGCACAGCAAGCACAGGCAGCAAGCACAGGCAGCACAGCAAGCACAGGCAGCAAGCACAGGCAGCACAGCAAGCACAGGCAGCAAGCACTGGCAGCACAGCAAGCACAGGCAGCACAGCACAGGCAGCACACCAAGCACAGGCATCTTGCACAGGCAGCATAGCAAGCACAGCAAGCACAGGCAGCAAGCACAGGCAGCACAGCAAGCACAGGCAGCACAGCAAGCACAGGCGGCAAGCACAGGCAGCACAGCAAGCACAGGCGGCACAGCAAGCACAGGCAGCATAGCAAGCACAGGCAGCAAGCACAGGCAGCACAGCAAGCACAGGCAGCAAGCACAGGCAGCACAGCAAGCACAGGCAGCAAGCACAGGCAACACAGTAAGCACAGGCAGCAAGCACAGGCAGCTGTTACGTCCCAGCGTAACTTTTAACTTATTAGCCTAGTATTTTTCTTGTTCTTGCTACTCCGATCTCCGGTTGCGCCTATACTTGTATATTACGGCCTGTGCCTATCGCAGCCGGCGTACCGTTAGAGTATTAGAGTTAAAATCATGTCATTTTCCTTCTACTCCGGGCTTCGTATGCGCCTATACTTGTATATTACGGCCTATGCCTAGCGCATGCGTGGTACCGTCGAGCGGTAACTTGAAGTAGAATATTCCTCGCCTTGGAATCACCGTCGTCCCCACCCAATACACCGACTCATGACAATATATATATAGTATAAGGAACGAATGCGTGTACGCGGTATGCAAGTGTGAGTGTATAGACTTAAGGTTAGCGACGAGTTTCCGCTTAAGAATATTGTTTATCCTTTTCTCTTTCTTTTCATTTATTAATTGCGCCACTGTTAGGCATCGCTGCAGGACAAGACTATTTTTCGTTATCATCAATCCCACCGAAGCGTGCGCTTAAGAGTTACTAAGTTCCTACGTGCCGAGATCGACTTGCACTCATAATAAAATCTGTTAATCAGAGAGAGAAACTAACGAACAAAACCAGCGTCTCGTTTTACATAGCCAGCCGAATGTTTGTATATACCGTCGACCGCTATGTACCCGATTCTGTGAGAGGGGCCTAAAAACTATCTCTGAGCCGGCCTAGGAACCATCTCGAGACGCGACCGTCGTCGCAGTTGGCTGTATAGTCGCGAGGTGCGTAGTCCTCTGTCCGAGGAATATCTTAGTTTATTCTTTGTGAGCTAATCTGTGCAAATTCTTGCAGTTTAATCAGAGACTCATTACTCCTCGTTAAATCGTAGTGTTAAAATCTAGCTATTAAAAAAAGAGCAAGGACTCATATTTCTTTTGGTTTTCTTTTTGGTTTCGAATTTTAATCTAGAGTGCGAATAGTGCGATCCGCGTTATTTCCAGCACGTGGTCGGCGAATCGCGCCGAGCCCGTTAGCATATAAGTTTCATTTATAAAGATCATTATATTATTATTATTATAAGTAACACTTCCACATAAGTCTTCTCTCGGTGAGGAATTGGTATTGTATTTAGACTGATTTAAACATCTATAGCGGTCTGAGGAGTCTCTTCGCGAGTAACATCTACAGCTCCGATAACACGAGAGCTTAGGCCATCTCAAGCCTGATCGTACATTAATACCATTTTACGATCCGAAGGTACTCGTCGTAATAAACCATACGAATTTCTACCGACATACAACCGAACTGAGAGCGAGCGTAAGAGCGAGAGAGATCACAGCGAGCGACATACCATCGAGCGTGAGCGTGAGAGAAAGAGAGAGAGAGATCAAAGATTGTCTGAGCGTTTCCAGCAGCACGGTAAGAATATTCCAATTACCAGCTAGGTCATGATTTCTGGCCCGACTCTTGCCCCCAGTACATGTATTACGGGAAACCTAGGGCAATAGTTGTAGAGGCGATCCCGTAACCGTGTGCTCTGAGCGCTGGGCGATCGGAACTGTTTAATTCTATAAGGAATCTCTGTATCATTCATATAACGAATATCACGCGCAATACGAGCTGCTTCGTTCAACCCACGATTATACCGCGCCTTGCATACCGGCGAATTGTACTACCGAACATTGCGTAATAGTTAGTCTTTCCGTTCCTTATATTATAACAATACTCCGATACAAACAAAACCTCGTAACCATTGTTAAAACGTGGAATTGGCGTTAGAAGCGGGATACACTTTCTTTCTGCATATATATATCTCTTACAGTTATATTACTTCTTTATACCCACTTCTAACCGTGGAACTGGTGTCAGAAATCTGCTTTTTCAACTCAAGTCGTCTTTGTATCTGCACCTGAATAATCATCACAGAATATACACTATTGTTTTTCCACACTATATCTGCTTTATCCCTTTTTTATTTTCTTTGCATGCGCTATAATTAACATTATCTGTACTGGAATGTAACACGCAATAACTCAGCAACCTGTACGGGTTGATAAGAGAGAGAATCCTATAAGTCCTGCAGATCGAGTAGATTGATTTCGTTCTTTCGCGTCATCATTTTATTCGGTCATTGATAGAATCATCTTTTTGATTTATATCCTTTAGGTTAAGTATTCACGCGTTACTCCCGGGCGACGACGGTCGACCGCTCGAACACACACACGGTTCCATCCTAGACAAATCCTTTAAACCGACCTATCGCGACGCCCGGACGTAACACAGCAAGCACAGGCATGTTAGAAACCCGCAAAATAGCTCGACGAGATGTGTTCCTTTTAGCGATTCTGGGGGAAGTGCAGAGGGGTCAAGCTCCGTCCTCTTTCCATCAGGCAAAGCCTGCTCCGATCTTCGGCGAGATTCACTCTCGCATTTGTTTACAATGCTTACTCTTACTAAGACGCAGGTCAATGCACCGGCCGCCGAGGTAAACATATGATCCGCGACTCTCGGCACCTCCAAAAACAGGTGACACAGCAAGGCACTGTCGTGTGCCACTGTCGAATTACCGCGTGTTATGGGCGAAATCAAATGCATCGCTAACAGGCAGCACAGCAAGCACAGGCAGCACAGCAAGCACATGCAGCACACCAAGCACAGGCAGCACATGCAGCACACCAAGCACAGGCAGCACAGCAAGCACAGCAAGCACGGGCAGCAAGCCCAGGCAGCACAGCAAGCACAGGCAGCAAGCACAGGCAGCACAGGCAGCACAGCAAGCACAGGCAGCAAGCACAGGCAGCACAGCAAGCACAGGCAGCAAGCACGGGCAGCACAGCAAGCCGAGGCAGCACAGCAAGCACAGGCAGCTTGCACAGGCAGCATAGCAAGCACAGCAAGCACAGGCAGCAAGCACAGGCAACACAGCAAGCACAGGCAGCAAGCACAGGCAGCACAGCAAGCACAGGCAGCAAGCACGGGCAGCACAGCAAGCCGAGGCAGCACAGCAAGCACAGGCAGCATAGCAAGCACAGCAAGCACAGGCAGCAAGCACAGGCAACACAGTAAGCACAGGCAGCAAGCACGGGAAGCACAGCAAGCCGAGGCAGCACAGCAAGCACAAACAGCAAGCACAGGCAGCACAGCAAGCACAGGCAGCAAGCACAGGCAGCACAGCAAGCACAGGCAGCAAGCACAGGCAGCACAGCAAGCACAGGCAGCAAGCACTGGCAGCACAGCAAGCACAGGCAGCACAGCACAGGCAGCACAGCAAGCACAGGCATCTTGCACAGGCAGCATAGCAAGCACAGCAAGCACAGGCAGCAAGCACAGGCAGCACAGCAAGCACAGGCAGCAAGCACAGGCAGCACAGCAAGCACAGGCGGCAAGCACAGGCAGCACAGCAAGCACAGGCAGCATAGCAAGCACAGGCAGCAAGCACAGGCAGCACAGCAAGCACAGGCAGCAAGCACAGGCAGCACAGCAAGCACAGGCAGCACAGCAAGCACAGGCAGCAAGCACAGGCAGCAAGCACAGGCAACACAGTAAGCACAGGCAGCAAGCACAGGCAGCAAGCACAGGCAGCAAGCACAGGCGGCAAGCACAGGCATGTTAGAAACCTGCAAAATAGCTCGACGAGATGTGTTCCTTTTAGCGATTCTGGGGGAAGGGCAGAGGGGTCAAGCTCCGTCCTCTTTCCAACAGGCAAAGCCTGCTCCGATCTTCGGCGAGATTCACTCTCGCATTTCTTTACAATGCTTACTCTTACTGAGACGCAGGTCAATGCACCGGCCGCCGAGGTAAACATATGATCCGCGACTCTCGGCGCCTCCAAAAACAGGTGACACAGCAACGCACTGTCGTGTGCCACTGTCGAATTACCGCGTGTTATGGGCGAAATCAAATGCATCGCTAACAGGCAGCACAGCAAGCACAGGCAGCAAGCACAGGCAGCACAGCAAGCACAGGCAGCAAGCACAGGCAGCACAGCAAGCACAGGCAGCAAGCGCAGGCAGCACAGCAAGCACAGGCAGCACAGCAAGCACAGGCAGCAAGCACAGGCAGCACAGCAAGCACAGGCAGCAAGCACAGGCAGCAACCACAGCTAGCACAGGCAGCAAGCACAGGCAGTACAGCAAGCACAGGCAGCAAGCACAGGCAGCAAGCACAGGCAACACAGCAAGCACAGGCAGCAAGCACAGGCAGCACAGCAAGCACAGGCAGCAAGCACAGGCAGCACACCAAGCACAGGCAGCACAGCACAGGCAGCAAGCACAGGCATCACAGCAAGCACAGGTATGCTAGAAACCCGCAAAATAGCTCGACGAGATGTGTTCGTTTTAGCGATTCTGGGGGAAGTGCAGAGGGGTCAAGCTCCGTCCTCTTTCCATCAGGCAAAGCCTGCTCCGATCTTCGGCGAGATTCACTCTCGCATTTGTTTACAATGCTTACTCTTACTAAGACGCAGGTCAATGCACCGGCCGCCGAGGTAAACATATGATCCGCGACTCTCGGCACCTCCAAAAACAGGTGACACAGCAAGGCACTGTCGTGTGCAACTGTCGAATTACCGCGTGTTATGGGCGATATCAAATGCATCGCTAACAGGCAGCACAGCAAGCACAGGCAGCACAGCAAGCACATGCAGCACAGCAAGCACAGGCAGCTTGCACAGGCAGTTTGCACAGGCAGCATAGCAAGCACAGCAAGCACAGGCAGCACAGCAAGCACAGGCAGCAAGCACTGGCAGCACAGCAAGCACAGGCAGCACAGGCAGCACAACAAGCACAGGCGGCACAGCAAGCACAGGCAGCAAGCACAGGCAGCACAGCAAGCACAGACAGCAAGCACAGGCAGCACAGCAAGCACAGGCAGCAAGCACGGGTAGCACAGCAAGCCGAGGCCGCACAGCAAGCACAGGCAGCAAGCACAGGCAACACAGTAAGCACAGACAGCAAGCACAGACAGCACAGCAAGCACAGGCAGCACAGCAAGCACAAACAGCAAGCACAGGCAGCACATCAAGCACAGGCAGCAAGCACAGGCAGCACAGCAAGCACAGGCAGCAAGCACAGGCAGCACAGCAAGCACAGGCAGCAAGCACTGGCAGCACAGCAAGCACAGGCAGCACAGCACAGGCAGCACAGCAAGCACAGGCATCTTGCACAGGCAGCATAGCAAGCACAGCAAGCACAGGCAGCAAGCACAGGCAGCAAGCACAGGCAGCAAGCATAGGCAGCACAGCAAACACAGGCAGCAAGCACAGGCAGCACAGCAAGCACAGGCAGCATAGCAAGCACAGCAAGCACAGGCAGCAAGCACAGGCAGCACAACAAGCACAGGCAGCAAGCACAGGCAGCAAGCACGGGTAGCACAGCAAGCCGAGGCAGCACAGCAAGCACAGGCAGCAAGCACAGGCAACACAGTAAGCACAGACAGCAAGCACAGACAGCACAGCAAGCACAGGCAGCACAGCAAGCACAAACAGCAAGCACAGGCAGCAAGCACAGCCAGCACAGCAAGCACAGGCAGCACAGCAAGCACAGGCAGCATAGCAAGCACAGGCAGCAAGCACAGGCAGCACAGCAAGCACAGGCAGCAAGCACAGGCAGCACAGCAAGCACAGGCAGCAAGCACAGGCAGCAAGCACAGGCAGCACAGCAAGCACAGGCAGCAAGCACAGGCAGCACAGCAAGCACAGGCAGCACAGCAAGCACAGGCGGCAAGCACAGGCAGCACAGCAAGCACAGGCGGCACAGCAAGCACAGGCAGCATAGCAAGCACAGGCATCTTGCACAGGCAGCATAGCAAGCACAGCAAGCACAGGCAGCAAGCACAGGCAGCACAACAAGCACAGGCAGCAAGCACAGGCAGCAAGCACGGGTAGCACAGCAAGCCGAGGCAGCACAGCAAGCACAGGCAACACAGTAAGCACAGACAGCAAGCACAGACAGCACAGCAAGCACAGGCAGCACAGCAAGCACAAACAGCAAGCACAGGCAGCACAGCAAGCACAGGCAGCAAGCACAGGCAGCACAGCAAGCACAGGCAGCAAGCACAGGCAGCACAGCAAGCACAGGCAGCAAGCACAGGCAGCAAGCACAGGCAGCACAGCAAGCACAGGCAGCAAGCACAGGCAGCAACCACAGCTAGCACAGGCAGCAAGCACAGGCAGTACAGCAAGCACAGGCAGCAAGCACAGGCAGCAAGCACAGGCAGCACAGCAAGCACAGGCAGCAAGCACAGGCAACACAGCAAGCACAGGCAGCAAGCACAGGCAGCACAGCAAGCACAGGCAGCAAGCACAGGCAGCACAGCAAGCACAGGCAGCAAGCACTGGCAGCACAGCAAGCACAGGCAGCACAGCACAGGCAGCACAGCAAGCACAGGCATCTTGCACAGGCAGCATAGCAAGCACAGCAAGCACAGGCAGCAAGCACAGGCAGCACAGCAAGCACAGGCAGCACAGCAAGCACAGGCGGCAAGCACAGGCAGCACAGCAAGCACAGGCGGCACAGCAAGCACAGGCAGCATAGCAAGCACAGGCAGCAAGCACAGGCAGCACAGCAAGCACAGGCAGCAAGCACAGGCAGCACAGCAAGCACAGGCAGCAAGCACAGGCAGCAAGCACAGGCAACACAGTAAGCACAGGCAGCAAGCACAGGCAGCAAGCACAGGCGGCAAGCACAGGCATGTTAGAAACCCGCAAAATAGCTCGACGAGATGTGTTCCTTTTAGCGATTCTGGGGGAAGTGCAGAGGGGTCAAGCTCCGTCCTCTTTCCATCAGGCAAAGCCTGCTCCGATCTTCGGCGAGATTCACTCTCGCATTTGTTTACAATGCTTACTCTTACTAAGACGCAGGTCAATGCACCGGCCGCCGAGGTAAACATATGATCCGCGACTCTCGGCACCTCCAAAAACAGGTGACACAGCAAGGCACTGTCGTGTGCCACTGTCGAATTACCGCGTGTTATGGGCGAAATCAAATGCATCGCTAACAGGCAGCACAGCAAGCACAGGCAGCACAGCAAGCACATGCAGCACACCAAGCACAGGCAGCACATGCAGCACACCAAGCACAGGCAGCACAGCAAGCACAGCAAGCACGGGCAGCAAGCACAGGCAGCACAGCAAGCACAGGCAGCACAACAAGCACAGGCAGCAAGCACAGGCAGCACAGGCAGCACAGCAAGCACAGGCAGCAAGCACAGGCAGCACAGCAAGCACAGGCAGCAAGCACGGGCAGCACAGCAAGCCGAGGCAGCACAGCAAGCACAGGCAGCTTGCACAGGCAGCATAGCAAGCACAGCAAGCACAGGCAGCAAGCACAGGCAACACAGCAAGCACAGGCAGCAAGCACAGGCAGCACAGCAAGCACAGGCAGCAAGCACGGGCAGCACAGCAAGCCGAGGCAGCACAGCAAGCACAGGCAGCATAGCAAGCACAGCAAGCACAGGCAGCAAGCACAGGCAACACAGTAAGCACAGGCAGCAAGCACGGGAAGCACAGCAAGCCGAGGCAGCACAGCAAGCACAAACAGCAAGCACAGGCAGCACAGCAAGCACAGGCAGCAAGCACAGGCAGCAAGCACAGGCAGCACAGCAAGCACAGGCAGCAAGCACTGGCAGCACAGCAAGCACAGGCAGCACAGCACAGGCAGCACAGCAAGCACAGGCATCTTGCACAGGCAGCATAGCAAGCACAGCAAGCACAGGCAGCAAGCACAGGCAGCACAGCAAGCACAGGCAGCAAGCACAGGCAGCACAGCAAGCACAGGCGGCAAGCACAGGCAGCACAGCAAGGACAGGCGGCACAGCAAGCACAGGCAGCATAGCAAGCACAGGCAGCAAGCACAGGCAGCACAGCAAGCACAGGCAGCAAGCACAGGCAGCACAGCAAGCACAGGCAGCACAGCAAGCACAGGCAGCAAGCACAGGCAGCAAGCACAGGCAACACAGTAAGCACAGGCAGCAAGCACAGGCAGCAAGCACAGGCAGCAAGCACAGGCGGCAAGCACAGGCATGTTAGAAACCCGCAAAATAGCTCGACGAGATGTGTTCCTTTTAGCGATTCTGGGGGAAGGGCAGAGGGGTCAAGCTCCGTCCTCTTTCCAACAGGCAAAGCCTGCTCCGATCTTCGGCGAGATTCACTCTCGCATTTCTTTACAATGCTTACTCTTACTGAGACGCTGGTCAATGCACCGGCCGCCGAGGTAAACATATGATCCGCGACTCTCGGCGCCTCCAAAAACAGGTGACACAGCAACGCACTGTCGTGTGCCACTGTCGAATTACCGCGTGTTATGGGCGAAATCAAATGCATCGCTAACAGGCAGCACAGCAAGCACAGGCAGCAAGCACAGGCAGCACAGCAAGCACAGGCAGCAAGCACAGGCAGCACAGCAAGCACAGGCAGCAAGCACAGGCAGCACAGCAAGCACAGGCAGCACAGCAAGCACAGGCAGCAAGCACAGGCAGCAAGCACAGGCAGCACAGCAAGCACAGGCAGCAAGCACAGGCAGCAACCACAGCTAGCACAGGCAGCAAGCACAGGCAGTACAGCAAGCACAGGCAGCAAGCACAGGCAGCAAGCACAGGCAGCACAGCAAGCACAGGCAGCAAGCACAGGCAACACAGCAAGCACAGGCAGCAAGCACAGGCAGCACAGCAAGCACAGGCAGCAAGCACAGGCAGCACACCAAGCACAGGCAGCACAGCACAGGCAGCAAGCACAGGCATCACAGCAAGCACAGGTATGCTAGAAACCCGCAAAATAGCTCGACGAGATGTGTTCGTGTTAGCGATTCTGGGGGAAGTGCAGAGGGGTCAAGCTCCGTCCTCTTTCCATCAGGCAAAGCCTGCTCCGATCTTCGGCGAGATTCACTCTCGCATTTGTTTACAATGCTTACTCTTACTAAGACGCAGGTCAATGCACCGGCCGCCGAGGTAAACATATGATCCGCGACTCTCGGCACCTCCAAAAACAGGTGACACAGCAAGGCACTGTCGTGTGCCACTGTCGAATTACCGCGTGTTATGGGCGATATCAAATGCATCGCTAACAGGCAGCACAGCAAGCACAGGCAGCACAGCAAGCACATGCAGCACAGCAAGCACAGGCAGCTTGCACAGGCAGTTTGCACAGGCAGCATAGCAAGCACAGCAAGCACAGGCAGCAAGCACTGGCAGCACAGCAAGCACAGGCAGCACAGGCAGCACAACAAGCACAGGCGGCACAGCAAGCACAGGCAGCAAGCACAGGCAGCACAGCAAGCACAGGCAGCACAGCAAGCACAGGCAGCAAGCACAGGCAGCACAGCAAGCACAGGCAGCACAGCAAGCAGAGGTAACAAGCACAGGCAGCATAGCAAGCACAGGCAGCGAGCACAGGCAGCACAGCAAGCACAGGCAGCAAGCACAGGCACCACAGCGAGCACAGGCAGCAAGCACAGGCAGCACAGCAAGCACAGGCAGCAAGCACGGGCAGCACAGCAAGCACAGGCAGCACAGCAAGCACAGGCAGCAGGCACAGGCAGAAAGCACAGGCAGCACACCAAGCACAGGCAGCAAGCACAGGCAGCACAGTAAGAACAGGCAGCGAGCACAGGCAGCACAGCAAGCACAGGCAGCAAGCACAGGCAGCGAGCACAGGCAGCACAGCAAGCACAGGCAGCAAGCACAGGCACCACAGCAAGCACAGGCAGCAAGCACAGGCAGCACAGCAAGCACAGGCAGCAAGCACAGGCAGCACAGCAAGCACAGGCAGCAAGCACAGGCAGCACAGCAAGCACAGGCAGCACAGCAAGCAGAGGCAACAAGCACAGGCAGCACAGCAAGCACAGGCAGCACCGCAAGCACAAACAGCAAGCACAGGCAGCACAGCAAGCACAGGCAGCAAGCACAGGCAGCACAGCAAGCACAAACAGCAAGCACAGGCAGCACAGCAAGCACAGGCAGCAAGCACAGGCAGTACAGCAAGCACAGGCAGCAAGCACAGGCAGCACAGCAAGCACAGGCAGCAAGCACAGGCAGCAAGCACAGGCAGAAAGCACAGGCAGCACAGCAAGCACAGGCAGCAAGCACAGGCATCACAGCAAGCACAGGCAGCACAGCATGCACAGGCAGCAAGCTCAGGCAGCACACCAAGCACAGGCATCACAGCAAGCACAGGCAGCAAGCACAGGCAGCACACCAAGCACAGCAAGCACAGGCATCACAGCAAGCACAGGCAGCAAGCACAGGCAGCACAGCAAGCACAGGCAGCAAGCACGGGCAGCACAGCAAGCCGAGGCAGCACAGCAAGCACAGGCAGCTTGCACAGGCAGCATAGCAAGCACAGCAAGCACAGGCAGCAAGCACAGGCAACACAGCAAGCACAGGCAGCAAGCACAGGCAGCACAGCAAGCACAGGCAGCAAGCACGGACAGCACAGCAAGCCGAGGCAGCACAGCAAGCACAGGCAGCATAGCGAGCACAGCAAGCACAGGCAGCAAGCACAGGCAGCACAACAAGCACAGGCAGCAAGCACAGGCAGCAAGCACGGGTAGCACAGCAAGCCGAGGCAGCACAGCAAGCACAGGCAACACAGTAAGCACAGACAGCAAGCACAGACAGCACAGCAAGCACAGGCAGCACAGCAAGCACAAACAGCAAGCACAGGCAGCACATCAAGCACAGGCAGCAAGCACAGGCAGCACAGCAAGCACAGGCAGCAAGCACAGGCAGCACAGCAAGCACAGGCAGCAAGCACTGGCAGCACAGCAAGCACAGGCAGCACAGCACAGGCAGCACAGCAAGCACAGGCATCTTGCACAGGCAGCATAGCAAGCACAGCAAGCACAGGCAGCAAGCACAGGCAGCAAGCACAGGCAGCAAGCATAGGCAGCACAGCAAACACAGGCAGCAAGCACAGGCAGCACAGCAAGCACAGGCAGCATAGCAAGCACAGCATGCACAGGCAGCAAGCACAGGCAGCACAACAAGCACAGGCAGCAAGCACAGGCAGCAAGCACGGGTAGCACAGCAAGCCGAGGCAGCACAGCAAGCACAGGCAGCAAGCACAGGCAACACAGTAAGCACAGACAGCAAGCACAGACAGCACAGCAAGCACAGGCAGCACAGCAAGCACAAACAGCAAGCACAGGCAGCACAGCAAGCACAGGCAGCAAGCACAGGCAGCACAGCAAGCACAGGCAGCAAGCACTGGCAGCACAGCAAGCACAGGCAGCACAGCACAGGCAGCACAGCAAGCACAGGCATCTTGCACAGGCAGCATAGCAAGCACAGCAAGCACAGGCAGCAAGCACAGGCAGCAAGCACAGGCAGCACAGCAAACACAGGCAGCAAGCACAGGCAGCACAGCAAGCACAGGCGGCAAGCACAGGCAGCACAGCAAGCACAGGCAGCAAGCACAGGCAGCACAGCAAGCACGGGCAGCACAACAAGCACAGGCAGCAAGCACAGGCAGCACAGCAAGCACAGGCAGCACAGCAAGCACAGGCAGCAAGCACAGGCAGCACAGCAAGCACAGGCAGCAAGCACAGGCAGCACTGCAAGCACAGGCAGCAAGCACAGGCAGCAAGCACAGGCAGCACACCAAGTACAGGCAGCAAGCACAGGCAGCACAGCAAGCACAAACAGCAAGCACAGGCAGCACAGCAAGCACAGGCAGCAAGCACAGGCAGTACAGCAAGCACAGGCAGCAAGCACAGGCACCACAGCAAGCACAGGCAGCAAGCACAGGCAGCAAGCACTGGCAGCACAGCAAGCACAGGCAGCAAGCACAGGCAGCACAGCAAGCACAGGCAGCAAGCACTGGCAGCACAGCAAGCACAGGCAGCAAGCACAGGCATCACAGCAAGCACAGGCAGCACAGCAAGCACAGGCAGCAAGCACAGGCAGCAATCACAGGCAGCAAGCACAGGCAGCAAGCACAGGCAGCAATCACAGGCAGCAAGCACAGGCAGCAACCACAGCTAGCACAGGCAGCAAGCACAGGCAGTACAGCAAGCACAGGCAGCAAGCACAGGCAGCAAGCACAGGCAGCGAGCACAGGCAGCACAGGCAGCAAGCACAGGCACCACAGCAAGCACAGGCAGCAAGCACAGGCAGCACAGCAAGCACAGGCAGCAAGCACGGGCAGCACAGCAAGCACAGGCAACACAGCAAGCAGAGGCAACAAGCACGGGCAGCACAGCAAGCACAGGCAGCAAGCACAGGCAGCACAGCAAGCACAAACAGCAAGCACAGGCAGCACAGCAAGCACAGGCAGCAAGCACAGGCAGCAAGCACAGGCAGCACAGCAAGCACAGGCAGCAAGCAGAGGCATCACAGCAAGCACAGGCAGCAAGCACAGGCAACACAGCAAGCACAGGCAGCAAGCACAGGCAGCACAGCAAGCACAGGCAGCAAGCACGGACAGCACAGCAAGCCGAGGCAGCACAGCAAGCACAGGCAGCATAGCAAGCACAGCAAGCACAGGCAGCAAGCACAGGCAGCACAACAAGCACAGGCAGCAAGCACAGCCAGCAAGCACGGGTAGCACAGCAAGCCGAGGCAGCACAGCAAGCACAGGCAGCAAGCACAGGCAACACAGTAAGCACAGACAGCAAGCACAGACAGCACAGCAAGCACAGGCAGCACAGCAAGCACAAACAGCAAGCACAGGCAGCACATCAAGCACAGGCAGCAAGCACAGGCAGCACAGCAAGCACAGGCAGCACAGCAAGCACAGGCAGCAAGCACTGGCAGCACAGGCAGCACAGCACAGGCAGCATAGCAAGCACAGCAAGCACAGGCAGCAAGCACAGGCAGCACAACAAGCACAGGCAGCAAGCACAGCCAGCAAGCACGGGTAGCACAGCAAGCCGAGGCAGCACAGCAAGCACAGGCAGCAAGCACAGGCAACACAGTAAGCACAGACAGCAAGCACAGACAGCACAGCAAGCACAGGCAGCACAGCAAGCACAAACAGCAAGCACAGGCAGCACATCAAGCACAGGCAGCAAGCACAGGCAGCACAGCAAGCACAGGCAGCACAGCAAGCACAGGCAGCAAGCACTGGCAGCACAGCAAGCACAGGCAGCACAGCACAGGCAGCACAGTAAGAACAGGCAGCGAGCACAGGCAGCACAGCAAGCACAGGCAGCAAGCACAGGCAGCGAGCACAGGCAGCACAGCAAGCACAGGCAGCAAGCACAGGCACCACAGCAAGCACAGGCAGCAAGCACAGGCAGCACAGCAAGCACAGGCAGCAAGCACAGGCAGCACAGCAAGCACAGGCAGCAAGCACAGGCAGCACAGCAAGCACAGGCAACACAGCAAGCAGAGGCAACAAGCACAGGCAGCACAGCAAGCACAGGCAGCACCGCAAGCACAAACAGCAAGCACAGGCAGCACAGCAAGCACAGGCAGCAAGCACAGGCAGCAAGCACAGGCAGAAAGCACAGGCAGCACAGCAAGCACAGGCAGCAAGCACAGGCATCACAGCAAGCACAGGCAGCACAGCATGCACAGGCAGCAAGCACAGGCAGCACAGCAAGCACAGGCAGAAAGCACAGGCAGCACAGCAAGCACAGGCAGCACAGCAAGCACAGGCAGCAAGCACAGGCAGCAAGTACAAGCAGCAAGCACAGGCAGCACAGCAAGCACAGGCAGAAAGCACAGGCAGCACAGCAAGCACAGGCAGCACAGCAAGCACAGGCAGCAAGCACAGGCAGCACACCAAGTACAAGCAGCAAGCACAGGCAGCACAGCAAGCACAAACAGCAAGCACAGGCAGCACAGCAAGCACAGGCAGCAAGCACAGGCAGTACAGCAAGCACAGGCAGCAAGCACAGGCACCACAGCAAGCACAGGCAGCAAGCACAGGCAGCACAGCAAGCACAGGCAGCACAGCAAGCACAGGCAGCACAGCAAGCACAGGCAGCAAGCACAGGCATCACAGCAAGCACAGGCAGCACAGCAAGCACAGGCAGCAAGCACAGGCAGCACAGCAAGCACAGGCAGCAAGCACAGGCAGCACAGCAAGCACAGGCAGCAAGCACGGGCAGCACAGCAAGCCCAGGCAGCACAGAAAGCACAGGCAGGTTGCACAGGCAGCATAGCAAGCACAGCAAGCACAGGCAGCAAGCACAGGCAGCTTGCACAGGCAGCATAGCAAGCACAGCAAGCACAGGCAGCAAGCACAGGCGGCACAGCAAGCACAGGCAGCACAGGCAGCACAACAAGCACAGGCGGCACAGCAAGCACAGGCAGCATAGCAAGCACAGGCAGCAAGCACAGGCAGCACAGCAAGCACAGGCAGCAAGCACAGGCAGCACAGCAAGCACAGGCAGCACAGCAAGCACAGGCAGCAAGCACAGGCAGCAAGCACAGGCAGCAAGCACAGGCGGCAAGCACAGGCATGTTAGAAACCCGCAAAATAGCTCGACGAGATGTGTTCCTTTTAGCGATTCTGGGGGAAGGGCAGAGGGGTCAAGCTCCGTCCTCTTTCCAACAGGCAAAGCCTGCTCCGATCTTCGGCGAGATTCACTCTCGCATTTCTTTACAATGCTTACTCTTACTGAGACGCAGGTCAATGCACCGGCCGCCGAGGTAAACATATGATCCGCGACTCTCGGCGCCTCCAAAAACAGGTGACACAGCAACGCACTGTCGTGTGCCACTGTCGAATTACCGCGTGTTATGGGCGAAATCAAATGCATCGCTAACAGGCAGCACAGCAAGCACAGGCAGCAAGCACAGGCAGCACAGCAAGCACAGGCAGCAAGCACAGGCAGCACAGCAAGCACAGGCAGCAAGCACAGGCAGCACAGCAAGCACAGGCAGCAAGCACAGGCAGCAACCACAGCTAGCACAGGCAGCAAGCACAGGCAGTACAGCAAGCACAGGCAGCAAGCACAGGCAGCAAGCACAGGCAGCACAGCAAGCACAGGCAGCAAGCACAGGCAACACAGCAAGCACAGGCAGCAGGCACAGGCAGCACATCAAGCACAGGCAGCAAGCACAGACAGCACAGCAAGCACAGGCAGCAAGCACAGGCAGCACACCAAGCACAGGCAGCACAGCACAGGCAGCAAGCACAGGCATAACAGCAAGCACAGGTATGCTAGAAACCCGCAAAATAGCTCGACGAGATGTGTTCGTTTTAGCGATTCTGGGGGAAGTGCAGAGGGGTCAAGCTCCGTCCTCTTTCCATCAGGCAAAGCCTGCTCCGATCTTCGGCGAGATTCACTCTCGCATTTGTTTACAATGCTTACTCTTACTAAGACGCAGGTCAATGCACCGGCCGCCGAGGTAAACATATGATCCGCGACTCTCGGCACCTCCAAAAACAGGTGACACAGCAAGGCACTGTCGTGTGCCACTGTCGAATTACCGCGTGTTATGGGCGAAATCAAATGCATCGCTAACAGCCAGCCCAGCAAGCACAGGCAGCACAGCAAGCACATGCAGCACAGCAAGCACAGGCAGCTTGCACCGGCAGTTTGCACAGGCAGCATAGCAAGCACAGCAAGCACAGGCAGCACAGCAAGCACAGGCAGCAAGCACTGGCAGCACAGCAAGCGCAGGCAGCACAGGCAGCACAACAAGCACAGGCAGCAAGCACAGGCACCACAGCAAGCACAGGCAGCAAGCACAGGCAGCACAGCAAGCACAGGCAGCAAGCACGGGCAGCACAGCAAGCACAGGCAGCACAGCAAGCACAGGCAGCAGGCACAGGCAGAAAGCACAGGCAGCACACCAAGCACAGGCAGCAAGCACAGGCAGCACAGTAAGAACAGGCAGCGAGCACAGGCAGCACAGCAAGCACAGGCAGCAAACACAGGCACCACAGCAAGCACAGGCAGCGAGCACAGGCAGCACAGCAAGCACAGGCAGCAAGCACAGGCACCACAGCAAGCACAGGCAGCAAGCACAGGCAGCACAGCAAGCACAGGCAGCAAGCACAGGCACCACAGCAAGCACAGGCAGCAAGCACAGGCAGCACAGCAAGCACAGGCAGCAAGCACGGGCAGCACAGCAAGCACAGGCAGCACAGCAAGCACAGGCAGCAGGCACAGGCAGAAAGCACAGGCAGCACACCAAGCACAGGCAGCAAGCACAGGCAGCACAGTAAGAACAGGCAGCGAGCACAGGCAACACAGCAAGCACAGGCAACAAGCACAGGCAGCACAGCAAGCACAGGCAGCAAGCACAGGCAGCAAGCACAGGCAGCACAGGCAGCAAGCACAGGCAACACAGTAAGCACAGGCAGCAAGCACAGGCAGCAAGCACAGGCAGCAAGCACAGGCGGCAAGCACAGGCATGTTAGAAACCCGCAAAATAGCTCGACGAGATGTGTTCCTTTTAGCGATTCTGGGGGAAGGGCAGAGGGGTCAAGCTCTGTCCTCTTTCCAACAGGCAAAGCCTGCTCCGATCTTCGGCGAGATTCACTCTCGCATTTGTTTACAATGCTTACTCTTACTTAGACGCAGGTCAATGCACCGGCCGCCGAGGTAAACATATGATCCGCGACTCTCGGCGCCTCCAAAAACAGGTGACACAGCAACGCACTGTCGTGTGCCACTGTCGAATTACCGCGTGTTATGGGCGAAATCAAATGCATCGCTAACAGGCAGCTCAGCAAGCACAGGCAGCACAGGCAGCAAGCACAGGCAGCACAGCAAGCACAGGCAGCACAGCAAGCAGAGGCAACAAGCACAGGCAGCACAGCAAGCACAGGCAGCACAGCAAGCATAGGCAGCAAGCACAGGCAGCACAGCAAGCACAGGCAGCACAGCAAGCACAGGCAGCGTAGCAAGCACAAACAGCAAGCACAGGCAGCACAGCAAGCACAGGCAGCAAGCACAGGCAGCACAGCAAGCACAGGCAGGAAGCACAGGCAGCACAGCAAGCACATGCAGCAAGCACAGGCAGCACCGCAAGCACAGGCAGCAAGCACAGGCAGCACACCAAGTGCAGGCAGCAAGCACAGGCAGCGCAGCAAGCGCAGGCAGCACAGCAAGCACAGGCAGCAAGTACAGACAGCACACCAAGCACAGGCAGCACAGCAAGCACAGGCAGCAAGCACAGGCAGCACAGCAAGCACAGGCAGCAAGCACAGGCAGCGCAGCAAGCACAGGCAGCGCAGCAAGCACAGGCAGCACAGCACAGGCAGCACAGCAAGCACAGGCAGCAGAGCAAGCACAGGCAACGCAGTAAGCACAGGCAGCAAGCACAGGCAGCACAGCAAGCAGAGGCAGCAAGCACAGGCAGCACAGCAAGCACAGACAGCAAGCACAGGCAGCACAGCAAGCACAGGCAGCAAGCACAGGCAGCACAGCAAGCACAGGCAGCACACCAAGCACAGGCAGCACAGCACAGGCAGCAAGCACAGGCAGCACAGCAAGCACAGGCAGCAAGCACAGGCAGCAGGCACAGGCAGAAAGCACAGGCAGCACACCAAGCACAGGCAGCAAGCACAGGCAGCACAGTAAGAACAGGCAGCGAGCACAGGCAGCACAGCAAGCACAGGCAGCAAGCACAGGCAGCGAGCACAGGCAGCACAGCAAGCACAGGCAGCAAGCACAGGCACCACAGCAAGCACAGGCAGCACAGCAAGCACAGGCAGCAAGTACAGGCAGCACAGCAAGCACAGGCAGCAAGCACAGGCAGCACAGCAAGCACAGGCAGCACAGCAAGCAGAGGCAACAAGCACAGGCAGCACAGCAAGCACAGGCAGCACCGCAAGCACAAACAGCAAGCACAGGCAGCACAGCAAGCACAGGCAGCAAGCACAGGCAGCAAGCACAGGCAGCACAGCAAGCACAAACAGCAAGCACAGGCAGCACAGCAAGCACAGGCAGCAAGCACAGGCAGTACAGCAAGCACAGGCAGCAAGCACAGGCAGCAAGCACAGGCAGCACAGCAAGCACAGGCAGCACAGCAAGCACAGGCAGCAAGCACAGGCAGCAAGCACAGGCAGAAAGCACAGGCAGCACAGCAAGCACAGGCAGCAAGCACAGGCATCACAGCAAGCACAGGCAGCACAGCATGCACAGGCAGCAAGCTCAGGCAGCACACCAAGCACAGGCAGCACAGCAAGCACAGGCAGCAAGCACAGGCAGCTCAGGCAGCACAGCAAGCACAGGCAGCAAGCACAGGCAGCACAGCAAGCACAGGCAGCAAGCACAGGCAGCACAGCAAGCACAGGCAGCAAGCACAGGCAGCACAGCAAGCCGTGGCAGCACAGCAAGCACAGGCAGCATAGCAAGCACAGCAAGCACAGGCAGCAAGCACAGGCAGCAAGCACAGGCAGCAAGCACGGGAAGCACAGCAAGCCGAGGCAGCACAGCAAGCACAGGCAGCAAGCACAGGCAACACAGTAAGCACAGACAGCAAGCACAGACAGCACAGCAAGCACAGGCAGCACAGCAAGCACAAACAGCAAGCACAGGCAGCACAGCAAGCACAGGCAGCAAGCACAGGCAGCACAGCAAGCACAGGCAGCAAGCACAGGCAGCACACCAAGTACAGGCAGCAAGCACAGGCAGCGCAGCAAGCACAGGCAGCACAGCAAGCACAGGCAGCAAGCACAGGCAGCACAGCAAGCACAGGCAGCGAGCACAGGCAGCACAGGCAGCAAGCACAGGCACCACAGCAAGCACAGGCAGCAAGCACAGGCAGCACAGCAAGCACAGGCAGCAAGCGCGGACAGCACAGCAAGCACAGGCAGCACAGCAAGCAGAGGCAACAAGCACGGGCAGCACAGCAAGCACAGGCAGCAAGCACAGGCAGCACAGCAAGCACAAACAGCAAGCACAGGCAGCACAGCAAGCACAGGCAGCAAGCACAGGCAGCAAGCACAGGCAGCACAGCGAGCACAGGCAGCAAGCACAGGCATCACAGCAAGCACAGGCAGCAAGCACAGGCAGCACACCAAGCACAGGCATCACAGCAAGCACAGGCAGCAAGCACAGGCAGCACAGCAAGCACAGGCAGCAAGCACGGGCAGCACAGCAAGCCGAGGCAGCACAGCAAGCACAGGCAGCTTGCACAGGCAGCATAGCAAGCACAGCAAGCACAGGCAGCAAGCACAGGCAACACAGCAAGCACAGGCAGCAAGCACAGGCAGCACTATAAGCACAGGCAGCAAGCACAGGCAGCAAGCACAGGCAGCACAGCAAGCACAGGCAGCAAGCACAGGCAGCACAGCAAGCACAGGCAGCAAGCACGGGCAGCATAGCAAGCACAGGCAGCAAGCACAGGCAGCAAGCACAGGCAGCACAGCAAGCACAGGCAGCAAGCACAGGCAGCAAGCACAGGCAACACAGTAAGCACAGGCAGCAAGCACAGGCAGCAAGCACAGGCAGCAAGCACAGGCGGCAAGCACAGGCGGCAAGCACAGGCAAAGCCTGCTCCTGTTAGAAGCCCGCAAAATAGCTCGACGAGATGTGTTCCTTTTAGCGATTCTGGGGGAAGGGCAGAGGGGTCAAGCTCCGTCCTCTTTCCAACAGGCAAAGCCTGCTCCGATCTTCGGCGAGATTAACTCTCGCATTTCTTTACAATGCTTACTCTTACTGAGACGCAGGTCAATGCACCGGCCGCCGAGGTAAACATATGATCCGCGACTCTCGGCGCCTCCAAAAACAGGTGACACAGCAACGCACTGTCGTGTGCCACTGTCGAATTACCGCGTGTTATGGGCGAAATCAAATGCATCGCTAACAGGCAGCACAGCAAGCACAGGCAGCAAGCACAGGCAGCACAGCAAGCACAGGCAGCAAGCACAGGCAGCACAGCAAGCACAGGCAGCAAGCACAGGCAGCACAGCAAGCACAGGCAGCACAGCAAGCACAGGCAGCAAGCACAGGCAGCAAGCACAGGCAGCACAGCAAGCACAGGCAGCAAGCACAGCTAGCACAGGCAGCAAGCACAGGCAGTACAGCAAGCACAGGCAGCAAGCACAGGCAGCACAGCAAGCACAGGCAGCACTGCAAGCACAGGCAGCAAGCACAGGCAGCAAGCACAGGCAGCACAGCAAGAACAGGCAGAAAGCACAGGCAGCACAGCAAGCACAGGCAGCAAGCACAGGCAGCACACCAAGTACAGGCAGCAAGCACAGGCAGCACAGCAAGCACAAACAGCAAGCACAGGCAGCACAGCAAGCACAGGCAGCAAGCACAGGCAGTACAGCAAGCACAGGCAGCAAGCACAGGCAGCAAGCACAGGCACCACAGCAAGCACAGGCAGCAAGCACAGGCAGCACAGCAAGCACAGGCAGCAAGCACTGGCAGCACAGCAAGCACAGGCAGCAAGCACAGGCGGCAAGCACAGGCATGTTAGAAACCCGCAAAATAGCTCGACGAGATGTGTTCCTTTTAGCGATTCTGGGGGAAGGGCAGAGGGGTCAAGCTCCGTCCTCTTTCCAACAGGCAAAGCCTGCTCCGATCTTCGGCGAGATTCACTCTCGCATTTCTTTACAATGCTTACTCTTACTGAGACGCAGGTCAATGCACCGGCCGCCGAGGTAAACATATGATCCGCGACTCTCGGCGCCTCCAAAAACAGGTGACACAGCAACGCACTGTCGTGTGCCACTGTCGAATTACCGCGTGTTATGGGCGAAATGAAATGCATCGCTAACAGGCAGCACAGCAAGCACAGGCAGCAAGCACAGGCAGCACAGCAAGCACAGGCAGCAAGCACAGGCAGCACAGCAAGCACAGGCAGCACAGCAAGCACAGGCAGCAAGCACAGGCAGCAAGCACAGGCAGCACAGCAAGCACAGGCAGCAAGCACAGGCAGCAACCACAGCTAGCACAGGCAGCAAGCACAGGCAGTACAGCAAGCACAGGCAGCAAGCACAGGCAGCAAGCACAGGCAGCACAGCAAGCACAGGCAGCAAGCACAGGCAACACAGCAAGCACAGGCAGCAGGCACAGGCAGCACAGCAAGCACAGGCAGCAAGCACAGGCAGCACAGGCAGCAAGCACAGGCAGCACACCAAGCACAGGCAGCACAGCACAGGCAGCAAGCACAGGCATCACAGCAAGCACAGGTATGCTAGAAACCCGCAAAATAGCTCGACGAGATGTGTTCGTTTTAGCGATTCTGGGGGAAGTGCAGAGGGGTCAAGCTCCGTCCTCTTTCCATCAGGCAAAGCCTGCTCCGATCTTCGGCGAGATTCACTCTCGCATTTGTTTACAATGCTTACTCTTACTAAGACGCAGGTCAATGCACCGGCCGCCGAGGTAAACATATGATCCGCGACTCTCGGCACCTCCAAAAACAGGTGACACAGCAAGGCACTGTCGTGTGCCACTGTCGAATTACCGCGTGTTATGGGCGAAATCAAATGCATCGCTAACAGCCAGCACAGCAAGCACAGGCAGCACATGCAGCACAGCAAGCACAGGCAGCTTGCACAGGCAGTTTGCACAGGCAGCATAGCAAGCACAGCAAGCACAGGCAGCACAGCAAGCACAGGCAGCAAGCACTGGCAGCACAGCAAGCGCAGGCAGCACAGGCAGCACAACAAGCACAGCCAGCAAGCACAGGCACCACAGCAAGCACAGGCAGCAAGCACAGGCAGCACAGCAAGCACAGGCAGCAAGCACAGGCAGAAAGCACAGGCAGCACACCAAGCACAGGCAGCAAGCACAGGCAGCACAGTAAGAACAGGCAGCGAGCACAGGCAGCACAGCAAGCACAGGCAGCAAACACAGGCACCACAGCAAGCACAGGCAGCGAGCACAGGCAGCACAGCAAGCACAGGCAGCAAGCACAGGCACCACAGCAAGCACAGGCAGCACAGCAAGCACAGGCAGCAAGCACAGGCAGCACAGCAAGCACAGGCAGCAAGCACAGGCAGCACAGCAAGCACAGGCAGCAAGCACAGGCAGCACAGCAAGCACAGGCAGCACAGCAAGCACAGGCAGCAAGCACAGGCAGCAAGCACAGGCAGCACAGCAAGCACAGGCAGCAAGCACAGCTAGCACAGGCAGCAAGCACAGGCAGTACAGCAAGCACAGGCAGCAAGCACAGGCAGCACAGCAAGCACAGGCAGCACTGCAAGCACAGGCAGCAAGCACAGGCAGCAAGCACAGGCAGCACAGCAAGAACAGGCAGAAAGCACAGGCAGCACAGCAAGCACAGGCAGCAAGCACAGGCAGCACACCAAGTACAGGCAGCAAGCACAGGCAGCACAGCAAGCACAAACAGCAAGCACAGGCAGCACAGCAAGCACAGGCAGCAAGCACAGGCAGTACAGCAAGCACAGGCAGCAAGCACAGGCAGCAAGCACAGGCACCACAGCAAGCACAGGCAGCAAGCACAGGCAGCAAGCACTGGCAGCACAGCAAGCACAGGCAGCAAGCACAGGCGGCAAGCACAGGCATGTTAGAAACCCGCAAAATAGCTCGACGAGATGTGTTCCTTTTAGCGATTCTGGGGGAAGGGCAGAGGGGTCAAGCTCCGTCCTCTTTCCAACAGGCAAAGCCTGCTCCGATCTTCGGCGAGATTCACTCTCGCATTTCTTTACAATGCTTACTCTTACTGAGACGCAGGTCAATGCACCGGCCGCCGAGGTAAACATATGATCCGCGACTCTCGGCGCCTCCAAAAACAGGTGACACAGCAACGCACTGTCGTGTGCCACTGTCGAATTACCGCGTGTTATGGGCGAAATGAAATGCATCGCTAACAGGCAGCACAGCAAGCACAGGCAGCAAGCACAGGCAGCACAGCAAGCACAGGCAGCAAGCACAGGCAGCACAGCAAGCACAGGCAGCACAGCAAGCACAGGCAGCAAGCACAGGCAGCAAGCACAGGCAGCACAGCAAGCACAGGCAGCAAGCACAGGCAGCAACCACAGCTAGCACAGGCAGCAAGCACAGGCAGTACAGCAAGCACAGGCAGCAAGCACAGGCAGCAAGCACAGGCAGCACAGCAAGCACAGGCAGCAAGCACAGGCAACACAGCAAGCACAGGCAGCAGGCACAGGCAGCACAGCAAGCACAGGCAGCAAGCACAGGCAGCACAGCAAGCACAGGCAGCAAGCACAGGCAGCACACCAAGCACAGGCAGCACAGCACAGGCAGCAAGCACAGGCATCACAGCAAGCACAGGTATGCTAGAAACCCGCAAAATAGCTCGACGAGATGTGTTCGTTTTAGCGATTCTGGGGGAAGTGCAGAGGGGTCAAGCTCCGTCCTCTTTCCATCAGGCAAAGCCTGCTCCGATCTTCGGCGAGATTCACTCTCGCATTTGTTTACAATGCTTACTCTTACTAAGACGCAGGTCAATGCACCGGCCGCCGAGGTAAACATATGATCCGCGACTCTCGGCACCTCCAAAAACAGGTGACACAGCAAGGCACTGTCGTGTGCCACTGTCGAATTACCGCGTGTTATGGGCGAAATCAAATGCATCGCTAACAGCCAGCACAGCAAGCACAGGCAGCACATGCAGCACAGCAAGCACAGGCAGCTTGCACAGGCAGTTTGCACAGGCAGCATAGCAAGCACAGCAAGCACAGGCAGCACAGCAAGCACAGGCAGCAAGCACTGGCAGCACAGCAAGCGCAGGCAGCACAGGCAGCACAACAAGCACAGCCAGCAAGCACAGGCACCACAGCAAGCACAGGCAGCAAGCACAGGCAGCACAGCAAGCACAGGCAGCAAGCACAGGCAGAAAGCACAGGCAGCACACCAAGGACAGGCAGCAAGCACAGGCAGCACAGTAAGAACAGGCAGCGAGCACAGGCAGCACAGCAAGCACAGGCAGCAAACACAGGCACCACAGCAAGCACAGGCAGCGAGCACAGGCAGCACAGCAAGCACAGGCAGCAAGCACAGGCACCACAGCAAGCACAGGCAGCACAGCAAGCACAGGCAGCAAGCACAGGCAGCACAGCAAGCACAGGCAGCAAGCACAGGCAGCACAGCAAGCACAGGCAGCACAGCAAGCAGAGGCAACAAGCACAGGCAGCACAGCAAGCACAGGCAGCACAGCAAGCACAAACAGCAAGCACAGGCAGCACAGCAAGCACAGGCAGCAAGCACAGGCAGCACAGCAAGCACAGGCAGCAAGAACAGGCAGCAAGCACAGGCAGCAAGCACAGGCAGAAAGCACAGGCAGCACAGCAAGCACAGGCAGAAAGCACAGGCAGCACAGCAAGCACAGGCAGCACAGCAAGCACAGGCAGTAGGCACAGGCAGAAAGCACAGGCAGCACACCAAGCACAGGCAGCAAGCACAGGCAGCACAGTAAGAACAGGCAGCGAGCACAGGCAGCACAGCAAGCACAGGCAGCAAACACAGGCACCACAGCAAGCACAGGCAGCGAGCACAGGCAGCACAGCAAGCACAGGCAGCAAGCACAGGCACCACAGCAAGCACAGGCAGCAAGCACAGGCAGCACAGCAAGCACAGGCAGCAAGCACAGGCAGCACATCAAGCACAGGCAGCACAGCAAGCAGAGGCAACAAGCACAGGCAGCACAGCAAGCACAGGCAGCACAGCAAGCACAAACAGCAAGCACAGGCAGCACAGCAAGCACAGGCAGCAAGCACAGGCAGCACAGCAAGCACAGGCAGCAAGAACAGGCAGCAAGCACAGGCAGCAAGCACAGGCAGAAAGCACAGGCAGCACAGCAAGCACAGGCAGCAAGCACAGGCATCGCAGCAAGCACAGGCAGCACAGCAAGCACAGGCAGCAAGCTCAGGCAGCACAGCAAGCACAGGCAGCAAGCACAGGCAGCACAGCAAGCACAGGCAGCACAGCAAGCAGAGGCAACAAGCACAGGCAGCACAGCAAGCACAGGCAGCAAGCACAGGCAGCACAGCAAGCACAAACAGCAAGCACAGGCAGCACAGCAAGCACAGGCAGCAAGCACAGGCAGTACAGCAAGCACAGGCAGCAAGCACAGGCAGCAAGCACAGGCAGCACAGCAAGCACAGGCAGCAAGCACAGGCAGCACAGCAAGCACAGGCAGCAAGCACAGGCAGCACAGCAAGCACAGGCAGCAAGCACAGGCAGCACAGCAAGCACAGGCAGCAAGCACAGGCAGCACACCAAGCACAGGCAGCACAGCACAGGCAGCACAGCAAGCACAGGCAGCACAGCAAGCACAGGCAGCAAGCACAGGCAGCAAGCACAGGCAGCACAGCAAGCACAGGCAGCACAGCAAGCACAGTCAGCAAGCACAGGCAGCACAGCAAGCACAGCCAGCAAGCACAGGTATGCTAGAAACCCGCAAAATAGCTCGACGAGATGTGTTCGTTTTAGCGATTCTGGGGGAAGTGCAGAGGGGTCAAGCTCCGTCCTCTTTCCAACAGGCAAAGCCTGCTCCGATCTTCGGCGAGATTCACTCTCGCATTTGTTTACAATGCTTACTCTTACTAAGACGCAGGTCAATGCACCGGCCGCCGAGGTAAACATATGATCCGCGACTCTCGGCACCTCCAAAAACAGGTGACACAGCAAGGCACTGTCGTGTGCCACTGTCGAATTACCGCGTGTTATGGGCGAAATCAAATGCATCGCTAACAGGCAGCACAGCAAACACAGGCAGCTTGCACAGGCAGTTTGCACAGGCAGCATAGCAAGCACAGCAAGCACAGGCAGCACAGCAAGCACAGGCAGCAAGCACTGGCAGCACAGCAAGCATAGGCAGCACAGGCAGAACAACAAGCACAGGCGGCACAGCAAGCACAGGCAGCAAGCACAGGCAGCACAGGCAGCACAGCAAGCACAGGCAGCAAGCACAGGCAGCACAGCAAGCACAGGCAGCAAGCACAGGCAGCACAGCAAGCACAGGCAGCAAGCACGGGCAGCACAGCAAGCCCAGGCAGCACAGCAAGCACAGGCAGCTTGCACAGGCAGCATAGCAAGCACAGCAAGCACAGGCAGCAAGCACAGGCAGCACAGCAAGCACAGGCAGTAAGCACAGGCAGCACAGCAAGCACAGGCAGCACAACAAGCACAGGCGGCACAGCAAGCACAGGCAGCATAGCAAGCACAGGCAGCAAGCACAGGCAGCACAGCAAGCACAGGCAGCAAGCACAGGCAGCACAGCAAGCACAGGCAGCAAGCACAGGAAACACAGTAAGCACAGGCAGCAAGCACAGGCAGCAAGCACAGGCGGCAAGCACAGGCATGTTAGAACCCCGCAAAATAGCTCGACGAGATGTGTTCCTTTTAGCGATTCTGCGGGAAGGGCAGAGGGGTCAAGCTCCGTCCTCTTTCCAACAGGCAAAGCCTGCTCCGATCTTCGGCGAGATTCACTCTCGCATTTCTTTACAATGCTTACTCTTACTGAGACGCAGGTCAATGCACCGGCCGCCGAGGTAAACATATGATCCGCGACTCTCGGCGCCTCCAAAAACAGGTGACACAGCAACGCACTGTCGTGTGCCACTGTCGAATTACCGCGTGTTATGGGCGAAATCAAATGCATCGCTAACAGGCAGCACAGCAAGCACAGGCAGCAAGCACAGGCAGCACAGCAAGCACAGGCAGCAAGCACAGGCAGCACAGCAAGCACAGGCAGCACAGCAAGCACAGGCAGCAAGCACAGGCAGCAAGCACAGGCAGCACAGCAAGCACAGGCAGCAAGCACAGGCAGCAACCACAGCTAGCACAGGCAGCAAGCATAGGCAGTACAGCAAGCACAGGCAGCAAGCACAGGCAGCAAGCACAGGCAGCACAGCAAGCACAGGCAGCAAGCACAGGCAACACAGCAAGCACAGGCAGCAGGCACAGGCAGCACAGCAAGCACAGGCAGCAAGCACAGGCAGCACAGCAAGCACAGGCAGCAAGCACAGGCAGCACACCAAGCACAGGCAGCACAGCACAGGCAGCAAGCACAGGCATCACAGCAAGCACAGGTATGCTAGAAACCCGCAAAATAGCTCGACGAGATGTGTTCGTTTTAGCGATTCTGGGGGTAGTGCAGAGGGGTCAAGCTCCGTCCTCTTTCCATCAGGCAAAGCCTGCTCCGATCTTCGGCGAGATTCACTCTCGCATTTGTTTACAATGCTTACTCTTACTAAGACGCAGGTCAATGCACCGGCCGCCGAGGTAAACATATGATCCGCGACTCTCGGCACCTCCAAAAACAGGTGACACAGCAAGGCACTGTCGTGTGCCACTGTCGAATTACCGCGTGTTATGGGCGAAATCAAATGCATCGCTAACAGCCAGCACAGCAAGCACAGGCAGCACATGCAGCACAGCAAGCACAGGCAGCTTGCACAGGCAGTTTGCACAGGCAGCATAGCAAGCACAGCAAGCACAGGCAGCACAGCAAGCACAGGCAGCAAGCACTGGCAGCACAGCAAGCGCAGGCAGCACAGGCAGCACAACAAGCACAGGCAGCAAGCACAGGCACCACAGCAAGCACAGGCAGCAAGCACAGGCAGCACAGCAAGCACAGGCAGCAAGCACGGGCAGCACAGCAAGCACAGGCAGTAGGCACAGGCAGAAAGCACAGGCAGCACACCAAGCACAGGCAGCAAGCACAGGCAGCACAGTAAGAACAGGCAGCGAGCACAGGCAGCACAGCAAGCACAGGCAGCAAACACAGGCACCACAGCAAGCACAGGCAGCGAGCACAGGCAGCACAGCAAGCACAGGCAGCAAGCACAGGCACCACAGCAAGCACAGGCAGCAAGCACAGGCAGCACAGCAAGCACAGGCAGCAAGCACAGGCAGCACAGCAAGCACAGGCAGCAAGCACAGGCAGCACAGCAAGCACAGGCAGCACAGCAAGCAGAGGCAACAAGCACAGGCAGCACAGCAAGCACAGGCAGCACAGCAAGCACAAACAGCAAGCACAGGCAGCACAGCAAGCACAGGCAGCAAGCACAGGCAGCACAGCAAGCACAGGCAGCAAGAACAGGCAGCAAGCACAGGCAGCAAGCACAGGCAGAAAGCACAGGCAGCACAGCAAGCACAGGCAGCAAGCACAGGCATCGCAGCAAGCACAGGCAGCACAGCAAGCACAGGCAGCAAGCTCAGGCAGCACAGCAAGCACAGGCAGCAAGCACAGGCAGCACAGCAAGCACAGGCAGCACAGCAAGCAGAGGCAACAAGCACAGGCAGCACAGCAAGCACAGGCAGCAAGCACAGGCAGCACAGCAAGCACAAACAGCAAGCACAGGCAGCACAGCAAGCACAGGCAGCAAGCACAGGCAGTACAGCAAGCACAGGCAGCAAGCACAGGCAGCAAGCACAGGCAGCACAGCAAGCACAGGCAGCAAGCACAGGCAGCACAGCAAGCACAGGCAGCAAGCACAGGCAGCACAGCAAGCACAGGCAGCAAGCACAGGCAGCACAGCAAGCACAGGCAGCAAGCACAGGCAGCACACCAAGCACAGGCAGCACAGCACAGGCAGCAAGCACAGGCAGCACAGCAAGCACAGGCAGCACAGCAAGCACAGGCAGCAAGCACAGGCAGCAAGCACAGGCAGCACAGCAAGCACAGGCAGCACAGCAAGCACAGGCAGCACAGCAAGCACAGTCAGCAAGCACAGGCAGCACAGCAAGCACAGGTATGCTAGAAACCCGCAAAATAGCTCGAAGAGATGTGTTCGTTTTAGCGATTCTGGGGGAAGTGCAGAGGGGTCAAGCTCCGTCCTCTTTCCAACAGGCAAAGCCTGCTCCGATCTTCGGCGAGATTCACTCTCGCATTTGTTTACAATGCTTACTCTTACTAAGACGCAGGTCAATGCACCGGCCGCCGAGGTAAACATATGATCCGCGACTCTCGGCACCTCCAAAAACAGGTGACACAGCAAGGCACTGTCGTGTGCCACTGTCGAATTACCGCGTGTTATGGGCGAAATCAAATGCATCGCTAACAGGCAGCACAGCAAGCACAGGCAGCTTGCACAGGCAGTTTGCACAGGCAGCATAGCAAGCACAGCAAGCACAGGCAGCACAGCAAGCACAGGCAGCAAGCACTGGCAGCACAGCAAGCATAGGCAGCACAGGCAGAACAACAAGCACAGGCGGCACAGCAAGCACAGGCAGCACAGGCAGCACAGCAAGCACAGGCAGCAAGCACAGGCAGCACAGCAAGCACAGGCAGCAAGCACAGGCAGCACAGCAAGCACAGGCAGCAAGCACGGGCAGCACAGCAAGCCCAGGCAGCACAGCAAGCACAGGCAGCTTGCACAGGCAGCATAGCAAGCACAGCAAGCACAGGCAGCAAGCACAGGCAGCACAGCAAGCACAGGCAGTAAGCACAGGCAGCACAGCAAGCACAGGCAGCACAGGCAGCACAACAAGCACAGGCGGCACAGCAAGAACAGGCAGCATAGCAAGCACAGGCAGCAAGCACAGGCAGCACAGCAAGCACAGGCAGCAAGCACAGGCAGCACAGCAAGCACAGGCAGCAAGCACAGGCAACACAGTAAGCACAGGCAGCAAGCACAGGCAGCAAGCACAGGCATGTTAGAAACCCGCAAAATAGCTCGACGAGATGTGTTCGTTTTAGCGATTCTGGGGGAAGGGCAGAGGGGTCAAGCTCCGTCCTCTTTCCAACAGGCAAAGCCTGCTCCGATCTTCGGCGAGATTCACTCTCGCATTTGTTTACAATGCTTACTCTTACTGAGACGCAGGTCAATGCACCGGCCGCCGAGGTAATCATATGATCCGCGACTCTCGGCACCTCCAAAAACAGGTGACACCGCAACGCACTGTCGTGTGCCACTGTCGAATTACCGCGTGTTATGGGCGAAATCAAATGCATCGCTAACAGGCAGCACATCAAGCACAGGCAGCAAGCACAGGCAGCACCGTAAGCACAGGCAGCAAGCACAGGCAGCACAGCAAGCAGAGGTAACAAGCACAGGCAGCACAGCAAGCACAGGCAGCGAGCACAGGCAGCACAGCAAGCACAGGCAGCAAGCACAGGCACCACAGCAAGCACAGGCAGCAAGCACAGGCAGCAAGCACGGGCAGCACAGCAAGCACAGGCAGCACAGCAAGCACAGGCAGCAAGCACAGGCAGAAAGCACAGGCAGCACACCAAGCACAGGCAGCAAGCACAGGCAACACAGCAAGCACAGGCAGCAGGCACAGGCAGCACAGCAAGCACAGGCAGCAAGCACAGGCAGCACAGCAAGCACAGGCAGCAAGCACAGGCAGCACACCAAGCACAGGCAGCACAGCACTGGCAGCACAGCAAGCATAGGCAGCACAGGCGGCACAGCAAGCACAGGCAGCAAGCACAGGCAGCACAGGCAGCACAGCAAGCACAGGCAGCAAGCACAGGCAGCACAGCAAGCACAGGCAGCAAGCACAGGCAGCACAGCAAGCACAGGCAGCAAGCACGGGCAGCACAGCAAGCCCAGGCAGCACAGCAAGCACAGGCAGCTTGCACAGGCAGCATAGCAAGCACAGCAAGCACAGGCAGCAAGCACAGGCAGCACAGCAAGCACAGGCAGTAAGCACAGGCAGCACAGCAAGCACAGGCAGCACAACAAGCACAGGCGGCACAGCAAGCACAGGCAGCATAGCAAGCACAGGCAGCAAGCACAGGCAGCACAGCAAGCACAGGCAGCAAGCACAGGCAGCACAGCAAGCACAGGCAGCAAGCACAGGAAACACAGTAAGCACAGGCAGCAAGCACAGGCAGCAAGCACAGGCGGCAAGCACAGGCATGTTAGAACCCCGCAAAATAGCTCGACGAGATGTGTTCCTTTTAGCGATTCTGCGGGAAGGGCAGAGGGGTCAAGCTCCGTCCTCTTTCCAACAGGCAAAGCCTGCTCCGATCTTCGGCGAGATTCACTCTCGCATTTCTTTACAATGCTTACTCTTACTGAGACGCAGGTCAATGCACCGGCCGCCGAGGTAAACATATGATCCGCGACTCTCGGCGCCTCAAAAAACAGGTGACACAGCAACGCACTGTCGTGTGCCACTGTCGAATTACCGCGTGTTATGGGCGAAATCAAATGCATCGCTAACAGGCAGCACAGCAAGCACAGGCAGCAAGCACAGGCAGCACAGCAAGCACAGGCAGCAAGCACAGGCAGCACAGCAAGCACAGGCAGCACAGCAAGCACAGGCAGCAAGCACAGGCAGCAAGCACAGGCAGCACAGCAAGCACAGGCAGCAAGCACAGGCAGCAACCACAGCTAGCACAGGCAGCAAGCACAGGCAGTACAGCAAGCACAGGCAGCAAGCACAGGCAGCAAGCACAGGCAGCACAGCAAGCACAGGCAGCACAGCAAGCACAGGCAGCAAGCACAGGCAACACAGCAAGCACAGGCAGCAGGCACAGGCAGCACAGCAAGCACAGGCAGCAAGCACAGGCAGCACAGCAAGCACAGGCAGCAAGCACAGGCAGCACACCAAGCACAGGCAGCACAGCACAGGCAGCAAGCACAGGCATCACAGCAAGCACAGGTATGCTAGAAACCCGCAAAATAGCTCGACGAGATGTGTTCGTTTTAGCGATTCTGGGGGAAGTGCAGAGGGGTCAAGCTCCGTCCTCTTTCCATCAGGCAAAGCCTGCTCCGATCTTCGGCGAGATTCACTCTCGCATTTGTTTACAATGCTTACTCTTACTAAGACGCAGGTCAATGCACCGGCCGCCGAGGTAAACATATGATCCGCGACTCTCGGCACCTCCAAAAACAGGTGACACAGCAAGGCACTGTCGTGTGCCACTGTCGAATTACCGCGTGTTATGGGCGAAATCAAATGCATCGCTAACAGCCAGCACAGCAAGCACAGGCAGCACATGCAGCACAGCAAGCACAGGCAGCTTGCACAGGCAGTTTGCACAGGCAGCATAGCAAGCACAGCAAGCACAGGCAGCACAGCAAGCACAGGCAGCAAGCACTGGCAGCACAGCAAGCGCAGGCAGCACAGGCAGCACAACAAGCACAGGCAGCAAGCACAGGCACCACAGCAAGCACAGGCAGCAAGCACAGGCAGCACAGCAAGCACAGGCAGCAAGCACGGGCAGCACAGCAAGCACAGGCAGCACAGCAAGCACAGGCAGTAGGCACAGGCAGAAAGCACAGGCAGCACACCAAGCACAGGCAGCAAGCACAGGCAGCACAGTAAGAACAGGCAGCGAGCACAGGCAGCACAGCAAGCACAGGCAGCAAACACAGGCACCACAGCAAGCACAGGCAGCGAGCACAGGCAGCACAGCAAGCACAGGCAGCAAGCACAGGCACCACAGCAAGCACAGGCAGCAAGCACAGGCAGCACAGCAAGCACAGGCAGCAAGCACAGGCAGCACAGCAAGCACAGGCAGCAAGCACAGGCAGCACAGCAAGCACAGGCAGCACAGCAAGCAGAGGCAACAAGCACAGGCAGCACAGCAAGCACAGGCAGCACAGCAAGCACAAACAGCAAGCACAGGCAGCACAGCAAGCACAGGCAGCAAGCACAGGCAGCAAGCACAGGCAGCACAGCAAGCACAGGCAGCAAGAACAGGCAGCAAGCACAGGCAGCAAGCACAGGCAGAAAGCACAGGCAGCAAGCACAGGCATCGCAGCAAGCACAGGCAGCACAGCAAGCACAGGCAGCAAGCTCAGGCAGCACAGCAAGCACAGGCAGCAAGCACAGGCAGCACAGCAAGCACAGGCAGCACAGCAAGCAGAGGCAACAAGCACAGGCAGCACAGCAAGCACAGGCAGCAAGCACAGGCAGCACAGCAAGCACAAACAGCAAGCACAGGCAGCACAGCAAGCACAGGCAGCAAGCACAGGCAGTACAGCAAGCACAGGCAGCAAGCACAGGCAGCAAGCACAGGCAGCACAGCAAGCACAGGCAGCAAGCACAGGCAGCACAGCAAGCACAGGCAGCAAGCACAGGCAGCACAGCAAGCACAGGCAGCAAGCACAGGCAGCACAGCAAGCACAGGCAGCAAGCACAGGCAGCACACCAAGCACAGGCAGCACAGCACAGGCAGCAAGCACAGGCAGCACAGCAAGCACAGGCAGCAAGCACAGGCAGCAAGCACAGGCAGCACAGCAAGCACAGGCAGCACAGCAAGCACAGTCAGCAAGCACAGGCAGCACAGCAAGCACAGCCAGCAAGCACAGGTATGCTAGAAACCCGCAAAATAGCTCGAAGAGATGTGTTCGTTTTAGCGATTCTGGGGGAAGTGCAGAGGGGTCAAGCTCCGTCCTCTTTCCAACAGGCAAAGCCTGCTCCGATCTTCGGCGAGATTCACTCTCGCATTTGTTTACAATGCTTACTCTTACTAAGACGCAGGTCAATGCACCGGCCGCCGAGGTAAACATATGATCCGCGACTCTCGGCACCTCCAAAAACAGGTGACACAGCAAGGCACTGTCGTGTGCCACTGTCGAATTACCGCGTGTTATGGGCGAAATCAAATGCATCGTTTGCACAGGCAGCATAGCAAGCACAGCAAGCACAGGCAGCACAGCAAGCACAGGCAGCAAGCACTGGCAGCACAGCAAGCATAGGCAGCACAGGCAGAACAACAAGCACAGGCGGCACAGCAAGCACAGGCAGCAAGCACAGGCAGCACAGGCAGCACAGCAAGCACAGGCAGCAAGCACAGGCAGCACAGCAAGCACAGGCAGCAAGCACAGGCAGCACAGCAAGCACAGGCAGCAAGCACGGGCAGCACAGCAAGCCCAGGCAGCACAGCAAGCACAGGCAGCTTGCACAGGCAGCATAGCAAGCACAGCAAGCACAGGCAGCAAGCACAGGCAGCACAGCAAGCACAGGCAGTAAGCACAGGCAGCACAGCAAGCACAGGCAGCACAGGCAGCACAACAAGCACAGGCGGCACAGCAAGCACAGGCAGCATAGCAAGCACAGGCAGCAAGCACAGGCAGCACAGCAAGCACAGGCAGCAAGCACAGGCAGCACAGCAAGCACAGGCAGCAAGCACAGGCAACACAGTAAGCACAGGCAGCAAGCACAGGCAGCAAGCACAGGCATGTTAGAAACCCGCAAAATAGCTCGACGAGATGTGTTCGTTTTAGCGATTCTGGGGGAAGGGCAGAGGGGTCAAGCTCCGTCCTCTTTCCAACAGGCAAAGCCTGCTCCGATCTTCGGCGAGATTCACTCTCGCATTTGTTTACAATGCTTACTCTTACTGAGACGCAGGTCAATGCACCGGCCGCCGAGGTAATCATATGATCCGCGACTCTCGGCACCTCCAAAAACAGGTGACACCGCAACGCACTGTCGTGTGCCACTGTCGAATTACCGCGTGTTATGGGCGAAATCAAATGCATCGCTAACAGGCAGCACATCAAGCACAGGCAGCAAGCACAGGCAGCACCGTAAGCACAGGCAGCAAGCACAGGCAGCACAGCAAGCAGAGGTAACAAGCACAGGCAGCACAGCAAGCACAGGCAGCGAGCACAGGCAGCACAGCAAGCACAGGCAGCAAGCACAGGCACCACAGCAAGCACAGGCAGCAAGCACAGGCAGCACAGCAAGCACAGGCAGCAAGCACGGGCAGCACAGCAAGCACAGGCAGCACAGCAAGCACAGGCAGCAAGCACAGGCAGAAAGCACAGGCAGCACACCAAGCACAGGCAGCAAGCACAGGCAACACAGCAAGCACAGGCAGCAGGCACAGGCAGCACAGCAAGCACAGGCAGCAAGCACAGGCAGCACAGCAAGCACAGGCAGCAAGCACAGGCAGCACACCAAGCACAGGCAGCACAGCACTGGCAGCACAGCAAGCATAGGCAGCACAGGCGGCACAGCAAGCACAGGCAGCAAGCACAGGCAGCACAGGCAGCACAGCAAGCACAGGCAGCAAGCACAGGCAGCACAGCAAGCACAGGCAGCAAGCACAGGCAGCACAGCAAGCACAGGCAGCAAGCACGGGCAGCACAGCAAGCCCAGGCAGCACAGCAAGCACAGGCAGCTTGCACAGGCAGCATAGCAAGCACAGCAAGCACAGGCAGCAAGCACAGGCAGCACAGCAAGCACAGGCAGTAAGCACAGGCAGCACAGCAAGCACAGGCAGCACAACAAGCACAGGCGGCACAGCAAGCACAGGCAGCATAGCAAGCACAGGCAGCAAGCACAGGCAGCACAGCAAGCACAGGCAGCAAGCACAGGCAGCACAGCAAGCACAGGCAGCAAGCACAGGAAACACAGTAAGCACAGGCAGCAAGCACAGGCAGCAAGCTCAGGCGGCAAGCACAGGCATGTTAGAACCCCGCAAAATAGCTCGACGAGATGTGTTCCTTTTAGCGATTCTGCGGGAAGGGCAGAGGGGTCAAGCTCCGTCCTCTTTCCAACAGGCAAAGCCTGCTCCGATCTTCGGCGAGATTCACTCTCGCATTTCTTTACAATGCTTACTCTTACTGAGACGCAGGTCAATGCACCGGCCGCCGAGGTAAACATATGATCCGCGACTCTCGGCGCCTCCAAAAACAGGTGACACAGCAACGCACTGTCGTGTGCCACTGTCGAATTACCGCGTGTTATGGGCGAAATCAAATGCATCGCTAACAGGCAGCACAGCAAGCACAGGCAGCAAGCACAGGCAGCACAGCAAGCACAGGCAGCAAGCACAGGCAGCACAGCAAGCACAGGCAGCACAGCAAGCACAGGCAGCAAGCACAGGCAGCAAGCACAGGCAGCACAGCAAGCACAGGCAGCAAGCACAGGCAGCAACCACAGCTAGCACAGGCAGCAAGCACAGGCAGTACAGCAAGCACAGGCAGCAAGCACAGGCAGCAAGCACAGGCAGCACAGCAAGCACAGGCAGCACAGCAAGCACAGGCAGCAAGCACAGGCAACACAGCAAGCACAGGCAGCAGGCACAGGCAGCACAGCAAGCACAGGCAGCAAGCACAGGCAGCACAGCAAGCACAGGCAGCAAGCACAGGCAGCACACCAAGCACAGGCAGCACAGCACAGGCAGCAAGCACAGGCATCACAGCAAGCACAGGTATGCTAGAAACCCGCAAAATAGCTCGACGAGATGTGTTCGTTTTAGCGATTCTGGGGGAAGTGCAGAGGGGTCAAGCTCCGTCCTCTTTCCATCAGGCAAAGCCTGCTCCGATCTTCGGCGAGATTCACTCTCGCATTTGTTTACAATGCTTACTCTTACTAAGACGCAGGTCAATGCACCGGCCGCCGAGGTAAACATATGATCCGCGACTCTCGGCACCTCCAAAAACAGGTGACACAGCAAGGCACTGTCGTGTGCCACTGTCGAATTACCGCGTGTTATGGGCGAAATCAAATGCATCGCTAACAGCCAGCACAGCAAGCACAGGCAGCACATGCAGCACAGCAAGCACAGGCAGCTTGCACAGGCAGTTTGCACAGGCAGCATAGCAAGCACAGCAAGCACAGGCAGCACAGCAAGCACAGGCAGCAAGCACTGGCAGCACAGCAAGCGCAGGCAGCACAGGCAGCACAACAAGCACAGGCAGCAAGCACAGGCACCACAGCAAGCACAGGCAGCAAGCACAGGCAGCACAGCAAGCACAGGCAGCAAGCACGGGCAGCACAGCAAGCACAGGCAGCACAGCAAGCACAGGCAGTAGGCACAGGCAGAAAGCACAGGCAGCACACCAAGCACAGGCAGCAAGCACAGGCAGCACAGTAAGAACAGGCAGCGAGCACAGGCAGCACAGCAAGCACAGGCAGCAAACACAGGCACCACAGCAAGCACAGGCAGCGAGCACAGGCAGCACAGCAAGCACAGGCAGCAAGCACAGGCACCACAGCAAGCACAGGCAGCAAGCACAGGCAGCACAGCAAGCACAGGCAGCAAGCACAGGCAGCACAGCAAGCACAGGCAGCAAGCACAGGCAGCACAGCAAGCACAGGCAGCACAGCAAGCAGAGGCAACAAGCACAGGCAGCACAGCAAGCACAGGCAGCACAGCAAGCACAAACAGCAAGCACAGGCAGCACAGCAAGCACAGGCAGCAAGCACAGGCAGCAAGCACAGGCAGCACAGCAAGCACAGGCAGCAAGAACAGGCAGCAAGCACAGGCAGCAAGCACAGGCAGAAAGCACAGGCAGCACAGCAAGCACAGGCAGCAAGCACAGGCATCGCAGCAAGCACAGGCAGCACAGCAAGCACAGGCAGCAAGCTCAGGCAGCACAGCAAGCACAGGCAGCAAGCACAGGCAGCACAGCAAGCACAGGCAGCACAGCAAGCAGAGGCAACAAGCACAGGCAGCACAGCAAGCACAGGCAGCAAGCACAGGCAGCACAGCAAGCACAAACAGCAAGCACAGGCAGCACAGCAAGCACAGGCAGCAAGCACAGGCAGTACAGCAAGCACAGGCAGCAAGCACAGGCAGCAAGCACAGGCAGCACAGCAAGCACAGGCAGCAGGCACAGGCAGCACAGCAAGCACAGGCAGCAAGCACAGGCAGCACAGCAAGCACAGGCAGCAAGCACAGGCAGCACAGCAAGCACAGGCAGCAAGCACAGGCAGCACACCAAGCACAGGCAGCACAGCACAGGCAGCAAGCACAGGCAGCACAGCAAGCACAGGCAGCAAGCACAGGCAGCAAGCACAGGCAGCACAGCAAGCACAGGCAGCACAGCAAGCACAGTCAGTAAGCACAGGCAGCACAGCAAGCACAGCCAGCAAGCACAGGTATGCTAGAAACCCGCAAAATAGCTCGAAGAGATGTGTTCGTTTTAGCGATTCTGGGGGAAGTGCAGAGGGGTCAAGCTCCGTCCTCTTTCCAACAGGCAAAGCCTGCTCCGATCTTCGGCGAGATTCACTCTCGCATTTGTTTACAATGCTTACTCTTACTAAGACGCAGGTCAATGCACCGGCCGCCGAGGTAAACATATGATCCGCGACTCTCGGCACCTCCAAAAACAGGTGATACAGCAAGGCACTGTCGTGTGCCACTGTCGAATTACCGCGTGTTATGGGCGAAATCAAATGCATCGCTAACAGGCAGCACAGCAAGCACAGGCAGCTTGCACAGGCAGTTTGCACAGGCAGCATAGCAAGCACAGCAAGCACAGGCAGCACAGCAAGCACAGGCAGCAAGCACTGGCAGCACAGCAAGCATAGGCAGCACAGGCAGAACAACAAGCACAGGCGGCACAGCAAGCACAGGCAGCAAGCACAGGCAGCACAGGCAGCACAGCAAGCACAGGCAGCAAGCACAGGCAGCACAGCAAGCACAGGCAGCAAGCACAGGCAGCACAGCAAGCACAGGCAGCAAGCACGGGCAGCACAGCAAGCCCAGGCAGCACAGCAAGCACAGGCAGCTTGCACAGGCAGCATAGCAAGCACAGCAAGCACAGGCAGCAAGCACAGGCAGCACAGCAAGCACAGGCAGTAAGCACAGGCAGCACAGCAAGCACAGGCAGCACAGGCAGCACAACAAGCACAGGCGGCACAGCAAGCACAGGCAGCATAGCAAGCACAGGCAGCAAGCACAGGCAGCACAGCAAGCACAGGCAGCAAGCACAGGCAGCACAGCAAGCACAGGCAGCAAGCACAGGCAACACAGTAAGCACAGGCAGCAAGCACAGGCAGCAAGCACAGGCATGTTAGAAACCCGCAAAATAGCTCGACGAGATGTGTTCGTTTTAGCGATTCTGGGGGAAGGGCAGAGGGGTCAAGCTCCGTCCTCTTTCCAACAGGCAAAGCCTGCTCCGATCTTCGGCGAGATTCACTCTCGCATTTGTTTACAATGCTTACTCTTACTGAGACGCAGGTCAATGCACCGGCCGCCGAGGTAATCATATGATCCGCGACTCTCGGCACCTCCAAAAACAGGTGACACCGCAACGCACTGTCGTGTGCCACTGTCGAATTACCGCGTGTTATGGGCGAAATCAAATGCATCGCTAACAGGCAGCACAGCAAGCACAGGCAGCAAGCACAGGCAGCACCGTAAGCACAGGCAGCAAGCACAGGCAGCACAGCAAGCAGAGGTAACAAGCACAGGCAGCACAGCAAGCACAGGCAGCGAGCACAGGCAGCACAGCAAGCACAGGCAGCAAGCACAGGCACCACAGCAAGCACAGGCAGCAAGCACAGGCAGCACAGCAAGCACAGGCAGCAAGCACGGGCAGCACAGCAAGCACAGGCAGCACAGCAAGCACAGGCAGCAAGCACAGGCAGAAAGCACAGGCAGCACACCAAGCACAGGCAGCAAGCACAGGCAGCACACCAAGCACAGGCAGCAAGCACAGGCAGCACAGCAAGCACAGGCAGCAAGCACAGGCACCACAGCAAGCACAGGCAGCACAGCAAGCACAGGCAGCACAGCAAGCACAGGCAGCAAGCACAGGCACCACAGCAAGCACAGGCAGCAAGCACAGGCAGCACAGCAAGCACAGGCAGCAAGCACAGGCAGCACAGCAAGCACAGGCAGCAAGCACAGGCTGCACAGCAAGCACAGGCAGCACAGCAAGCAGAGGCAACAAGCACAGGCAGCACAGCAAGCACAAACAGCAAGCACAGGCAGCACAGCAAGCACAGGCAGCAAGCACAGGCAGTACAGCAAGCACAGGCAGCAAGCACAGGCAGCAAGCACAGGCAGCACAGCAAGCACAGGCAGCAAGCACAGGCAGCAAGCACAGGCAGCAAGCACAGGCAGCAAGCACAGGCAGAAAGCACAGGCAGCACAGCAAGCACAGGCAGCAAGCACAGGCATCGCAGCAAGCACAGGCAGCACAGCAAGCACAGGCAGCAAGCTCAGGCAGCACAGCAAGCACAGGCAGCAAGCACAGGCAGCACAGCAAGCACAGGCAGCACAGCAAGCAGAGGCAACAAGCACAGGCAGCACAGCAAGCACAGGCAGCAAGCACAGGCAGCACAGCAAGCACAAACAGCAAGCACAGGCAGCACAGCAAGCACAGGCAGCACAGCAAGCACAGGCAGCAAGCACAGGCAGTACAGCAAGCACAGGCAGCAAGCACAGGCAGCAAGCACAGGCAGCACAGCAAGCACAGGCAGCGCAGCAAGCACAGGCAGCAAGCACAGGCAGCAAGCACAGGCAGAAAGCACAGGCAGCACAGCAAGCACAGGCAGCAAGCACAGGCATCACAGCAAGCACAGGCAGCACACCAAGCACAGGCAGCAAGCTCAGGCAGCACACCAAGCACGGGCAGCACAGCAAGCACAGGCAGCAAGCACAGGCAGCACAGCAAGCACAGGCAGCAAGCACAGGCAGCTCAGGCAGCACAGCAAGCACAGGCAGCAAGCACAGGCAGCACAGCAAGCACAGGCAGCAAGCACAGGCAGCACAGCAAGCACAGGCAGCAAGCACAGGCAGCACAGCAAGCACAGGCAGCAAGTACAGACAGCACACCAAGCACAGGCAGCAAGCACAGGCAGCACAGCAAGCACAGGCAGCAAACACAGGCAGCGCAGCAAGCACAGGCAGCACAGGCAGCACAGCAAGCACAGGCAGCACAGCAAGCACAGGCAACGCAGTAAGCACAGGCAGCAAGCACAGGCAGCACAGCAAGCACAGGCAGCAAGCACAGGCAGCACAGCAAGCACAGACAGCAAGCACAGGCAGCACAGCAAGCACAGGCAGCAAGCACAGGCAGCACAGCAAGCACAGGCAGCAAGCACAGGCAGCACACCAAGCACAGGCAGCACAGCACAGGCAGCAAGCACAGGCAGCACAGCAAGCACAGGCAGCAAGCACAGGCAGCAAACACAGGCAGCACAGCAAGCACAGTCAGCAAGCACAGGCAGCACAGCAAGCACAGCCAGCAAGCACAGGTATGCTTGAAACCCGCAAAATAGCTCGACGAGATGTGTTCGTTTTAGCGATTCTGGGGGAAGTGCAGAGGGGTCAAGCTCCGTCCTCTTTCCAACAGGCAAGGCCTGCTCCGATTTTCGGCGAGATTCACTCTCGCATTTGTTTACAATGCTTACTCTTACTAAGACGCAGGTCAATGCACCGGCCGCCGAGGTAAACATATGATCCGCGACTCTCGGCACCTCCAAAAACAGGTGACACAGCAAGGCACTGTCGTGTGCCACTGTCGAATTACCGCGTGTTATGGGCGAAATCAAATGCATCGCTAACAGGCAGCACAGCAAGCACAGGCAGCACAGCAAGCACAGGCAGCTTGCACAGGCAGTTTGCACAGGCAGCATAGCAAGCACAGCAAGCACAGGCAGCACAGCAAGCACAGGCAGCAAGCACTGGCAGCACAGCAAGCATAGGCAGCACAGGCAGAACAACAAGCACAGGCGGCACAGCAAGCACAGGCAGCAAGAACAGGCAGCACAGGCAGCACAGCAAGTACAGGCAGCAAGCACAGGCAGCACAGCAAGCACAGGCAGCTTGCACAGGCAGCATAGCAAGCACAGCAAGCACAGGCAGCAAGCACCGGCAGCAAGCACAGGCAGGAAGCACAGGCAGCACAGCAAGCACAGGCAGCACAGCAAGCAGAGGTAACAAGCACAGGCAGCACAGCAAGCACAGGCAGCGAGCACAGGCAGCACAGCAAGCACAGGCAGCAAGCACAGGCACCACAGCAAGCACAGGCAGCAAGCACAGGCAGCACAGCAAGCACAGGCAGCAAGCACGGGCAGCACAGCAAGCACAGGCAGCACAGCAAGCACAGGCAGCAAGCACAGGCAGTACAGCAAGCACAGGCAGCAAGCACAGGCAGCAAGCACAGGCAGCACAGCAAGCACAGGCAGCACAGCAAGCACAGGCAGCAAGCACAGGCAGCAAGCACAGGCAGAAAGCACAGGCAGCACAGCAAGCACAGGCAGCAAGCACAGGCATCACAGCAAGCACAGGCAGCACACCAAGCACAGGCAGCAAGCTCAGGCAGCACACCAAGCACGGGCAGCACAGCAAGCACAGGCAGCAAGCACAGGCAGCACAGCAAGCACAGGCAGCAAGCACAGGCAGCTCAGGCAGCACAGCAAGCACAGGCAGCAAGCACAGGCAGCACAGCAAGCACAGGCAGCAAGCACAGGCAGCACAGCAAGCACAGGCAGCAAGCACAGGCAGCACAGCAAGCACAGGCAGCAAGTACAGACAGCACACCAAGCACAGGCAGCACAGCAAGCACAGGCAGCAAGCACAGGCAGCACAGCAAGCACAGGCAGCAAACACAGGCAGCGCAGCAAGCACAGGCAGCACAGGCAGCACAGCAAGCACAGGCAGCACAGCAAGCACAGGCAACGCAGTAAGCACAGGCAGCAAGCACAGGCAGCACAGCAAGCACAGGCAGCAAGCACAGGCAGCACAGCAAGCACAGACAGCAAGCACAGGCAGCACAGCAAGCACAGGCAGCAAGCACAGGCAGCACAGCAAGCACAGGCAGCAAGCACAGGCAGCACACCAAGCACAGGCAGCACAGCACAGGCAGCAAGCACAGGCAGCACAGCAAGCACAGGCAGCAAGCACAGGCAGCAAACACAGGCAGCACAGCAAGCACAGTCAGCAAGCACAGGCAGCACAGCAAGCACAGCCAGCAAGCACAGGTATGCTTGAAACCCGCAAAATAGCTCGACGAGATGTGTTCGTTTTAGCGATTCTGGGGGAAGTGCAGAGGGGTCAAGCTCCGTCCTCTTTCCAACAGGCAAGGCCTGCTCCGATTTTCGGCGAGATTCACTCTCGCATTTGTTTACAATGCTTACTCTTACTAAGACGCAGGTCAATGCACCGGCCGCCGAGGTAAACATATGATCCGCGACTCTCGGCACCTCCAAAAACAGGTGACACAGCAAGGCACTGTCGTGTGCCACTGTCGAATTACCGCGTGTTATGGGCGAAATCAAATGCATCGCTAACAGGCAGCACAGCAAGCACAGGCAGCACAGCAAGCACAGGCAGCTTGCACAGGCAGTTTGCACAGGCAGCATAGCAAGCACAGCAAGCACAGGCAGCACAGCAAGCACAGGCAGCAAGCACTGGCAGCACAGCAAGCATAGGCAGCACAGGCAGAACAACAAGCACAGGCGGCACAGCAAGCACAGGCAGCAAGAACAGGCAGCACAGGCAGCACAGCAAGTACAGGCAGCAAGCACAGGCAGCACAGGCAGCTTGCACAGGCAGCATAGCAAGCACAGCAAGCACAGGCAGCAAGCACCGGCAGCAAGTACAGGCAGGAAGCACAGGCAGCACAGCAAGCACAGGCAGCACAGCAAGCAGAGGTAACAAGCACAGGCAGCACAGCAAGCACAGGCAGCGAGCACAGGCAGCACAGCAAGCACAGGCAGCAAGCACAGGCACCACAGCAAGCACAGGCAGCAAGCACAGGCAGCACAGCAAGCACAGGCAGCAAGCACGGGCAGCACAGCAAGCACAGGCAGCACAGCAAGCACAGGCAGCACAGCAAGCACAGGCAGCAAGCACAGGCAGTACAGCAAGCACAGGCAGCAAGCACAGGCAGCAAGCACAGGCAGCACAGCAAGCACAGGCAGCAAGCACAGGCAGCAAGCACAGGCAGAAAGCACAGGCAGCACAGCAAGCACAGGCAGCAAGCACAGGCAGCACAGCAAGCACAGGCAGCAAGCACAGGCAGCTCAGGCAGCACAGCAAGCACAGGCAGCAAGCACAGGCAGCACAGCAAGCACAGGCAGCAAGCACAGGCAGCAAGCACAGGCAGCTCAGGCAGCACAGCAAGCACAGGCAGCAAGCACAGGCAGCACAGCAAGCACAGGCAGCAAGCACAGGCAGCACAGCAAGCACAGGCAGCAAGCACAGGCAGCACAGCAAGCACAGGCAGCAAGTACAGACAGCACACCAAGCACAGGCAGCACAGCAAGCACAGGCAGCAAGCACAGGCAGCACAGCAAGCACAGGCAGCAAACACAGGCAGCGCAGCAAGCACAGGCAGCACAGGCAGCACAGCAAGCACAGGCAGCAAGCACAGGCAGCACAGCAAGCACAGGCAGCAAGCACAGGCAGCACAGCAAGCACAGACAGCAAGCACAGGCAGCAAGCACAGGCAGCAAGCACAGGCAGAAAGCACAGGCAGCACAGCAAGCACAGGCAGCAAGCACAGGCATCGCAGCAAGCACAGGCAGCACAGCAAGCACAGGCAGCAAGCTCAGGCAGCACAGCAAGCACAGGCAGCAAGCACAGGCAGCACAGCAAGCACAGGCAGCACAGCAAGCAGAGGCAACAAGCACAGGCAGCACAGCAAGCACAGGCAGCAAGCACAGGCAGCACAGCAAGCACAAACAGCAAGCACAGGCAGCACAGCAAGCACAGGCAGCACAGCAAGCACAGGCAGCAAGCACAGGCAGTACAGCAAGCACAGGCAGCAAGCACAGGCAGCAAGCACAGGCAGCACAGCAAGCACAGGCAGCGCAGCAAGCACAGGCAGCAAGCACAGGCAGCAAGCACAGGCAGAAAGCACAGGCAGCACAGCAAGCACAGGCAGCAAGCACAGGCATCACAGCAAGCACAGGCAGCACACCAAGCACAGGCAGCAAGCTCAGGCAGCACACCAAGCACGGGCAGCACAGCAAGCACAGGCAGCAACCACAGGCAGCACAGCAAGCACAGGCAGCAAGCACAGGCAGCTCAGGCAGCACAGCAAGCACAGGCAGCAAGCACAGGCAGCACAGCAAGCACAGGCAGCAAGCACAGGCAGCACAGCAAGCACAGGCAGCAAGCACAGGCAGCACAGCAAGCACAGGCAGCAAGTACAGACAGCACACCAAGCACAGGCAGCACAGCAAGCACAGGCAGCAAGCACAGGCAGCACAGCAAGCACAGGCAGCAAACACAGGCAGCGCAGCAAGCACAGGCAGCACAGGCAGCACAGCAAGCACAGGCAGCACAGCAAGCACAGGCAACGCAGTAAGCACAGGCAGCAAGCACAGGCAGCACAGCAAGCACAGGCAGCAAGCACAGGCAGCACAGCAAGCACAGACAGCAAGCACAGGCAGCACAGCAAGCACAGGCAGCAAGCACAGGCAGCACAGCAAGCACAGGCAGCAAGCACAGGCAGCACACCAAGCACAGGCAGCACAGCACAGGCAGCAAGCACAGGCAGCACAGCAAGCACAGGCAGCAAGCACAGGCAGCAAACACAGGCAGCACAGCAAGCACAGGCAGCACAGCAAGCACAGCCAGCAAGCACAGGTATGCTTGAAACCCGCAAAATAGCTCGACGAGATGTGTTCGTTTTAGCGATTCTGGGGGAAGTGCAGAGGGGTCAAGCTCCGTCCTCTTTCCAACAGGCAAGGCCTGCTCCGATTTTCGGCGAGATTCACTCTCGCATTTGTTTACAATGCTTACTCTTACTAAGACGCAGGTCAATGCACCGGCCGCCGAGGTAAACATATGATCCGCGACTCTCGGCACCTCCAAAAACAGGTGACACAGCAAGGCACTGTCGTGTGCCACTGTCGAATTACCGCGTGTTATGGGCGAAATCAAATGCATCGCTAACAGGCAGCACAGCAAGCACAGGCAGCACAGCAAGCACAGGCAGCTTGCACAGGCAGTTTGCACAGGCAGCATAGCAAGCACAGCAAGCACAGGCAGCACAGCAAGCACAGGCAGCAAGCACTGGCAGCACAGCAAGCATAGGCAGCACAGGCAGAACAACAAGCACAGGCGGCACAGCAAGCACAGGCAGCAAGAACAGGCAGCACAGGCAGCACAGCAAGTACAGGCAGCAAGCACAGGCAGCACAGCAAGCACAGGCAGCTTGCACAGGCAGCATAGCAAGCACAGCAAGCACAGGCAGCAAGCACCGGCAGCAAGCACAGGCAGGAAGCACAGGCAGCACAGCAAGCACAGGCAGCACAGCAAGCAGAGGTAACAAGCACAGGCAGCACAGCAAGCACAGGCAGCGAGCACAGGCAGCACAGCAAGCACAGGCAGCAAGCACAGGCACCACAGCAAGCACAGGCAGCAAGCACAGGCAGCACAGCAAGCACAGGCAGCAAGCACGGGCAGCACAGCAAGCACAGGCAGCACAGCAAGCACAGGCAGCAAGCACAGGCAGTACAGCAAGCACAGGCAGCAAGCACAGGCAGCAAGCACAGGCAGCACAGCAAGCACAGGCAGCACAGCAAGCACAGGCAGCAAGCACAGGCAGCAAGCACAGGCAGAAAGCACAGGCAGCACAGCAAGCACAGGCAGCAAGCACAGGCATCACAGCAAGCACAGGCAGCACACCAAGCACAGGCAGCAAGCTCAGGCAGCACACCAAGCACGGGCAGCACAGCAAGCACAGGCAGCAAGCACAGGCAGCACAGCAAGCACAGGCAGCAAGCACAGGCAGCTCAGGCAGCACAGCAAGCACAGGCAGCAAGCACAGGCAGCACAGCAAGCACAGGCAGCAAGCACAGGCAGCACAGCAAGCACAGGCAGCAAGCACAGGCAGCACAGCAAGCACAGGCAGCAAGTACAGACAGCACACCAAGCACAGGCAGCACAGCAAGCACAGGCAGCAAGCACAGGCAGCACAGCAAGCACAGGCAGCAAACACAGGCAGCGCAGCAAGCACAGGCAGCACAGGCAGCACAGCAAGCACAGGCAGCACAGCAAGCACAGGCAACGCAGTAAGCACAGGCAGCAAGCACAGGCAGCACAGCAAGCACAGGCAGCAAGCACAGGCAGCACAGCAAGCACAGACAGCAAGCACAGGCAGCACAGCAAGCACAGGCAGCAAGCACAGGCAGCACAGCAAGCACAGGCAGCAAGCACAGGCAGCACACCACGCACAGGCAGCACAGCACAGGCAGCAAGCACAGGCAGCACAGCAAGCACAGGCAGCAAGCACAGGCAGCAAACACAGGCAGCACAGCAAGCACAGTCAGCAAGCACAGGCAGCACAGCAAGCACAGCCAGCAAGCACAGGTATGCTTGAAACCCGCAAAATAGCTCGACGAGATGTGTTCGTTTTAGCGATTCTGGGGGAAGTGCAGAGGGGTCAAGCTCCGTCCTCTTTCCAACAGGCAAGGCCTGCTCCGATTTTCGGCGAGATTCACTCTCGCATTTGTTTACAATGCTTACTCTTACTAAGACGCAGGTCAATGCACCGGCCGCCGAGGTAAACATATGATCCGCGACTCTCGGCACCTCCAAAAACAGGTGACACAGCAAGGCACTGTCGTGTGCCACTGTCGAATTACCGCGTGTTATGGGCGAAATCAAATGCATCGCTAACAGGCAGCACAGCAAGCACAGGCAGCACAGCAAGCACAGGCAGCTTGCACAGGCAGTTTGCACAGGCAGCATAGCAAGCACAGCAAGCACAGGCAGCACAGCAAGCACAGGCAGCAAGCACTGGCAGCACAGCAAGCATAGGCAGCACAGGCAGAACAACAAGCACAGGCGGCACAGCAAGCACAGGCAGCAAGAACAGGCAGCACAGGCAGCACAGCAAGTACAGGCAGCAAGCACAGGCAGCACAGCAAGCACAGGCAGCTTGCACAGGCAGCATAGCAAGCACAGCAAGCACAGGCAGCAAGCACCGGCAGCAAGCACAGGCAGGAAGCACAGGCAGCACAGCAAGCACAGGCAGCACAGCAAGCAGAGGTAACAAGCACAGGCAGCACAGCAAGCACAGGCAGCGAGCACAGGCAGCACAGCAAGCACAGGCAGCAAGCACAGGCACCACAGCAAGCACAGGCAGCAAGCACAGGCAGCACAGCAAGCACAGGCAGCAAGCACGGGCAGCACAGCAAGCACAGGCAGCACAGCAAGCACAGGCAGCACAGCAAGCACAGGCAGCAAGCACAGGCAGCAAGCACAGGCAGCACAGCAAGCACAGGCAGCAAGCACAGGCAGCAAGCACAGGCAGAAAGCACAGGCAGCACAGCAAGCACAGGCAGCAAGCACAGGCAGCACAGCAAGCACAGGCAGCAAGCACAGGCAGCTCAGGCAGCACAGCAAGCACAGGCAGCAAGCACAGGCAGCACAGCAAGCACAGGCAGCAAGCACAGGCAGCAAGCACAGGCAGCTCAGGCAGCACAGCAAGCACAGGCAGCAAGCACAGGCAGCACAGCAAGCACAGGCAGCAAGCACAGGCAGCACAGCAAGCACAGGCAGCAAGCACAGGCAGCACAGCAAGCACAGGCAGCAAGTACAGACAGCACACCAAGCACAGGCAGCACAGCAAGCACAGGCAGCAAGCACAGGCAGCACAGCAAGCACAGGCAGCAAACACAGGCAGCGCAGCAAGCACAGGCAGCACAGGCAGCACAGCAAGCACAGGCAGCACAGCAAGCACAGGCAGCAAGCACAGGCAGCACAGCAAGCACAGGCAGCAAGCACAGGCAGCACAGCAAGCACAGACAGCAAGCACAGGCAGCACAGCAAGCACAGGCAGCAAGCACAGGCAGCACAGCAAGCACAGGCAGCAAGCACAGGCAGCACACCAAGCACAGGCAGCACAGCACAGGCAGCAAGCACAGGCAGCACAGCAAGCACAGGCAGCAAGCACAGGCAGCAAACACAGGCAGCACAGCAAGCACAGTCAGCAAGCACAGGCAGCACAGCAAGCACAGCCAGCAAGCACAGGTATGCTTGAAACCCGCAAAATAGCTCGACGAGATGTGTTCGTTTTAGCGATTCTGGGGGAAGTGCAGAGGGGTCAAGCTCCGTCCTCTTTCCAACAGGCAAGGCCTGCTCCGATTTTCGGCGAGATTCACTCTCGCATTTGTTTACAATGCTTACTCTTACTAAGACGCAGGTCAATGCACCGGCCGCCGAGGTAAACATATGATCCGCGACTCTCGGCACCTCCAAAAACAGGTGACACAGCAAGGCACTGTCGTGTGCCACTGTCGAATTACCGCGTGTTATGGGCGAAATCAAATGCATCGCTAACAGGCAGCACAGCAAGCACAGGCAGCACAGCAAGCACAGGCAGCTTGCACAGGCAGTTTGCACAGGCAGCATAGCAAGCACAGCAAGCACAGGCAGCACAGCAAGCACAGGCAGCAAGCACTGGCAGCACAGCAAGCATAGGCAGCACAGGCAGAACAACAAGCACAGGCGGCACAGCAAGCACAGGCAGCAAGAACAGGCAGCACAGGCAGCACAGCAAGTACAGGCAGCAAGCACAGGCAGCACAGCAAGCACAGGCAGCTTGCACAGGCAGCATAGCAAGCACAGCAAGCACAGGCAGCAAGCACCGGCAGCAAGCACAGGCAGGAAGCACAGGCAGCACAGCAAGCACAGGCAGCACAGCAAGCAGAGGTAACAAGCACAGGCAGCACAGCAAGCACAGGCAGCGAGCACAGGCAGCACAGCAAGCACAGGCAGCAAGCACAGGCACCACAGCAAGCACAGGCAGCAAGCACAGGCAGCACAGCAAGCACAGGCAGCAAGCACGGGCAGCACAGCAAGCACAGGCAGCACAGCAAGCACAGGCAGCAGGCACAGGCAGAAAGCACAGGCAGCACACCAAGCACAGGCAGCAAGCACAGGCAGCACAGTAAGAACAGGCAGCGAGCACAGGCAGCACAGCAAGCACAGGCAGCAAGCACAGGCACCACAGCAAGCACAGGCAGCACAGCAAGCACAGGCAGCAAGCACAGGCACCACAGCAAGCACAGGCAGCGAGCACAGGCAGCACAGCAAGCACAGGCAGCAAGCACAGGCACCACAGCAAGCACAGGCAGCACAGCAAGCACAGGCAGCAAGCACAGGCAGCAAGCACAGGCAGCACAGCAAGCACAGGCAGCACAGCAAGCAGAGGCAACAAGCACAGGCAGCACAGCAAGCACGGGCAGCACAGCAAGCACAAACAGCAAGCACAGGCAGCACAGCAAGCACAGGCAGCAAGCACAGGCAGCAAGCACAGGCAGCAAGCACAGGCAGCAAGCACAGGCAGCAAGCACAGGCAGCAAGCACAGGCAGCAAGCACAAGCAGAAAGCACAGGCAGCACAGCAAGCACAGGCAGCAAGCACAGGCATCGCAGCAAGCACAGGCATCGCAGCAAGCACAGGCAGCACAGCAAGCACAGGCAGCAAGCTCAGGCAGCACAGCAAGCACAGGTAACAAGCACAGGCAGCACAGCAAGCACAGGCAGCGAGCACAGGCAGCACAGCAAGCACAGGCAGCAAGCACAGGCACCACAGCAAGCACAGGCAGCAAGAACAGGCAGCACAGGCAGCACAGCAAGTACAGGCAGCAAGCACAGGCAGCACAGCAAGCACAGGCAGCTTGCACAGGCAGCATAGCAAGCACAGCAAGCACAGGCAGCAAGCACCGGCAGCAAGCACAGGCAGGAAGCACAGGCAGCACAGCAAGCACAGGCAGCACAGCAAGCAGAGGTAACAAGCACAGGCAGCACAGCAAGCACAGGCAGCGAGCACAGGCAGCACAGCAAGCACAGGCAGCAAGCACAGGCACCACAGCAAGCACAGGCAGCAAGCACAGGCAGCACAGCAAGCACAGGCAGCAAGCACGGGCAGCACAGCAAGCACAGGCAGCACAGCAAGCACAGGCAGCAGGCACAGGCAGAAAGCACAGGCAGCACACCAAGCACAGGCAGCAAGCACAGGCAGCACAGTAAGAACAGGCAGCGAGCACAGGCAGCACAGCAAGCACAGGCAGCAAGCACAGGCACCACAGCAAGCACAGGCAGCGAGCACAGGCAGCACAGCAAGCACAGGCAGCAAGCACAGGCACCACAGCAAGCACAGGCAGCACAGCAAGCACAGGCAGCAAGCACAGGCAGCAAGCACAGGCAGCACAGCAAGCACAGGCAGCACAGCAAGCAGAGGCAACAAGCACAGGCAGCACAGCAAGCACGGGCAGCACAGCAAGCACAAACAGCAAGAACAGGCAGCACAGCAAGCACAGGCAGCAAGCACAGGCAGTACAGCAAGCACAGGCAGCAAGCACAGGCAGCAAGCACAGGCAGCAAGCACAGGCAGCAAGCACAAGCAGAAAGCACAGGCAGCACAGCAAGCACAGGCAGCAAGCACAGGCATCGCAGCAAGCACAGGCATCGCAGCAAGCACAGGCAGCACAGCAAGCACAGGCAGCAAGCTCAGGCAGCACAGCAAGCACAGGCAGCAAGCACAGGCAGCACAGCAAGCAGAGGCAACAAGCACAGGCAGCACAGCAAGCACAGGCAGCAAGCACAGGCAGCACAGCAAGCACAAACAGCAAGCACAGGCAGCACAGCAAGCACAGGCAGCAAGCACAGGCAGCACAGCAAGCACAGGCAGCAAGCACAGGCAGCACAGCAAGCACAGGCAGCACAGCAAGCAGAGGCAACAAGCACAGGCAGCACAGCAAGCACAGGCAGCACAGCAAGCACAAACAGCAAGCACAGGCAGCACAGCAAGCACAGGCAGCAAGCACAGGCAGCAAGCACAGGCAGCACAGCAAGCACAGGCAGCAAGAACAGGCAGCAAGCACAGGCAGCAAGCACAGGCAGAAAGCACAGGCAGCACAGCAAGCACAGGCAGCAAGCACAGGCATCGCAGCAAGCACAGGCAGCACAGCAAGCACAGGCAGCAAGCTCAGGCAGCACAGCAAGCACAGGCAGCAAGCACAGGCAGCACAGCAAGCACAGGCAGCACAGCAAGCAGAGGCAACAAGCACAGGCAGCACAGCAAGCACAGGCAGCAAGCACAGGCAGCACAGCAAGCACAAACAGCAAGCACAGGCAGCACAGCAAGCACAGGCAGCAAGCACAGGCAGTACAGCAAGCACAGGCAGCAAGCACAGGCAGCAAGCACAGGCAGCACAGCAAGCACAGGCAGCAAGCACAGGCAGCACAGCAAGCACAGGCAGCAAGCACAGGCAGCACAGCAAGCACAGGCAGCAAGCACAGGCAGCACAGCAAGCACAGGCAGCAAGCACAGGCAGCACACCAAGCACAGGCAGCACAGCACAGGCAGCAAGCACAGGCAGCACAGCAAGCACAGGCAGCACAGCAAGCACAGGCAGCACAGCAAGCACAGGCAGCACAGCAAGCACAGTCAGCAAGCACAGGCAGCACAGCAAGCACAGCCAGCAAGCACAGGTATGCTAGAAACCCGCAAAATAGCTCGAAGAGATGTGTTCGTTTTAGCGATTCTGGGGGAAGTGCAGAGGGGTCAAGCTCCGTCCTCTTTCCAACAGGCAAAGCCTGCTCCGATCTTCGGCGAGATTCACTCTCGCATTTGTTTACAATGCTTACTCTTACTAAGACGCAGGTCAATGCACCGGCCGCCGAGGTAAACATATGATCCGCGACTCTCGGCACCTCCAAAAACAGGTGACACAGCAAGGCACTGTCGTGTGCCACTGTCGAATTACCGCGTGTTATGGGCGAAATCAAATGCATCGCTAACAGGCAGCACAGCAAGCACAGGCAGCTTGCACAGGCAGTTTGCACAGGCAGCATAGCAAGCACAGCAAGCACAGGCAGCACAGCAAGCACAGGCAGCAAGCACTGGCAGCACAGCAAGCATAGGCAGCACAGGCAGAACAACAAGCACAGGCGGCACAGCAAGCACAGGCAGCAAGCACAGGCAGCACAGGCAGCACAGCAAGCACAGGCAGCAAGCACAGGCAGCACAGCAAGCACAGGCAGCAAGCACAGGCAGCACAGCAAGCACAGGCAGCAAGCACGGGCAGCACAGCAAGCCCAGGCAGCACAGCAAGCACAGGCAGCTTGCACAGGCAGCATAGCAAGCACAGCAAGCACAGGCAGCAAGCACAGGCAGCACAGCAAGCACAGGCAGTAAGCACAGGCAGCACAGCAAGCACAGGCAGCACAGGCAGCACAACAAGCACAGGCGGCACAGCAAGCACAGGCAGCATAGCAAGCACAGGCAGCAAGCACAGGCAGCACAGCAAGCACAGGCAGCAAGCACAGGCAGCACAGCAAGCACAGGCAGCAAGCACAGGCAACACAGTAAGCACAGGCAGCAAGCACAGGCAGCAAGCACAGGCGGCAAGCACAGGCATGTTAGAACCCCGCAAAATAGCTCGACGAGATGTGTTCCTTTTAGCGATTCTGCGGGAAGGGCAGAGGGGTCAAGCTCCGTCCTCTTTCCAACAGGCAAAGCCTGCTCCGATCTTCGGCGAGATTCACTCTCGCATTTCTTTACAATGCTTACTCTTACTGAGACGCAGGTCAATGCACCGGCCGCCGAGGTAAACATATGATCCGCGACTCTCGGCGCCTCCAAAAACAGGTGACACAGCAACGCACTGTCGTGTGCCACTGTCGAATTACCGCGTGTTATGGGCGAAATCAAATGCATCGCTAACAGGCAGCACAGCAAGCACAGGCAGCAAGCACAGGCAGCACAGCAAGCACAGGCAGCAAGCACAGGCAGCACAGCAAGCACAGGCAGCAAGCACAGGCAGCACAGCAAGCACAGGCAGCAAGCACAGCTAGCACAGGCAGCAAGCACAGGCAGTACAGCAAGCACAGGCAGCAAGCACAGGCAGCAAGCACAGGCAGCACAGCAAGCACAGGCAGCAAGCACAGGCAACACAGCAAGCACAGGCAGCAAGCACAGGCAGCACAGCAAGCACAGGCAGCAAGCACAGGCAGCACACCAAGCACAGGCAGCACAGCACAGGCAGCAAGCACAGGCATCACAGCAAGCACAGGTATGCTAGAAACCCGCAAAATAGCTCGACGAGATGTGTTCGTTTTAGCGATTCTGGGGGAAGTGCAGAGGGGTCAGGCTCCGTCCTCTTTCCATCAGGCGAAGCCTGCTCCGATCTTCGGCGAGATTCACTCTCGCATTTGTTTACAATGCTTACTCTTACTAAGACGCAGGTCAATGCACCGGCCGCCGAGGTAAACATATGATCCGCGACTCTCGGCACCTCCAAAAACAGGTGACACAGCAAGGCACTGTCGTGTGCCACTGTCGAATTACCGCGTGTTATGGGCGAAATCAAATGCATCGCTAACAGGCAGCACAGCAAGCACAGGCAGCACAGCAAGCACATGCAGCACAGCAAGCACAGGCAGCTTGCACAGGCAGTTTGCACAGGCAGCATAGCAAGCACAGCAAGCACAGGCAGCACAGCAAGCACAGGTAGCAAGCACTGGCAGCACAGCAAGCACAGGCAGCACAGGCAGCACAACAAGCACAGGCGGCACAGCAAGCACAGGCAGCAAGCACAGGCAGCACAGCAAGCACAGACAGCAAGCACAGGCAGCACAGCAAGCACAGGCAGCAAGCACAGGCAGCACAGCAAGCACAGGCAGCTTGCACAGGCAGCATAGCAAGCACAGCAAGCACAGGCAGCAAGCACAGGCAGCAAGCACAGGCAGCACAGCAAGCACAGGCAGCACAGGCAACACAGTAAGCACAGGCAGCAAGCACAGGCAGCAAGCACAGGCATGTTAGAAACCCGCAAAATAGCTCGACGAGATGTGTTCGTTTTAGCGATTCTGGGGGAAGGGCAGAGGGGTCAAGCTCCGTCCTCTTTCCAACAGGCAAAGCCTGCTCCGATCTTCGGCGAGATTCACTCTCGCATTTGTTTACAATGCTTACTCTTACTGAGACGCAGGTCAATGCACCGGCCGCCGAGGTAATCATATGATCCGCGACTCTCGGCACCTCCAAAAACAGGTGACACCGCAACGCACTGTCGTGTGCCACTGTCGAATTACCGCGTGTTATGGGCGAAATCAAATGCATCGCTAACAGGCAGCACAGCAAGCACAGGCAGCAAGCACAGGCAGCACCGTAAGCACAGGCAGCAAGCACAGGCAGCACAGCAAGCAGAGGTAACAAGCACAGGCAGCACAGCAAGCACAGGCAGCGAGCACAGGCAGCACAGCAAGCACAGCCAGCAAGCACAGGCACCACAGCAAGCACAGGCAGCAAGCACAGGCAGCACAGCAAGCACAGGCAGCAAGCATGGGCAGCACAGCAAGCACAGGCAGCACAGCAAGCACAGGCAGCAAGCACAGGCAGAAAGCACAGGCAGCACACCAAGCACAGGCAGCAAGCACAGGCAGCACACCAAGCACAGGCAGCAAGCACAGGCAGCACAGCAAGCACAGGCAGCAAGCACAGGCACCACAGCAAGCACAGGCAGCGAGCACAGGCAGCACAGCAAGCACAGGCAGCAAGCACAGGCACCACAGCAAGCACAGGCAGCAAGCACAGGCAGCACAGCAAGCACAGGCAGCACAGCAAGCACAGGCAGCAAGCACAGGCTGCACAGCAAGCACAGGCAGCACAGCAAGCAGAGGCAACAAGCACAGGCAGCACAGCAAGCACAAACAGCAAGCACAGGCAGCACAGCAAGCACAGGCAGCAAGCACAGGCAGTACAGCAAGCACAGGCAGCAAGCACAGGCAGCAAGCACAGGCAGCACAGCAAGCACAGGCAGCAAGCACAGGCAGCAAGCACAGGCAGCAAGCACAGGCAGCAAGCACAGGCAGCAAGCACAGGCAGAAAGCACAGGCAGCACAGCAAGCACAGGCAGCAAGCACAGGCATCGCAGCAAGCACAGGCAGCACAGCAAGCACAGGCAGCAAGCTCAGGCAGCACAGCAAGCACAGGCAGCAAGCACAGGCAGCACAGCAAGCACAGGCAGCACAGCAAGCAGAGGCAACAAGCACAGGCAGCACAGCAAGCACAGGCAGCAAGCACAGGCAGCACAGCAAGCACAAACAGCAAGCACAGGCAGCACAGCAAGCACAGGCAGCAAGCACAGGCAGTACAGCAAGCACAGGCAGCAAGCACAGGCAGCAAGCACAGGCAGCACAGCAAGCACAGGCAGCACAGCAAGCACAGGCAGCAAGCACAGGCAGCAAGCACAGGCAGAAAGCACAGGCAGCACAGCAAGCACAGGCAGCAAGCACAGGCATCACAGCAAGCACAGGCAGCACACCAAGCACAGGCAGCAAGCTCAGGCAGCACACCAAGCACGGGCAGCACAGCAAGCACAGGCAGCAAGCACAGGCAGCACAGCAAGCACAGGCAGCAAGCACAGGCAGCTCAGGCAGCACAGCAAGCACAGGCAGCAAGCACAGGCAGCACAGCAAGCACAGGCAGCAAGCACAGGCAGCACAGCAAGCACAGGCAGCAAGCACAGGCAGCACAGCAAGCACAGGCAGCAAGTACAGACAGCACACCAAGCACAGGCAGCACAGCAAGCACAGGCAGCAAGCACAGGCAGCACAGCAAGCACAGGCAGCAAACACAGGCAGCGCAGCAAGCACAGGCAGCACAGGCAGCACAGCAAGCACAGGCAGCACAGCAAGCAGAGGTAACAAGCACAGGCAGCACAGCAAGCACAGGCAGCGAGCACAGGCAGCACAGCAAGCACAGGCAGCAAGCACAGGCACCACAGCAAGCACAGGCAGCAAGCACAGGCAGCACAGCAAGCACAGGCAGCAAGCACGGGCAGCACAGCAAGCACAGGCAGCACAGGCAGCAGGCACATGCAGAAAGCACAGGCAGCACACCAAGCACAGGCAGCAAGCACAGGCAGCACAGTAAGAACAGGCAGCGAGCACAGGCAGCACAGGCAGCAAGCACAGGCACCACAGCAAGCACAGGCAGCGAGCACAGGCAGCACAGCAAGCACAGGCAGCAAGCACAGGCACCACAGCAAGCACAGGCAGCACAGCAAGCACAGGCAGCAAGCACAGGCAGCAAGCACAGGCAGCACAGCAAGCACAGGCAGCACAGCAAGCAGAGGCAACAAGCACAGGCAGCACAGCAAGCACGGGTAGCACAGCAAGCACAAACAGCAAGCACAGGCAGCACAGCAAGCACAGGCAGCAAGCACAGGCAGTACAGCAAGCACAGGCAGCAAGCACAGGCAGCAAGCACAGGCAGCAAGCACAGGCAGCAAGCACAGGCAGAAAGCACAGGCAGCACAGCAAGCACAGGCAGCAAGCACAGGCATCGCAGCAAGCACAGGCAGCACAGCAAGCACAGGCAGCAAGCTCAGGCAGCACAGCAAGCACAGGCAGCAAGCACAGGCAGCACAGCAAGCACAGGCAGCACAGCAAGCAGAGGCAACAAGCACAGGCAGCACAGCAAGCACAGGCAGCAAGCACAGGCAGCACAGCAAGCACAAACAGCAAGCACAGGCAGCACAGCAAGCACAGGCAGCAAGCACAGGCAGTACAGCAAGCACAGGCAGCACACCAAGCACAGGCAGCAAGCACAGGCAGCACACCAAGCACAGGCAGCAAGCACAGGCAGCACAGCAAGCACAGGCAGCAAGCACAGGCACCACAGCAAGCACAGGCAGCGAGCACAGGCAGCACAGCAAGCACAGGCAGCAAGCACAGGCACCACAGCAAGCACAGGCAGCACAGCAAGCACAGGCAGCAAGCACAGGCAGCAAGCACAGGCAGCACAGCAAGCACAGGCAGCACAGCAAGCAGAGGCAACAAGCACAGGCAGCACAGCAAGCACGGGTAGCACAGCAAGCACAAACAGCAAGCACAGGCAGCACAGCAAGCACAGGCAGCAAGCACAGGCAGCACAGCAAGCACAGGCAGCAAGCACAGGCAGCAAGCACAGGCAGCAAGCACAGGCAGCAAGCACAGGCAGCAAGCACAGGCAGAAAGCACAGGCAGCACAGCAAGCACAGGCAGCAAGCACAGGCATCGCAGCAAGCACAGGCAGCACAGCAAGCACAGGCAGCAAGCTCAGGCAGCACAGCAAGCACAGGCAGCAAGCACAGGCAGCACAGCAAGCACAGGCAGCACAGCAAGCAGAGGCAACAAGCACAGGCAGCACAGCAAGCACAGGCAGCAAGCACAGGCAGCACAGCAAGCACAAACAGCAAGCACAGGCAGCACAGCAAGCACAGGCAGCAAGCACAGGCAGTACAGCAAGCACAGGCAGCAAGCACAGGCAGCAAGCACAGGCAGCACAGCAAGCACAGGCAGCACAGCAAGCACAGGCAGCAAGCACAGGCAGCAAGCACAGGCAGAAAGCACAGGCAGCACAGCAAGCACAGGCAGCAAGCACAGGCATCACAGCAAGCACAGGCAGCACACCAAGCACAGGCAGCAAGCTCAGGCAGCACACCAAGCACGGGCAGCACAGCAAGCACAGGCAGCAAGCACAGGCAGCACAGCAAGCACAGGCAGCAAGCACAGGCAGCTCAGGCAGCACAGCAAGCACAGGCAGCAAGCACAGGCAGCACAGCAAGCACAGGCAGCAAGCACAGGCAGCACAGCAAGCACAGGCAGCAAGCACAGGCAGCACAGCAAGCACAGGCAGCAAGTACAGACAGCACACCAAGCACAGGCAGCACAGCAAGCACAGGCAGCAAGCACAGGCAGCACAGCAAGCACAGGCAGCAAACACAGGCAGCGCAGCAAGCACAGGCAGCACAGGCAGCACAGCAAGCACAGGCAGCACAGCAAGCAGAGGTAACAAGCACAGGCAGCACAGCAAGCACAGGCAGCGAGCACAGGCAGCACAGCAAGCACAGGCAGCAAGCACAGGCACCACAGCAAGCACAGGCAGCAAGCACAGGCACCACAGCAAGCACAGGCAGCACAGCAAGCACAGGCAGCAAGCACAGGCAGCAAGCACAGGCAGCACAGCAAGCACAGGCAGCACAGCAAGCAGAGGCAACAAGCACAGGCAGCACAGCAAGCACGGGTAGCACAGCAAGCACAAACAGCAAGCACAGGCAGCACAGCAAGCACAGGCAGCAAGCACAGGCAGTACAGCAAGCACAGGCAGCAAGCACAGGCAGCAAGCACAGGCAGCAAGCACAGGCAGCAAGCACAGGCAGAAAGCACAGGCAGCACAGCAAGCACAGGCAGCAAGCACAGGCATCGCAGCAAGCACAGGCAGCACAGCAAGCACAGGCAGCAAGCTCAGGCAGCACAGCAAGCACAGGCAGCAAGCACAGGCAGCACAGCAAGCACAGGCAGCACAGCAAGCAGAGGCAACAAGCACAGGCAGCACAGCAAGCACAGGCAGCAAGCACAGGCAGCACAGCAAGCACAAACAGCAAGCACAGGCAGCACAGCAAGCACAGGCAGCAAGCACAGGCAGTACAGCAAGCACAGGCAGCAAGCACAGGCAGCACAGCAAGCACAGGCAGCAAGCACAGGCAGCAAGCACAGGCAGAAAGCACAGGCAGCACAGCAAGCACAGGCAGCAAGCACAGGCATCACAGCAAGCACAGGCAGCACAGCATGCACAGGCAGCAAGCTCAGGCAGCACACCAAGCACAGGCAGCACAGCAAGCACAGGCGGCAAGCACAGGCAGCACAGCAAGCACAGGCAGCAAGCACAGGCAGCTCAGGCAGCACAGCAAGCACAGGCAGCAAGCACAGGCAGCACAGCAAGCACAGGCAGCAAGCACAGGCAGCACAGCAAGCACAGGCAGCAAGCACAGGCAGCACAGCAAGCACAGGCAGCAAGCACAGGCAGCACAGCAAGCACAGGCAGCAAGCACAGGCAACACAGTAAGCACAGGCAGCAAGCACAGGCAGCAAGCACAGGCGGCAAGCACAGGCATGTTAGAACCCCGCAAAATAGCTCGACGCGATGTGTTGCTTTTAGCGATTCTGCGGGAAGGGCAGAGGGGTCAAGCTCCGTCCTCTTTCCAACAGGCAAAGCCTGCTCCGATCTTCGGCGAGATTCACTCTCGCATTTCTTTACAATGCTTACTCTTACTGAGACGCAGGTCAATGCACCGGCCGCCGAGGTAAACATATGATCCGCGACTCTCGGCGCCTCCAAAAACAGGTGACACAGCAACGCACTGTCGTGTGCCACTGTCGAATTACCGCGTGTTATGGGCGAAATCAAATGCATCGCTAACAGGCAGCACAGCAAGCACAGGCAGCACAGCAAGCACAGGCAGCAAGCACAGGCAGCACAGCAAGCACAGGCAGCAAGCACAGCTAGCACAGGCAGCAAGCACAGGCAGTACAGCAAGCACAGGCAGCAAGCACAGGCAGCAAGCACAGGCAGCACACCAAGCACAGGCAGCACAGCACAGGCAGCAAGCACAGGCATCACAGCAAGCACAGGTATGCTAGAAACCCGCAAAATAGCTCGACGAGATGTGTTCGTTTTAGCGATTCTGGGGGAAGTGCAGAGGGGTCAGGCTCCGTCCTCTTTCCATCAGGCGAAGCCTGCTCCGATCTTCGGCGAGATTCACTCTCGCATTTGTTTACAATGCTTACTCTTACTAAGACGCAGGTCAATGCACCGGCCGCCGAGGTAAACATATGATCCGTGACTCTCGGCACCTCCAAAAACAGGTGACACAGCAAGGCACTGTCGTGTGCCACTGTCGAATTACCGCGTGTTATGGGCGAAATCAAATGCATCGCTAACAGGCAGCACAGCAAGCACAGGCAGCACAGCAAGCACATGCAGCACAGCAAGCACAGGCAGCTTGCACAGGCAGTTTGCACAGGCAGCATAGCAAGCACAGCAAGCACAGGCAGCACAGCAAGCACAGGCAGCAAGCACTGGCAGCACAGCAAGCACAGGCAGCACAGGCAGCACAACAAGCACAGGCGGCACAGCAAGCACAGGCAGCAAGCACAGGCAGCACAGCAAGCACAGGCAGCACAGCAAGCACAGTCAGCAAGCACAGGCAGCACAGCAAGCACAGCCAGCAAGCACAGGTATGCTAGAAACCCGCAAAATAGCTCGAAGAGATGTGTTCGTTTTAGCGATTCTGGGGGAAGTGCAGAGGGGTCAAGCTCCGTCCTCTTTCCAACAGGCAAAGCCTGCTCCGATCTTCGGCGAGATTCACTCTCGCATTTGTTTACAATGCTTACTCTTACTAAGACGCAGGTCAATGCACCGGCCGCCGAGGTAAACATATGATCCGCGACTCTCGGCACCTCCAAAAACAGGTGACACAGCAAGGCACTGTCGTGTGCCACTGTCGAATTACCGCGTGTTATGGGCGAAATCAAATGCATCGCTAACAGGCAGCACAGCAAGCACAGGCAGCTTGCACAGGCAGTTTGCACAGGCAGCATAGCAAGCACAGCAAGCACAGGCAGCACAGCAAGCACAGGCAGCAAGCACTGGCAGCACAGCAAGCATAGGCAGCACAGGCAGAACAACAAGCACAGGCGGCACAGCAAGCACAGGCAGCAAGCACAGGCAGCACAGGCAGCACAGCAAGCACAGGCAGCAAGCACAGGCAGCACAGCAAGCACAGGCAGCAAGCACAGGCAGCACAGCAAGCACAGGCAGCAAGCACGGGCAGCACAGCAAGCCCAGGCAGCACAGCAAGCACAGGCAGCTTGCACAGGCAGCATAGCAAGCACAGCAAGCACAGGCAGCAAGCACAGGCAGCACAGCAAGCACAGGCAGTAAGCACAGGCAGCACAGCAAGCACAGGCAGCACAGGCAGCACAACAAGCACAGGCGGCACAGCAAGCACAGGCAGCATAGCAAGCACAGGCAGCAAGCACAGGCAGCACAGCAAGCACAGGCAGCAAGCACAGGCAGCACAGCAAGCACAGGCAGCAAGCACAGGCAACACAGTAAGCACAGGCAGCAAGCACAGGCAGCAAGCACAGGCATGTTAGAAACCCGCAAAATAGCTCGACGAGATGTGTTCGTTTTAGCGATTCTGGGGGAAGGGCAGAGGGGTCAAGCTCCGTCCTCTTTCCAACAGGCAAAGCCTGCTCCGATCTTCGGCGAGATTCACTCTCGCATTTGTTTACAATGCTTACTCTTACTGAGACGCAGGTCAATGCACCGGCCGCCGAGGTAATCATATGATCCGCGACTCTCGGCACCTCCAAAAACAGGTGACACCGCAACGCACTGTCGTGTGCCACTGTCGAATTACCGCGTGTTATGGGCGAAATCAAATGCATCGCTAACAGGCAGCACAGCAAGCACAGGCAGCAAGCACAGGCAGCACCGTAAGCACAGGCAGCAAGCACAGGCAGCACAGCAAGCAGAGATAACAAGCACAGGCAGCACAGCAAGCACAGGCAGCGAGCACAGGCAGCACAGCAAGCACAGGCAGCAAGCACAGGCACCACAGCAAGCACAGGCAGCAAGCACAGGCAGCACAGCAAGCACAGGCAGCAAGCACGGGCAGCACAGCAAGCACAGGCAGCACAGCAAGCACAGGCAGCAAGCACAGGCAGAAAGCACAGGCAGCACACCAAGCACAGGCAGCAAGCACAGGCAGCACACCAAGCACAGGCAGCAAGCACAGGCAGCACAGCAAGCACAGGCAGCAAGCACAGGCACCACAGCAAGCACAGGCAGCGAGCACAGGCAGCACAGCAAGCACAGGCAGCAAGCACAGGCACCACAGCAAGCACAGGCAGCAAGCACAGGCAGCACAGCAAGCACAGGCAGCAAGCACAGGCAGCACAGCAAGCACAGGCAGCAAGCACAGGCTGCACAGCAAGCACAGGCAGCACAGCAAGCAGAGGCAACAAGCACAGGCAGCACAGCAAGCACAAACAGCAAGCACAGGCAGCACAGCAAGCACAGGCAGCAAGCACAGGCAGTACAGCAAGCACAGGCAGCAAGCACAGGCAGCAAGCACAGGCAGCACAGCAAGCACAGGCAGCAAGCACAGGCAGCAAGCACAGGCAGCAAGCACAGGCAGCAAGCACAGGCAGCACAGCAAGCACAGGCAGCAAGCACAGGCATCGCAGCAAGCACAGGCAGCACAGCAAGCACAGGCAGCAAGCTCAGGCAGCACAGCAAGCACAGGCAGCAAGCACAGGCAGCACAGCAAGCACAGGCAGCACAGCAAGCAGAGGCAACAAGCACAGGCAGCACAGCAAGCACAGGCAGCAAGCACAGGCAGTACAGCAAGCACAGGCAGCAAGCACAGGCAGCAAGCACAGGCAGCACAGCAAGCACAGGCAGCACAGCAAGCACAGGCAGCAAGCACAGGCAGCAAGCACAGGCAGAAAGCACAGGCAGCACAGCAAGCACAGGCAGCAAGCACAGGCATCACAGCAAGCACAGGCAGCACACCAAGCACAGGCAGCAAGCTCAGGCAGCACACCAAGCACGGGCAGCACAGCAAGCACAGGCAGCAAGCACAGGCAGCAAGCACAGGCAGCTCAGGCAGCACAGCAAGCACAGGCAGCAAGCACAGGCAGCACAGCAAGCACAGGCAGCAAGCACAGGCAGCACAGCAAGCACAGGCAGCAAGCACAGGCAGCACAGCAAGCACAGGCAGCAAGTACAGACAGCACACCAAGCACAGGCAGCACAGCAAGCACAGGCAGCAAGCACAGGCAGCACAGCAAGCACAGGCAGCAAACACAGGCAGCGCAGCAAGCACAGGCAGCAAGCACAGGCAGCACAGCAAGCACAGGCAGCAAGCACAGGCAGTACAGCAAGCACAGGCAGCAAGCACAGGCAGCACAGCAAGCACAGGCAGCAAGCACAGGCAGCACAGCAAGCACAGGCAGCAAGCACAGGCAGTACAGCAAGCACAGGCAGCAAGCACAGGCAACACAGCAAGCACAGGCAGCAAGCACAGGCAGCAAGCACAGGCACCACAGCAAGCACAGGCAGCACAGCAAGCACAGGCAGCAAGCTCAGGCAGCACAGCAAGCACAGGCAGCAAGCACAGGCAGCACAGCAAGCACAGGCAGCACAGCAAGCAGAGGCAACAAGCACAGGCAGCACAGCAAGCACAGGCAGCAAGCACAGGCAGCACAGCAAGCACAAACAGCAAGCACAGGCAGCACAGCAAGCACAGGCAGCAAGCACAGGCAGTACAGCAAGCACAGGCAGCAAGCACAGGCAGCACAGCAAGCACAGGCAGCAAGCACAGGCAGCAAGCACAGGCAGAAAGCACAGGCAGCACAGCAAGCACAGGCAGCAAGCACAGGCATCACAGCAAGCACAGGCAGCACAGCATGCACAGGCAGCAAGCTCAGGCAGCACACCAAGCACAGGCAGCACAGCAAGCACAGGCAGCAAGCACAGGCAGCACAGCAAGCACAGGCAGCAAGCACAGGCATCGCAGCAAGCACAGGCATCGCAGCAAGCACAGGCAGCACAGCAAGCACAGGCAGCAAGCTCAGGCAGCACAGCAAGCACAGGCAGCAAGCACAGGCAGCACAGCAAGCAGAGGCAACAAGCACAGGCAGCACAGCAAGCACAGGCAGCAAGCACAGGCAGCACAGCAAGCACAAACAGCAAGCACAGGCAGCACAGCAAGCACAGGCAGCAAGCACAGGCAGTACAGCAAGCACAGGCAGCAAGCACAGGCAGCACAGCAAGCACAGGCAGCAAGCACAGGCAGCAAGCACAGGCAGAAAGCACAGGCAGCACAGCAAGCACAGGCAGCAAGCACAGGCATCACAGCAAGCACAGGCAGCACAGCATGCACAGGCAGCAAGCTCAGGCAGCACACCAAGCACAGGCAGCACAGCAAGCACAGGCAGCAAGCACAGGCAGCACAGCAAGCACAGGCAGCAAGCACAGGCAGCTCAGGCAGCACAGCAAGCACAGGCAGCAAGCACAGGCAGCACAGCAAGCACAGGCAGCAAGCACAGGCAGCACAGCAAGCACAGGCAGCAAGCACAGGCAGCACAGCAAGCACAGGCAGCAAGCACGGGCAGCACAGCAAGCCCAGACAGCTCAACAAGCCAGGCAGCTTGCACAGGCAGCATAGCAAGCACAGCAAGCACAGGCAGCAAGCACAGGCAGCACAGCAAGCACAGGCAGTAAGCACAGGCAGCACAGCAAGCACAGGCAGCACAGGCAGCACAACAAGCACAGGCGGCACAGCAAGCACAGGCAGCAAGCACAGGCAGCACAGCAAGCACAGGCAGCAAGCACAGGCAGCACAGCAAGCACAGGCAGCTTTCACAGCAATCACAGGCAACAAGCACAGGCAGCACAGCAAGCACAGGCAGCAAGCACAGGCAGCAAGCACAGGCAGCACAGGCAGCAAGCACAGGCAACACAGTAAGCACAGGCAGCAAGCACAGGCAGCAAGCACAGGCGGCAAGCACAGGCATGTTAGAAACCCGCAAAATAGCTCGACGAGATGTGTTCCTTTTAGCGATTCTGGGGGAAGGGCAGAGGGGTCAAGCTCCGTCCTCTTTCCAACAGGCAAAGCCTGCTCCGATCTTCGGCGAGATTCACTCTCGCATTTGTTTACAATGCTTACTCTTACTGAGACGCAGGTCAATGCACCGGCCGCCGAGGTAAACATATGATGCGCGACTCTCGGCGCCTCCAAAAACAGGTGACACAGCAACGCACTGTCGTGTGCCACTGTCGAATTACCGCGTGTTATGGGCGAAATCAAATGCATCGCTAACAGGCAGCTCAGCAAGCACAGGCAGCACAGCAAGCACAGGCAGCAAGCACAGGCAGCACAGCAAGCACAGGCAGCACAGCAAGCAGAGGCAACAAGCACAGGCAGCACAGCAAGCACAGGCAGCACAGCAAGCATAGGCAGCAAGCACAGGCAGCACAGCAAGCACAGGCAGCGTAGCAAGCACAAACAGCAAGCACAGGCAGCACAGCAAGCACAGGCAGCAAGCACAGGCAGTACAGCAAGCACAGGCAGCAAGCACAGGCAGCACAGCAAGCACAGGCAGCAAGCACGGGCAGCACAGCAAGCCCAGGCAGCACAGCAAGCACAGGCAGCTTGCACAGGCAGCATAGCAAGCACAGCAAGCACAGGCAGCAAGCACAGGCAGCACAGCAAGCACAGGCAGTAAGCACAGGCAGCACAGCAAGCACAGGCAGCACAGGCAGCACAACAAGCACAGGCGGCACAGCAAGCACAGGCAGCATAGCAAGCACAGGCAGCAAGCACAGGCAGCACAGCAAGCACAGGCAGCAAGCACAGGCAGCACAGCAAGCACAGGCAGCAAGCACAGGCAACACAGTAAGCACAGGCAGCAAGCACAGGCAGCAAGCACAGGCGGCAAGCACAGGCATGTTAGAACCCCGCAAAATAGCTCGACGAGATGTGTTCCTTTTAGCGATTCTGCGGGAAGGGCAGAGGGGTCAAGCTCCGTCCTCTTTCCAACAGGCAAAGCCTGCTCCGATCTTCGGCGAGATTCACTCTCGCATTTCTTTACAATGCTTACTCTTACTGAGACGCAGGTCAATGCACCGGCCGCCGAGGTAAACATATGATCCGCGACTCTCGGCGCCTCCAAAAACAGGTGACACAGCAACGCACTGTCGTGTGCCACTGTCGAATTACCGCGTGTTATGGGCGAAATCAAATGCATCGCTAACAGGCAGCACAGCAAGCACAGGCAGCAAGCACAGGCAGCACAGCAAGCACAGGCAGCAAGCACAGGCAGCACAGCAAGCACAGGCAGCAAGCACAGGCAGCACAGCAAGCACAGGCAGCAAGCACAGCTAGCACAGGCAGCAAGCACAGGCAGTACAGCAAGCACAGGCAGCAAGCACAGGCAGCAAGCACAGGCAGCACAGCAAGCACAGGCAGCAAGCACAGGCAACACAGCAAGCACAGGCAGCAAGCACAGGCAGCACAGCAAGCACAGGCAGCAAGCACAGGCAGCACACCAAGCACAGGCAGCACAGCACAGGCAGCAAGCACAGGCATCACAGCAAGCACAGGTATGCTAGAAACCCGCAAAATAGCTCGACGAGATGTGTTCGTTTTAGCGATTCTGGGGGAAGTGCAGAGGGGTCAGGCTCCGTCCTCTTTCCATCAGGCGAAGCCTGCTCCGATCTTCGGCGAGATTCACTCTCGCATTTGTTTACAATGCTTACTCTTACTAAGACGCAGGTCAATGCACCGGCCGCCGAGGTAAACATATGATCCGCGACTCTCGGCACCTCCAAAAACAGGTGACACAGCAAGGCACTGTCGTGTGCCACTGTCGAATTACCGCGTGTTATGGGCGAAATCAAATGCATCGCTAACAGGCAGCACAGCAAGCACAGGCAGCACAGCAAGCACATGCAGCACAGCAAGCACAGGCAGCTTGCACAGGCAGTTTGCACAGGCAGCATAGCAAGCACAGCAAGCACAGGCAGCACAGCAAGCACAGACAGCAAGCACAGGCAGCACAGCAAGCACAGGCAGCAAGCACAGGCAGCACAGCAAGCACAGGCAGCTTGCACAGGCAGCATAGCAAGCACAGCAAGCACAGGCAGCAAGCACAGGCAGCAAGCACAGGCAGCACAGCAAGCACAGGCAGCAAGCACAGGCAGCACAGGCAACACAGTAAGCACAGGCAGCAAGCACAGGCAGCAAGCACAGGCATGTTAGAAACCCGCAAAATAGCTCGACGAGATGTGTTCGTTTTAGCGATTCTGGGGGAAGGGCAGAGGGGTCAAGCTCCGTCCTCTTTCCAACAGGCAAAGCCTGCTCCGATCTTCGGCGAGATTCACTCTCGCATTTGTTTACAATGCTTACTCTTACTGAGACGCAGGTCAATGCACCGGCCGCCGAGGTAATCATATGATCCGCGACTCTCGGCACCTCCAAAAACAGGTGACACCGCAACGCACTGTCGTGTGCCACTGTCGAATTACCGCGTGTTATGGGCGAAATCAAATGCATCGCTAACAGGCAGCACAGCAAGCACAGGCAGCAAGCACAGGCAGCACCGTAAGCACAGGCAGCAAGCACAGGCAGCACAGCAAGCAGAGGTAACAAGCACAGGCAGCACAGCAAGCACAGGCAGCGAGCACAGGCAGCACAGCAAGCACAGCCAGCAAGCACAGGCACCACAGCAAGCACAGGCAGCAAGCACAGGCAGCACAGCAAGCACAGGCAGCAAGCATGGGCAGCACAGCAAGCACAGGCAGCACAGCAAGCACAGGCAGCAAGCACAGGCAGAAAGCACAGGCAGCACACCAAGCACAGGCAGCAAGCACAGGCAGCACACCAAGCACAGGCAGCAAGCACAGGCAGCACAGCAAGCACAGGCAGCAAGCACAGGCAGCACAGCAAGCACAGGCAGCACAGCAAGCACAGGCAGCAAGCACAGGCAGCACAGGCAACACAGTAAGCACAGGCAGCAAGCACAGGCAGCAAGCACAGGCATGTTAGAAACCCGCAAAATAGCTCGACGAGATGTGTTCGTTTTAGCGATTCTGGGGGAAGGGCAGAGGGGTCAAGCTCCGTCCTCTTTCCAACAGGCAAAGCCTGCTCCGATCTTCGGCGAGATTCACTCTCGCATTTGTTTACAATGCTTACTCTTACTGAGACGCAGGTCAATGCACCGGCCGCCGAGGTAATCATATGATCCGCGACTCTCGGCACCTCCAAAAACAGGTGACACCGCAACGCACTGTCGTGTGCCACTGTCGAATTACCGCGTGTTATGGGCGAAATCAAATGCATCGCTAACAGGCAGCACAGCAAGCACAGGCAGCAAGCACAGGCAGCACCGTAAGCACAGGCAGCAAGCACAGGCAGCACAGCAAGCAGAGGTAACAAGCACAGGCAGCACAGCAAGCACAGGCAGCGAGCACAGGCAGCACAGCAAGCACAGCCAGCAAGCACAGGCACCACAGCAAGCACAGGCAGCAAGCACAGGCAGCACAGGCAGCAAGCATGGGCAGCAGAGCAAGCACAGGCAGCACAGCAAGCACAGGCAGCAAGCACAGGCAGAAAGCACAGGCAGCACACCAAGCACAGGCAGTAAGCACAGGCAGCACACCAAGCACAGGCAGCAAGCACAGGCAGCACAGCAAGCACAGGCAGCAAGCACAGGCACCACAGCAAGCACAGGCAGCGAGCACAGGCAGCACAGCAAGCACAGGCAGCAAGCACAGGCACCACAGCAAGCACCGGCAGCAAGCACAGGCAGCACAGCAAGCACAGGCAGCAAGCACAGGCAGCACAGCAAGCACAGGCAGCAAGCACAGGCTGCACAGCAAGCACAGGCAGCACAGCAAGCAGAGGCAACAAGCACAGGCAGCACAGCAAGCACAAACAGCAAGCACAGGCAGCACAGCAAGCACAGGCAGCAAGCACAGGCAGTACAGCAAGCACAGGCAGCAAGCACAGGCAGCAAGCACAGGCAGCACAGCAAGCACAGGCAGCAAGCACAGGCAGCAAGCACAGGCAGCAAGCACAGGCAGCAAGCACAGGCAGAAAGCACAGGCAGCACAGCAAGCACAGGCAGCAAGCACAGGCATCGCAGCAAGCACAGGCAGCACAGCAAGCACAGGCAGCAAGCTCAGGCAGCACAGCAAGCACAGGCAGCAAGCACAGGCAGCACAGCAAGCACAGGCAGCACAGCAAGCAGAGGCAACAAGCACAGGCAGCACAGCAAGCACAGGCAGCAAGCACAGGCAGCACAGCAAGCACAAACAGCAAGCACAGGCAGCACAGCAAGCACAGGCAGCAAGCACAGGCAGTACAGCAAGCACAGGCAGCAAGCACAGGCAGCAAGCACAGGCAGCACAGCAAGCACAGGCAGCACAGCAAGCACAGGCAGCAAGCACAGGCAGCAAGCACAGGCAGAAAGCACAGGCAGCACAGCAAGCACAGGCAGCAAGCACAGGCATCACAGCAAGCACAGGCAGCACACCAAGCACAGGCAGCAAGCTCAGGCAGCACACCAAGCACGGGCAGCACAGCAAGCACAGGCAGCAAGCACAGGCAGCACAGCAAGCACAGGCAGCAAGCACAGGCAGCTCAGGCAGCACAGCAAGCACAGGCAGCAAGCACAGGCAGCACAGCAAGCACAGGCAGCAAGCACAGGCAGCACAGCAAGCACAGGCAGCAAGCACAGGCAGCACAGCAAGCACAGGCAGCAAGTACAGACAGCACACCAAGCACAGGCAGCACAGCAAGCACAGGCAGCAAGCACAGGCAGCACAGCAAGCACAGGCAGCAAACACGGGCAGCGCAGCAAGCACAGGCAGCACAGGCAGCACAGCAAGCACAGGCAGCACAGCAAGCAGAGGTAACAAGCACAGGCAGCACAGCAAGCACAGGCAGCGAGCACAGGCAGCACAGCAAGCACAGGCAGCAAGCACAGGCACCACAGCAAGCACAGGCAGCAAGCACAGGCAGCACAGCAAGCACAGGCAGCAAGCACGGGCAGCACAGCAAGCACAGGCAGCACAGGCAGCAGGCACAGGCAGAAAGCACAGGCAGCACACCAAGCACAGGCAGCAAGCACAGGCAGCACAGTAAGAACAGGCAGCGAGCACAGGCAGCACAGGCAGCAAGCACAGGCACCACAGCAAGCACAGGCAGCGAGCACAGGCAGCACAGCAAGCACAGGCAGCAAGCACAGGCACCACAGCAAGCACAGGCAGCACAGCAAGCACAGGCAGCAAGCACAGGCAGCAAGCACAGGCAGCACAGCAAGCACAGGCAGCACAGCAAGCAGAGGCAACAAGCACAGGCAGCACAGCAAGCACGGGTAGCACAGCAAGCACAAACAGCAAGCACAGGCAGCACAGCAAGCACAGGCAGCAAGCACAGGCAGTACAGCAAGCACAGGCAGCAAGCACAGGCAGCAAGCACAGGCAGCAAGCACAGGCAGCAAGCACAGGCAGAAAGCACAGGCAGCACAGCAAGCACAGGCAGCAAGCACAGGCATCGCAGCAAGCACAGGCAGCACAGCAAGCACAGGCAGCAAGCTCAGGCAGCACAGCAAGCACAGGCAGCAAGCACAGGCAGCACAGCAAGCACAGGCAGCAAGCACAGGCAACACAGTAAGCACAGGCAGCAAGCACAGGCAGCAAGCACAGGCGGCAAGCACAGGCATGTTAGAACCCCGCAAAATAGCTCGACGCGATGTGTTCCTTTTAGCGATTCTGCGGGAAGGGCAGAGGGGTGAAGCTCCGTCCTCTTTCCAACAGGCAAAGCCTGCTCCGATCTTCGGCGAGATTCACTCTCGCATTTCTTTACAATGCTTACTCTTACTGAGACGCAGGTCAATGCACCGGCCGCCGAGGTAAACATATGATCCGCGACTCTCGGCGCCTCCAAAAACAGGTGACACAGCAACGCACTGTCGTGTGCCACTGTCGAATTACCGCGTGTTATGGGCGAAATCAAATGCATCGCTAACAGGCAGCACAGCAAGCACAGGCAGCACAGCAAGCACAGGCAGCAAGCACAGGCAGCACAGCAAGCACAGGCAGCAAGCACAGCTAGCACAGGCAGCAAGCACAGGCAGTACAGCAAGCACAGGCAGCAAGCACAGGCAGCAAGCACAGGCAGCACACCAAGCACAGGCAGCACAGCACAGGCAGCAAGCACAGGCATCACAGCAAGCACAGGTATGCTAGAAACCCGCAAAATAGCTCGACGAGATGTGTTCGTTTTAGCGATTCTGGGGGAAGTGCAGAGGGGTCAGGCTCCGTCCTCTTTCCATCAGGCGAAGCCTGCTCCGATCTTCGGCGAGATTCACTCTCGCATTTGTTTACAATGCTTACTCTTACTAAGACGCAGGTCAATGCACCGGCCGCCGAGGTAAACATATGATCCGTGACTCTCGGCACCTCCAAAAACAGGTGACACAGCAAGGCACTGTCGTGTGCCACTGTCGAATTACCGCGTGTTATGGGCGAAATCAAATGCATCGCTAACAGGCAGCACAGCAAGCACAGGCAGCACAGCAAGCACATGCAGCACAGCAAGCACAGGCAGCTTGCACAGGCAGTTTGCACAGGCAGCATAGCAAGCACAGCAAGCACAGGCAGCACAGCAAGCACAGGCAGCAAGCACTGGCAGCACAGCAAGCACAGGCAGCACAGGCAGCACAACAAGCACAGGCGGCACAGCAAGCACAGGCAGCAAGCACAGGCAGCACAGCAAGCACAGACAGCAAGCACAGGCAGCACAGCAAGCACAGGCAGCAAGCACAGGCAGCACAGCAAGCACAGGCAGCTTGCACAGGCAGCATAGCAAGCACAGCAAGCACAGGCAGCAAGCACAGGCAGCAAGCACAGGCAGCACAGCAAGCACAGGCAGCACAGCAAGCACAGGCAGCAAGCACAGGCAGCACAGGCAACACAGTAAGCACAGGCAGCAAGCACAGGCAGCAAGCACAGGCATGTTAGAAACCCGCAAAATAGCTCGACGAGATGTGTTCGTTTTAGCGATTCTGGGGGAAGGGCAGAGGGGTCAAGCTCCGTCCTCTTTCCAACAGGCAAAGCCTGCTCCGATCTTCGGCGAGATTCACTCTCGCATTTGTTTACAATGCTTACTCTTACTGAGACGCAGGTCAATGCACCGGCCGCCGAGGTAATCATATGATCCGCGACTCTCGGCACCTCCAAAAACAGGTGACACCGCAACGCACTGTCGTGTGCCACTGTCGAATTACCGCGTGTTATGGGCGAAATCAAATGCATCGCTAACAGGCAGCACAGCAAGCACAGGCAGCAAGCACAGGCAGCACCGTAAGCACAGGCAGCAAGCACAGGCAGCACAGCAAGCAGAGGTAACAAGCACAGGCAGCACAGCAAGCACAGGCAGCGAGCACAGGCAGCACAGCAAGCACAGGCAGCAAGCACAGGCACCACAGCAAGCACAGGCAGCAAGCACAGGCAGCACAGCAAGCACAGGCAGCAAGCACGGGCAGCACAGCAAGCACAGGCAGCACAGCAAGCACAGGCAGCAAGCACAGGCAGAAAGCACAGGCAGCACACCAAGCACAGGCAGCAAGCACAGGCAGCACACCAAGCACAGGCAGCAAGCACAGGCAGCACAGCAAGCACAGGCAGCAAGCACAGGCACCACAGCAAGCACAGGCAGCGAGCACAGGCAGCACAGCAAGCACAGGCAGCAAGCACAGGCACCACAGCAAGCACAGGCAGCAAGCACAGGCAGCACAGCAAGCACAGGCAGCAAGCACAGGCAGCACAGCAAGCACAGGCAGCAAGCACAGGCTGCACAGCAAGCACAGGCAGCACAGCAAGCAGAGGCAACAAGCACAGGCAGCACAGCAAGCACAAACAGCAAGCACAGGCAGCACAGCAAGCACAGGCAGCAAGCACAGGCAGCAAGCACAGGCAGCAAGCACAGGCAGCACAGCAAGCACAGGCAGCAAGCACAGGCAGCAAGCACAGGCAGCAAGCACAGGCAGCAAGCACAGGCAGAAAGCACAGGCAGCACAGCAAGCACAGGCAGCAAGCACAGGCATCGCAGCAAGCACAGGCAGCACAGCAAGCACAGGCAGCAAGCTCAGGCAGCACAGCAAGCACAGGCAGCAAGCACAGGCAGCACAGCAAGCACAGGCAGCACAGCAAGCAGAGGCAACAAGCACAGGCAGCACAGCAAGCACAGGCAGCAAGCACAGGCAGTACAGCAAGCACAGGCAGCAAGCACAGGCAGCAAGCACAGGCAGCACAGCAAGCACAGGCAGCAAGCACAGGCAGCAAGCACAGGCAGAAAGCACAGGCAGCACAGCAAGCACAGGCAGCAAGCACAGGCATCACAGCAAGCACAGGCAGCACACCAAGCACAGGCAGCAAGCTCAGGCAGCACACCAAGCACGGGCAGCACAGCAAGCACAGGCAGCAAGCACAGGCAGCAAGCACAGGCAGCTCAGGCAGCACAGCAAGCACAGGCAGCACAGCAAGCACAGGCAGCACAGCAAGCACAGGCAGCACAGCAAGCACAGGCAGCAAGCACAGGCAGCACAGCAAGCACAGGCAGCAAGTACAGACAGCACACCAAGCACAGGCAGCACAGCAAGCACAGGCAGCAAGCACAGGCAGCACAGCAAGCACAGGCAGCAAACACAGGCAGCGCAGCAAGCACAGGCAGCACAGGCAGCACAGCAAGCACAGGCAGCACAGCAAGCAGAGGTAACAAGCACAGGCAGCACAGCAAGCACAGGCAGCAAGCACAGGCAGCACAGCAAGCACAGGCAGCAAGCACGGGCAGCACAGCAAGCACAGGCAGCACAGCAAGCACAGGCAGCAGGCACAGGCAGAAAGCACAGGCAGCACACCAAGCACAGGCAGCAAGCACAGGCAGCACAGTAAGAACAGGCAGCGAGCACAGGCAGCACAGCAAGCACAGGCAGCAAGCACAGGCACCACAGCAAGCACAGGCAGCGAGCACAGGCAGCACAGCAAGCACAGGCAGCAAGCACAGGCACCACAGCAAGCACAGGCAGCACAGCAAGCACAGGCAGCAAGCACAGGCAGCAAGCACAGGCAGCACAGCAAGCACAGGCAGCACAGCAAGCAGAGGCAACAAGCACAGGCAGCACAGCAAGCACGGGCAGCACAGCAAGCACAAACAGCAAGCACAGGCAGCACAGCAAGCACAGGCAGCAAGCACAGGCAGTACAGCAAGCACAGGCAGCAAGCACAGGCAGCAAGCACAGGCAGCAAGCACAGGCAGCAAGCACAGGCAGAAAGCACAGGCAGCACAGCAAGCACAGGCAGCAAGCACAGGCATCGCAGCAAGCACAGGCATCGCAGCAAGCACAGGCAGCACAGCAAGCACAGGCAGCAAGCTCAGGCAGCACAGCAAGCACAGGCAGCAAGCACAGGCAGCACAGCAAGCACAGGCAGCACAGCAAGCAGAGGCAACAAGCACAGGCAGCACAGCAAGCACAGGCAGCAAGCACAGGCAGCACAGCAAGCACAAACAGCAAGCACAGGCAGCACAGCAAGCACAGGCAGCAAGCACAGGCAGTACAGCAAGCACAGGCAGCAAGCACAGGCAGCACAGCAAGCACAGGCAGCAAGCACAGGCAGCAAGCACAGGCAGAAAGCACAGGCAGCACAGCAAGCACAGGCAGCAAGCACAGGCATCACAGCAAGCACAGGCAGCACAGCATGCACAGGCAGCAAGCTCAGGCAGCACACCAAGCACAGGCAGCACAGCAAGCACAGGCAGCAAGCACAGGCAGCACAGCAAGCACAGGCAGCAAGCACAGGCAGCTCAGGCAGCACAGCAAGCACAGGCAGCAAGCACAGGCAGCACAGCAAGCACAGGCAGCAAGCACAGGCAGCACAGCAAGCACAGGCAGCAAGCACAGGCAGCACAGCAAGCACAGGCAGCAAGCACGGGCAGCACAGCAAGCCCAGACAGCTCAACAAGCCAGGCAGCTTGCACAGGCAGCATAGCAAGCACAGCAAGCACAGGCAGCAAGCACAGGCAGCACAGCAAGCACAGGCAGTAAGCACAGGCAGCACAGCAAGCACAGGCAGCACAGGCAGCACAACAAGCACAGGCGGCACAGCAAGCACAGGCAGCAAGCACAGGCAGCACAGCAAGCACAGGCAGCAAGCACAGGCAGCACAGCAAGCACAGGCAGCTTGCACAGCAATCACAGGCAACAAGCACAGGCAGCACAGCAAGCACAGGCAGCAAGCACAGGCAGCAAGCACAGGCAGCACAGGCAGCAAGCACAGGCAACACAGTAAGCACAGGCAGCAAGCACAGGCAGCAAGCACAGGCGGCAAGCACAGGCATGTTAGAAACCCGCAAAATAGCTCGACGAGATGTGTTCCTTTTAGCGATTCTGGGGGAAGGGCAGAGGGGTCAAGCTCCGTCCTCTTTCCAACAGGCAAAGCCTGCTCCGATCTTCGGCGAGATTCACTCTCGCATTTGTTTACAATGCTTACTCTTACTGAGACGCAGGTCAATGCACCGGCCGCCGAGGTAAACATATGATGCGCGACTCTCGGCGCCTCCAAAAACAGGTGACACAGCAACGCACTGTCGTGTGCCACTGTCGAATTACCGCGTGTTATGGGCGAAATCAAATGCATCGCTAACAGGCAGCTCAGCAAGCACAGGCAGCAAGCACAGGCAGCACAGCAAGCACAGGCAGCACAGCAAGCAGAGGCAACAAGCACAGGCAGCACAGCAAGCACAGGCAGCACAGCAAGCATAGGCAGCAAGCACAGGCAGCACAGCAAGCACAGGCAGCGTAGCAAGCACAAACAGCAAGCACAGGCAGCACAGCAAGCACAGGCAGCAAGCACAGGCAGCACAGCAAGCACAGGCAGGAAGCACAGGCAGCACAGCAAGCACATGCAGCAAGCACAGGCAGCACCGCAAGCACAGGCAGCAAGCACAGGCAGCACACCAAGTGCAGGCAGCAAGCACAGGCACCACAGCAAGCACAGGCAGCGAGCACAGGCAGCACAGCAAGCACAGGCAGCAAGCACAGGCACCACAGCAAGCACAGGCAGCAAGCACAGGCAGCACAGCAAGCACAGGCAGCACACCAAGCACAGGCAGCACAGCACAGGCAGCAAGCACAGGCATCACAGCAAGCACAGGTATGCTAGAAACCCGCAAAATAGCTCGACGAGATGTGTTCGTTTTAGCGATTCTGGGGGAAGTGCAGAGGGGTCAGGCTCCGTCCTCTTTCCATCAGGCGAAGCCTGCTCCGATCTTCGGCGAGATTCACTCTCGCATTTGTTTACAATGCTTACTCTTACTAAGACGCAGGTCAATGCACCGGCCGCCGAGGTAAACATATGATCCGTGACTCTCGGCACCTCCAAAAACAGGTGACACAGCAAGGCACTGTCGTGTGCCACTGTCGAATTACCGCGTGTTATGGGCGAAATCAAATGCATCGCTAACAGGCAGCACAGCAAGCACAGGCAGCACAGCAAGCACATGCAGCACAGCAAGCACAGGCAGCTTGCACAGGCAGTTTGCACAGGCAGCATAGCAAGCACAGCAAGCACAGGCAGCACAGCAAGCACAGGCAGCAAGCACTGGCAGCACAGCAAGCACAGGCAGCACAGGCAGCACAACAAGCACAGGCGGCACAGCAAGCACAGGCAGCAAGCACAGGCAGCACAGCAAGCACAGACAGCAAGCACAGGCAGCACAGCAAGCACAGGCAGCAAGCACAGGCAGCACAGCAAGCACAGGCAGCTTGCACAGGCAGCATAGCAAGCACAGCAAGCACAGGCAGCAAGCACAGGCAGCAAGCACAGGCAGCACAGCAAGCACAGGCAGCACAGCAAGCACAGGCAGCAAGCACAGGCAGCACAGGCAACACAGTAAGCACAGGCAGCAAGCACAGGCAGCAAGCACAGGCATGTTAGAAACCCGCAAAATAGCTCGACGAGATGTGTTCGTTTTAGCGATTCTGGGGGAAGGGCAGAGGGGTCAAGCTCCGTCCTCTTTCCAACAGGCAAAGCCTGCTCCGATCTTCGGCGAGATTCACTCTCGCATTTGTTTACAATGCTTACTCTTACTGAGACGCAGGTCAATGCACCGGCCGCCGAGGTAATCATATGATCCGCGACTCTCGGCACCTCCAAAAACAGGTGACACCGCAACGCACTGTCGTGTGCCACTGTCGAATTACCGCGTGTTATGGGCGAAATCAAATGCATCGCTAACAGGCAGCACAGCAAGCACAGGCAGCAAGCACAGGCAGCACCGTAAGCACAGGCAGCAAGCACAGGCAGCACAGCAAGCAGAGGTAACAAGCACAGGCAGCACAGCAAGCACAGGCAGCGAGCACAGGCAGCACAGCAAGCACAGGCAGCAAGCACAGGCACCACAGCAAGCACAGGCAGCAAGCACAGGCAGCACAGCAAGCACAGGCAGCAAGCACGGGCAGCACAGCAAGCACAGGCAGCACAGCAAGCACAGGCAGCAAGCACAGGCAGAAAGCACAGGCAGCACACCAAGCACAGGCAGCAAGCACAGGCAGCACACCAAGCACAGGCAGCAAGCACAGGCAGCACAGCAAGCACAGGCAGCAAGCACAGGCACCACAGCAAGCACAGGCAGCGAGCACAGGCAGCACAGCAAGCACAGGCAGCAAGCACAGGCACCACAGCAAGCACAGGCAGCAAGCACAGGCAGCACAGCAAGCACAGGCAGCAAGCACAGGCAGCACAGCAAGCACAGGCAGCAAGCACAGGCTGCACAGCAAGCACAGGCAGCACAGCAAGCAGAGGCAACAAGCACAGGCAGCACAGCAAGCACAAACAGCAAGCACAGGCAGCACAGCAAGCACAGGCAGCAAGCACAGGCAGCAAGCACAGGCAGCAAGCACAGGCAGCACAGCAAGCACAGGCAGCAAGCACAGGCAGCAAGCACAGGCAGCAAGCACAGGCAGCAAGCACAGGCAGAAAGCACAGGCAGCACAGCAAGCACAGGCAGCAAGCACAGGCATCGCAGCAAGCACAGGCAGCACAGCAAGCACAGGCAGCAAGCTCAGGCAGCACAGCAAGCACAGGCAGCAAGCACAGGCAGCACAGCAAGCACAGGCAGCACAGCAAGCAGAGGCAACAAGCACAGGCAGCACAGCAAGCACAGGCAGCAAGCACAGGCAGTACAGCAAGCACAGGCAGCAAGCACAGGCAGCAAGCACAGGCAGCACAGCAAGCACAGGCAGCAAGCACAGGCAGCAAGCACAGGCAGAAAGCACAGGCAGCACAGCAAGCACAGGCAGCAAGCACAGGCATCACAGCAAGCACAGGCAGCACACCAAGCACAGGCAGCAAGCTCAGGCAGCACACCAAGCACGGGCAGCACAGCAAGCACAGGCAGCAAGCACAGGCAGCAAGCACAGGCAGCTCAGGCAGCACAGCAAGCACAGGCAGCACAGCAAGCACAGGCAGCACAGCAAGCACAGGCAGCACAGCAAGCACAGGCAGCAAGCACAGGCAGCACAGCAAGCACAGGCAGCAAGTACAGACAGCACACCAAGCACAGGCAGCACAGCAAGCACAGGCAGCAAGCACAGGCAGCACAGCAAGCACAGGCAGCAAACACAGGCAGCGCAGCAAGCACAGGCAGCACAGGCAGCACAGCAAGCACAGGCAGCACAGCAAGCAGAGGTAACAAGCACAGGCAGCACAGCAAGCACAGGCAGCAAGCACAGGCAGCACAGCAAGCACAGGCAGCAAGCACGGGCAGCACAGCAAGCACAGGCAGCACAGCAAGCACAGGCAGCAGGCACAGGCAGAAAGCACAGGCAGCACACCAAGCACAGGCAGCAAGCACAGGCAGCACAGTAAGAACAGGCAGCGAGCACAGGCAGCACAGCAAGCACAGGCAGCAAGCACAGGCACCACAGCAAGCACAGGCAGCGAGCACAGGCAGCACAGCAAGCACAGGCAGCAAGCACAGGCACCACAGCAAGCACAGGCAGCACAGCAAGCACAGGCAGCAAGCACAGGCAGCAAGCACAGGCAGCACAGCAAGCACAGGCAGCACAGCAAGCAGAGGCAACAAGCACAGGCAGCACAGCAAGCACGGGCAGCACAGCAAGCACAAACAGCAAGCACAGGCAGCACAGCAAGCACAGGCAGCAAGCACAGGCAGTACAGCAAGCACAGGCAGCAAGCACAGGCAGCAAGCACAGGCAGCAAGCACAGGCAGCAAGCACAGGCAGAAAGCACAGGCAGCACAGCAAGCACAGGCAGCAAGCACAGGCATCGCAGCAAGCACAGGCATCGCAGCAAGCACAGGCAGCACAGCAAGCACAGGCAGCAAGCTCAGGCAGCACAGCAAGCACAGGCAGCAAGCACAGGCAGCACAGCAAGCACAGGCAGCACAGCAAGCAGAGGCAACAAGCACAGGCAGCACAGCAAGCACAGGCAGCAAGCACAGGCAGCACAGCAAGCACAAACAGCAAGCACAGGCAGCACAGCAAGCACAGGCAGCAAGCACAGGCAGTACAGCAAGCACAGGCAGCAAGCACAGGCAGCACAGCAAGCACAGGCAGCAAGCACAGGCAGCAAGCACAGGCAGAAAGCACAGGCAGCACAGCAAGCACAGGCAGCAAGCACAGGCATCACAGCAAGCACAGGCAGCACAGCATGCACAGGCAGCAAGCTCAGGCAGCACACCAAGCACAGGCAGCACAGCAAGCACAGGCAGCAAGCACAGGCAGCACAGCAAGCACAGGCAGCAAGCACAGGCAGCTCAGGCAGCACAGCAAGCACAGGCAGCAAGCACAGGCAGCACAGCAAGCACAGGCAGCAAGCACAGGCAGCACAGCAAGCACAGGCAGCAAGCACAGGCAGCACAGCAAGCACAGGCAGCAAGCACGGGCAGCACAGCAAGCCCAGACAGCTCAACAAGCCAGGCAGCTTGCACAGGCAGCATAGCAAGCACAGCAAGCACAGGCAGCAAGCACAGGCAGCACAGCAAGCACAGGCAGTAAGCACAGGCAGCACAGCAAGCACAGGCAGCACAGGCAGCACAACAAGCACAGGCGGCACAGCAAGCACAGGCAGCAAGCACAGGCAGCACAGCAAGCACAGGCAGCAAGCACAGGCAGCACAGCAAGCACAGGCAGCTTGCACAGCAATCACAGGCAACAAGCACAGGCAGCACAGCAAGCACAGGCAGCAAGCACAGGCAGCAAGCACAGGCAGCACAGGCAGCAAGCACAGGCAACACAGTAAGCACAGGCAGCAAGCACAGGCAGCAAGCACAGGCGGCAAGCACAGGCATGTTAGAAACCCGCAAAATAGCTCGACGAGATGTGTTCCTTTTAGCGATTCTGGGGGAAGGGCAGAGGGGTCAAGCTCCGTCCTCTTTCCAACAGGCAAAGCCTGCTCCGATCTTCGGCGAGATTCACTCTCGCATTTGTTTACAATGCTTACTCTTACTGAGACGCAGGTCAATGCACCGGCCGCCGAGGTAAACATATGATGCGCGACTCTCGGCGCCTCCAAAAACAGGTGACACAGCAACGCACTGTCGTGTGCCACTGTCGAATTACCGCGTGTTATGGGCGAAATCAAATGCATCGCTAACAGGCAGCTCAGCAAGCACAGGCAGCACAGCAAGCACAGGCAGCAAGCACAGGCAGCACAGCAAGCACAGGCAGCACAGCAAGCAGAGGCAACAAGCACAGGCAGCACAGCAAGCACAGGCAGCACAGCAAGCATAGGCAGCAAGCACAGGCAGCACAGCAAGCACAGGCAGCGTAGCAAGCACAAACAGCAAGCACAGGCAGCACAGCAAGCACAGGCAGCAAGCACAGGCAGCACAGCAAGCACAGGCAGGAAGCACAGGCAGCACAGCAAGCACATGCAGCAAGCACAGGCAGCACCGCAAGCACAGGCAGCAAGCACAGGCAGCACACCAAGTGCAGGCAGCAAGCACAGGCAGCGCAGCAAGCACAGGCAGCAAGCACAGACAGCACACCAAGCACAGGCAGCACAGCAAGCACAGGCAGCAAGCACAGGCAGCACAGCAAGCACAGGCAGCAAGCACAGGCAGCAAGCACAGGCAGCACAGCACAGGCAGCACAGCAAGCACAGGCAGCACAGCAAGCACAGGCAACGCAGTAAGCACAGGCAGCAAGCACAGGCAGCAAGCACAGGCAGCACAGCAAGCACAGGCAGCAAGCACAGGCAGCACAGCAAGCACAGGCAGCACACCAAGCACAGGCAGCACAGCACAGGCAGCAAGCACAGGCAGCACAGCAAGCACAGGCAGCAAGCACAGGCAGCACAGCAAGCACAGGCAGCACAGCAAGCACAGTCAGCAAGCACAGGCAGCACAGCAAGCACAGCCAGCAAGCACAGGTATGCTAGAAACCCGCAAAATAGCTCGACGAGATGTGTTCGTTTTAGCGATTCTGGGGGAAGTGCAGAGGGGTCAAGCTCCGTCCTCTTTCCAACAGGCAAAGCCTGCTCCGATCTTCGGCGGGATTCACTCTCGCATTTGTCTACAATGCTTACTCTTACTAAGACGCAGGTCAATGCACCGGCCGCCGAGGTAAACATATGATCCGCGACTCTCGGCACCTCCAAAAACAGGTGACACAGCAAGGCACTGTCGTGTGCCACTGTCGAATTACCGCGTGTTATGGGCGAAATCAAATGCATCGCTAACAGGCAGCACAGCAAGCACAGGCAGCTTGCACAGGCAGTTTGCACAGGCAGCATAGCAAGCACAGCAAGCACAGGCAGCACAGCAAGCACAGGCAGCAAGCACTGGCAGCACAGCAAGCATAGGCAGCACAGGCAGAACAACAAGCACAGGCGGCACAGCAAGCACAGGCAGCAAGCACAGGCAGCACAGGCAGCACAGCAAGCACAGGCAGCAAGCACAGGCAGCACAGCAAGCACAGGCAGCAAGCACGGGCAGCACAGCAAGCACAGGCAGCAAGCACGGGCAGCACAGCAAGCCCAGGCAGCACAGCAAGCACAGGCAGCTTGCACAGGCAGCATAGCAAGCACAGCAAGCACAGGCAGCACAGCAAGCACAGGCAGTAAGCACAGGCAGCACAGCAAGCACAGGCAGCACAACAAGCACAGGCGGCACAGCAAGCACAGGCAGCATAGCAAGCACAGGCAGCAAGCACAGGCAGCACAGCAAGCACAGGCAGCAAGCACAGGCAGCACAGCAAGCACAGGCAGCACAGCAAGCACAGGCAGCAAGCACAGGCAGCAAGCACAGGCAACACAGTAAGCACAGGCAGCAAGCACAGGCAGCAAGCACAGGCGGCAAGCACAGGCATGTTAGAAACCCGCAAAATAGCTCGACGAGATGTGTTCCTTTTAGCGATTCTGGGGGAAGGGCAGAGGGGTCAAGCTCCGTCCTCTTTCCAACAGGCAAAGCCTGCTCCGATCTTCGGCGAGATTCACTCTCGCATTTGTTTACAATGCTTACTCTTACTGAGACGCAGGTCAATGCACCGGCCGCCGAGGTAAACATATGATGCGCGACTCTCGGCGCCTCCAAAAACAGGTGACACAGCAACGCACTGTCGTGTGCCACTGTCGAATTACCGCGTGTTATGGGCGAAATCAAATGCATCGCTAACAGGCAGCTCAGCAAGCACAGGCAGCACAGCAAGCACAGGCAGCAAGCACAGGCAGCAAGCACAGGCAGCACAGCAAGCACAGGCAGCAAGCACAGGCAACACAGCAAGCACAGGCAGCAAGCACAGGCAGCACAGCAAGCACAGGCAGCAAGCACAGGCAGCACAGCAAGCACAGGCAGCAAGCACAGGCAGCACACCAAGCACATGCAGCACAGCACAGGCAGCAAGCACAGGCATCACAGCAAGCACAGGTATGCTAGAAACCCGCAAAATAGCTCGACGAGATGTGTTCGTTTTAGCGATTCTGGGGGAAGTGCAGAGGGGTCATGCTCCGTCCTCTTTCCATCAGGCAAAGCCTGCTCCGATCTTCGGCGAGATTCACTCTCGCATTTGTTTACAATGCTTACTCTTACTAAGACGCAGGTCAATGCACCGGCCGCCGAGGTAAACATATGATCCGCGACTCTCGGCACCTCCAAAAACAGGTGACACAGCAAGGCACTGTCGTGTGCCACTGTCGAATTACCGCGTGTTATGGGCGAAATCAAATGCATCGCTAACAGGCAGCACAGCAAGCACAGGCAGCACAGCAAGCACAGGCAGCAAGCACAGGCAGCACAGCAAGCACAGGCAGCACAGCAAGCAGAGGCAACAAGCACAGGCAGCACAGCAAGCACAGGCAGCACAGCAAGCATAGGCAGCAAGCACAGGCAGCACAGCAAGCACAGGCAGCGTAGCAAGCACAAACAGCAAGCACAGGCAGCACAGCAAGCACAGGCAGCAAGCACAGGCAGCACAGCAAGCACAGGCAGCTTGCACAGGCAGCATAGCAAGCACAGCAAGCACAGGCAGCAAGCACAGGCAGCACAGCAAGCACAGGCAGCAAGCACAGGCAGCAAGCACAGGCAACACAGTAAGCACAGGCAGCAAGCACAGGCAGCAAGCACAGGCGGCAAGCACAGGCATGTTAGAAACCCGCAAAATAGCTCGACGAGATGTGTTCCTTTTAGCGATTCTGGGGGAAGGGCAGAGGGGTCAAGCTCCGTCCTCTTTCCAACAGGCAAAGCCTGCTCCGATCTTCGGCGAGATTCACTCTCGCATTTCTTTACAATGCTTACTCTTACTGAGACGCAGGTCAATGCACCGGCCGCCGAGGTAAACATATGATCCGCGACTCTCGGCGCCTCCAAAAACAGGTGACACAGCAACGCACTGTCGTGTGCCACTGTCGAATTACCGCGTGTTATGGGCGAAATCAAATGCATCGCTAACAGGCAGCACAGCAAGCACAGGCAGCAAGCACAGGCAGCACAGCAAGCACAGGCAGCAAGCACAGGCAGCACAGCAAGCACAGGCAGCAAGCACAGGCAGCACAGCAAGCACAGGCAGCAAGCACAGGCAGCAAGCACAGGCAGCACAGCAAGCACAGGCAGCAAGCACAGGCAACACAGCAAGCACAGGCAGCAAGCACAGGCAGCAAGCACAGGCAGCACAGCAAGCACAGGCAGCACACCAAGCACATGCAGCACAGCACAGGCAGCAAGCACAGGCATCACAGCAAGCACAGGTATGCTAGAAACCCGCAAAATAGCTCGACGAGATGTGTTCGTTTTAGCGATTCTGGGGGAAGTGCAGAGGGGTCATGCTCCGTCCTCTTTCCATCAGGCAAAGCCTGCTCCGATCTTCGGCGAGATTCACTCTCGCATTTGTTTACAATGCTTACTCTTACTAAGACGCAGGTCAATGCACCGGCCGCCGAGGTAAACATATGATCCGCGACTCTCGGCACCTCCAAAAACAGGTGACACAGCAAGGCACTGTCGTGTGCCACTGTCGAATTACCGCGTGTTATGGGCGAAATCAAATGCATCGCTAACAGGCAGCACAGCAAGCACAGGCAGCACAGCAAGCACAGGCAGCAAGCACAGGCAGCACAGCAAGCACAGGCAGCACAGCAAGCAGAGGCAACAAGCACAGGCAGCACAGCAAGCACAGGCAGCACAGCAAGCATAGGCAGCAAGCACAGGCAGCACAGCAAGCACAGGCAGCGTAGCAAGCACAAACAGCAAGCACAGGCAGCACAGCAAGCACAGGCAGCAAGCACAGGCAGCACAGCAAGCACAGGCAGCTTGCACAGGCAGCATAGCAAGCACAGCAAGCACAGGCAGCAAGCACAGGCAGCACAGCAAGCACAGGCAGCACAGCAAGCACAGGCAGCAAGCACAGGCAGCACAGCAAGCACAGGCAACACAGTAAGCACAGGCAGCAAGCACAGGCAGCAAGCACAGGCATGTTAGAAACCCGCAAAATAGCTCGACGAGATGTGTTCGTTTTAGCGATTCTGGGGGAAGGGCAGAGGGGTCAAGCTCCGTCCTCTTTCCAACAGGCAAAGCCTGCTCCGATCTTCGGCGAGATTCACTCTCGCATTTGTTTACAATGCTTACTCTTACTGAGACGCAGGTCAATGCACCGGCCGCCGAGGTAATCATATGATCCGCGACTCTCGGCACCTCCAAAAACAGGTGACACCGCAACGCACTGTCGTGTGCCACTGTCGAATTACCGCGTGTTATGGGCGAAATCAAATGCATCGCTAACAGGCAGCACAGCAAGCACAGGCAGCAAGCACAGGCAGCACCGTAAGCACAGGCAGCAAGCATAGGCAGCACAGCAAGCAGAGGTAACAAGCACAGGCAGCACAGCAAGCACAGGCAGCGAGCACAGGCAGCACAGCAAGCACAGGCAGCAAGCACAGGCACCACAGCAAGCACAGGCAGCAAGCACAGGCAGCACAGCAAGCACAGGCAGCAAGCACGGGCAGCACAGCAAGCACAGGCAGCACAGCAAGCACAGGCAGCGAGCACAGGCAGCACAGCAAGCACAGGCAGCAAGCACAGGCACCACAGCAAGCACAGGCAGCAAGCACAGGCAGCACAGCAAGCACAGGCAGCAAGCACGGGCAGCACAGCAAGCACAGGCAGCAAGCACAGGCAGCACAGCAAGCACAGGCAGCAAGCACAGGCAGCACACCAAGCACATGCAGCACAGCACAGGCAGCAAGCACAGGCATCACAGCAAGCACAGGTATGCTAGAAACCCGCAAAATAGCTCGACGAGATGTGTTCGTTTTAGCGATTCTGGGGGAAGTGCAGAGGGGTCATGCTCCGTCCTCTTTCCATCAGGCAAAGCCTGCTCCGATCTTCGGCGAGATTCACTCTCGCATTTGTTTACAATTCTTACTCTTACTAAGACGCAGGTCAATGCACCGGCCGCCGAGGTAAACATATGATCCGCGACTCTCGGCACCTCCAAAAACAGGTGACACAGCAAGGCACTGTCGTGTGCCACTGTCGAATTACCGCGTGTTATGGGCGAAATCAAATGCATCGCTAACAGGCAGCACAGCAAGCACAGGCAGCACAGCAAGCACATGCAGCACAGCAAGCACAGGCAGCTTGCACAGGCAGTTTGCACAGGCAGCATAGCAAGCACAGCAAGCACAGGCAGCACAGCAAGCACAGGCAGCAAGCACTGGCAGCACAGCACGCACAGGCAGCACAGGCAGCACAACAAGCACAGGCGGCACAGCAAGCACAGGCAGCAAGCACAGGCAGCACAGCAAGCACAGACAGCAAGCACAGGCAGCACAGCAAGCACAGGCAGCAAGCACAGGCAGCACAGCAAGCACAGGCAGCTTGCACAGGCAGCATAGCAAGCACAGCAAGCACAGGCAGCAAGCACAGGCAGCAAGCACAGGCAGCACAGCAAGCACAGGCAGCACAGCAAGCACAGGCAGCAAGCACAGGCAACACAGTAAGCACAGGCAGCAAGCACAGGCAGCAAGCACAGGCATGTTAGAAACCCGCAAAATAGCTCGACGAGATGTGTTCGTTTTAGCGATTCTGGGGGAAGGGCAGAGGGGTCAAGCTCCGTCCTCTTTCCAACAGGCAAAGCCTGCTCCGATCTTCGGCGAGATTCACTCTCGCATTTGTTTACAATGCTTACTCTTACTGAGACGCAGGTCAATGCACCGGCCGCCGAGGTAATCATATGATCCGCGACTCTCGGCACCTCCAAAAACAGGTGACACCGCAACGCACTGTCGTGTGCCACTGTCGAATTACCGCGTGTTATGGGCGAAATCAAATGCATCGCTAACAGGCAGCACAGCAAGCACAGGCAGCACAGCAAGCACAGGCAGCAAGCACAGGCAGCACCGTAAGCACAGACAGCAAGCATAGGCAGCACAGCAAGCAGAGGTAACAAGCACAGGCAGCACAGCAAGCACAGGCAGCGAGCACAGGCAGCACAGCAAGCACAGGCAGCAAGCACAGGCACCACAGCAAGCACAGGCAGCAAGCACAGGCAGCACAGCAAGCACAGGCAGCAAGCACGGGCAGCACAGCAAACACAGGCAGCGAGCACAGGCAGCACAGCAAGCACAGGCAGCAAGCACAGGCACTACAGCAAGCACAGGCAGCAAGCACAGGCAGCACAGCAAGCACAGGCAGCAAGCACGGGCAGCACAGCAAGCACAGGCAGCACAGCAAGCACAGGCAGCAAGCACAGGCAGCACAGCAAGCACAGGCAGCAAGCACAGGCAGCACAGCAAGCATAGGCAGCAAGCACAGGCAGCACAGCAAGCACAGGCAGCAAGCACAGGCAGCAAGCACAGGCAGCGCAGCAAGCACAGGCAGCACAGCAAGCACAGGCAGCAAGCACAGACAGCACAGCAAGCACAGGCAGCACAGCAAGCACAGGCAGCAAGCACAGGCAGCAAGCACAGGCAGCACAACAAGTACAGCAAGCACAGGCAGCAAGCAGAGGCAGCAAGCAGAGGCAGCAAGCACAGGCAGCACAGCAAGCACAGGCAGCAAGCACAGGCAGCACAGTAAGCACAGGCAGCACAGCAAGCACAGGCAGCACAGCAAGCACAGGCAGCAAGCACAGGCAGCACAGCAAGCACAGGCAGCAAGCACAGGCAGCAAGCACAGGCAGCAAGCACAGGCAGCACAGGCAGCACAGCAAGCACAGGCATGTTAGAAACCCGCAAAATAGCTCGACGAGATGTGTTCGTTTTAGCGATTCTGGGGGAAGTGCAGAGGGGTCAAGCTCCGTCCTCTTTCCAACAGGCAAAGCCTGCTCCGATCTTCGGCGAGATTCACTCTCGCATTTGTCAACAATGCTTACTCTTACTGAGACGCAGGTCAATGCACCTGCCGCCGAGGTAAACATATGATCCGCGACTCCCGGCGCCTCCAAAAACAGGTGACACAGCAACGCACTGTCGTGTGCCACTGTCGAATTACCGCGTGTTATGAGCGAAATCAAATGCATCGCTAACACGGCCAAACTGACCTGCTTCGCGTTCTCGAGAAGCATCATTACCCTTTGAGCAAAACTCTTATTCTCTCATGCATAACAGCTTTCAATACAACAGTATTTTCCAATGCAATACAGCTAGCAGCCACCACATAGTGTTACATCGCAGCGATCACTCATTGCAAACTTGCCAACAGACACAAAGCGTCACTTCGGCCCCGTGGTCTCAAACACAAGGCTATACCACGTCACACAACAATATGCGACAGTGCCTTCAAGCACCTTACCCAAAAACGCAGACAACACTCACAAATGTGTCGGCAGATGGACCGTGCACGCGCACTTCCATCACACAGCGTCTTCCAGAGATCGTAACGTCTACAGCCACGCGCAGCAACCTGCATCGTGTTATCGTTACTCTCAAACGCAACCAACTTCCATCTTCCAACATACGTTTTCAATCATGCAGCCTCATTCATGGATAGTAAAGCTTTTATATGTGAGAACAAAGAAAAAGGCAATGACAAAAACGTACTTTTTATGGTCATTAATTTTTTTTTCTTTTTTATTTATTTATTTTCTATTTTCCATGCAAGAGGAACAAAACAACTCAGCTACAAAAGATCTCACATAGTATTAATAAAATATAAGCAAACATAACAAACATAGACAAACATAAACAAACATAAGCAAACATAAACATACAACGCTAACATGGCTCATCCGTGTTCTCTCGCTCACTATCAGTGGCATCGTTATCAGCCGTCCATTCGCCCTTCCAAGGACGCAATCGGTCCTTAGGCACAATTTGTGGCCTACCACTTTTGCTCAAAATCTCATAACGATCATTGGCCAGGGTTTTCAAAATTACAAATGGACCCTCAAACTTACGGTCTGTTTTCGCCCTCCTTGTATCGGCGGGTTTTACAAAAACAGAGTCGCCGTCTTTATATACAATATTTGTTCTGCGCGTTTTATCGAAACGTTGCTTCTGCTTTTCAGCATTTTTACAAAGCCGTTCAAACGCTATCGCCCTATCTTGATTTAGATTGATATGTTCACCGCCGTATAGTTAGCAGACAACTATCACCGATTTCGCTTATTTTGGTCTCAATCGTTTACGAATAGTTTACGCAAGTTTACGCAATCGATTTCAGAGTTTACGAAATCGTAGTTTGCCCGTAATTAACAATTTTTAGGTGGGTGTATAGTTAGCAGACGACTATCACCGATTTCGCTTATTTTGGTCTCAATCGTTTACGAATAGTTTACGCAAGTTTACGCAATCGATTTCAGAGTTTACGAAATCGTAGTTTGCCCGTAATTAACAATTTTAATATCTAGTAATTATCGTCTGCTACCGCGCAGCGCCACAGTGGCCGGGGAGCGAAGCTGTCCAGATGTAGAACGTGGCGAAATAATTTCGACGTATGTCGTGTGTAATGGTCTCAATCGTTTACGAATAGTTTTCGCAAGCTGCTGTATCGATTTGAGAGTTTACGAAATCGTAGTTTGGCCGTAATTAACAATTTCGAGAATCGGGTAATGTAGGTCTTGCAAGCGCCTCCAGTGGCCGAAAGCAGAAGCTGACCAGATGCAGAACCTGGCGAAATAATTTTGACGTATCTCGTGTGTAACGGTCTCAATCGTTTACGAATAGTTTTCGCAAGCTGCTGTATCGATTTCGGAGTTTACGAAATCGTATTTTGGCCGTAATTAACAATTTCGAGAATCGGGTAAAGTAGGTCTTGCAAGCGCCTCCAGTGGCCGAAAGCAGAAGCTGACCAGATGCAAACTCTGGCGAAATAATTTTGACGTATCTCGTGTGTAACGGTCTCAATCGTTTACGAATAGTTTAAGCAAGCCACTGTAACGATTTCAGAGTTTACGAAGTCGTAGTTTGCCTGTAATTAACAATTTCATAATCGGCTATCGTGCAGCGTTGATTTGCTCGCAAGCGCCGCCGTTGGCGAAAGGAGATGCAGAAAGTGGCGAAATAACTTTGACGTATTTCGTGTATAACGGTCTCAAACGTTTACGAATAGTTTTCGCAAGCTACTGTATCGATTTCGGAGTTTACGAAATCGTATTTTGCTCGTTATTAACAATTTCAGGATCGGCTAACGTGCAGCTCGCAAGCGCCGCCGTTGGCCGAGGCGAGAATCGCTCTTCGGACATAGAGTAACGAAATAATTTTGACGTATCTCATCTCTAACGGTCTCAATCATTTACGAATGGTTTTCGCAAGCCACTGTATCGATTTCGGAGTTTACGACATCGTAGTTTGCCTGTAATTAACAATTTCATAATCGGCTATCGTGCAGCGTTGATTTGCTCGCAAGCGCCGCCGTTGGCGAAAGGAGATGCAGAAAGTGGCGAAATAACTTTGACGTATCTCGTGTATAACGGTCCCAATCGTTTACGAATAGTTTTCGCAAGCTACTGTATCGATTTCGGAGTTTACGAAATCGTAATTTGCCCGTAATTAATAATTTCAGAATCGGCTATCGTTCAGCGTTGATTGGCTCGCAAGCGCCGCCGTTGGCTGAGGCGAGAATCGCTCTTCGGACATAGAGTAACGAAATAATTTTGACATATCTCATCTCTAACGGTCTCAATCGTATACGAATAGTTTTCGCAAGCAGCTGTAACGATTTCGCAGTTTACGAAATCGTAGTTTGGCCGTAATTAACCATTTCGGTTTCGGCTATCGTGCAGCTCGCAAACGCCGCCATTGGCCAAAGGGAGAAGCTGCATGATAGCCGATTCTGAGGCCCGTATTCAAATACTGCGCTTCGACCTTGGCTTGAGTCGGGATTACGTAATGCTGGCTCAGATGCGTAATCCGGGTTCAGATTTTTCGTGTATTCACAAACGCGGTTTAGACGTCGCGTGGAAGGGAGATCCTGGCAGTCATTGGATAATGGGCGTGGCCAAGGCGTGCCATGCGGCCAGTGCCAGCATTTCGAGCTCTAAACACCATGCGTGTTGCAGTGTACATGCTCGCCTGTGTGCGATGCTAAGGCCCTGATTGGGCCTAAGCTGCGCGCATCGCACACCGACACGCACATACCTGCGACACGAATGGTGTTCAGAGTCGATATGCTGACACTGCATGCGGCTTGCTTCGCTTGCGGGAAACTTCGGAATTATCCGATTTAGGACCACGAATGAGAGAAGAGTGTTGTATTATCGTCAGACATGAGCCACAGGAACTTACTTATATAATATTCCGCATGCTGCGTAACAGTCATGTATCAACACCATCGGTCAAATCACCCATGGGCCGCACGCAGCGCTGAGGTGTAATGCCACCAAAAAGGCGGAACATTCGAGATAGTTTTCACGGCCACCCAATTCCAATTTTAACAAGATGTGCGTTGAAATCGATGCCTTGCCGATTGATTAATTATACCAATTATCGCGAACAATCCGTCTCGGAACTGCAAGTTTCAAATTCTCCTCCTCAATATTTACTTCTGGCTGATTGTCCATGGCTGAACATTACCTGAACACTACTGAACAGTCGTGTGGACGCTTTTGGTTGTTTTTTCAGATTTTGCATTACAACTAATAAAAAGCAGCATTTATTCACTCGCTCATGTACCGTTCTTCTTCTCTGAATCTCGGCTACCCAGACAGCAAGGAATATTGTTGGAAGGTTGTATAAATATTACTTTACAATGCGAAACCTTGCAGGTGACTTCGCCGGATTATTGCAAGAATGTTGCAGCGATATTACTATGTCCGCCTCTTCGTAACTTGTGGGAATATTGCATGAATATGACACGGAATATTGCCTCAAAGTACCAAGAATATTTATTCAATATTACACTCTCCATATGATTCTGTTTAACATTGTAAATAATACAAGCCAATTTATGTTATAGAATATATTATTTTGATTAATCCTCAATTATCAAGTTCTACTATAAATGTAATAATAAATAATAAATAACCTTAACTTATAAATCTGTATTGTAATTACGATTATATTTTTGAGACTGCGACGTAACTATTGATCGAAAGGTTATTTTTGTAGTATGTTTTACACGAAAGATGTTATTAAAAAATAATTACCGATTTTTGTAAAAATGCAGAAGTTTTAAGTTTTCTTTCATAAATTTGCAAATCCTCTACACTTTGTACTACTGGAACACCCTGAATGAGCTCATCATCGCGAACAATCTGTCTATTTCGAAACTGCAGTTCTCTATTCTTCTCCTCAATTTACTTCTTGCTGATTGTCCATGGGTGAACATTACCTTAACCAACCTTAACGCTGCTGAACTGCTAAACAGTCGTGTAAACGTTTGGTTATATTTTTACAGATTTGGCGCGAAAAACGGCCGTAATCCCGGCTCAAGAGGCCTTTCCATGGCGTCTCAGGCCAGGCTTACATTTCTCGACCCCCACTCCGACCGACCTCTACACTTTTATGCGAGAAGCCTGTGTACCCGTGTAACAACACGGTGGGCGGGGCTTAATCGGAGTGGGGGCACGCAAATGTAATCCTGGTTTGAGAATCTGATCCAAGCCAGGTTTCTGAACCCGGATTACACGTCTGAGCCAGGTTTACGTAATCCCGACTCAAGCCGAGGCCTAAGCGCAGTATTTGAATACGGGCCTATGACTTCTGCCGTTCGCATACGCAGAGGGCGCTCCAACTTGCCTCGTTTTCTGCTCCGTCGGTATTTCTAGACGTGTGACACGAAGGTCCATAAGATGCGGTGTCTATTCTATACCTCGTCTGTGTCAGAACTCAGAACGGTTGAGAATGGTCGAGACAAACTGACGTTGTATAGGATAAATTTGGATAGAGATTAACCCGGTTCACAGGAGGCTGGCGACGCAACTTTGTCGCGCCGACCAATTGCCGCCTCGTGTTGCGGACATGGACATAGGAATAAGGGGACGGAGCACTGATCTCTATACAATGGATGCGAGATCAGGATCTGGGGAATGAAGCCAATATGAACGGTGGAGTCGCAAGCGGTCTTGCAGGGTACTACGTATAGTGAAGGGCCTATTATTCGGCAAAGAGGGTACCTTATAGGGTGCCGCGCTCTGAAAATTGTTCTGCAACATTTTTTTTTCTTCGGTGCGCCCCCGTTTCCTTAAGAAAAATTGCTATCTGTGGGGTTGAAACGTTTAATGCCGGCCCTTCACTCTGCTAAAGGTAAACATACCGACACCACAAACACTTCTTGGGAGACATCGAGTCATATACTTTAACATAAATATATTCATCCGTAAGTATGTGTTGTATTAGAAAGCATCCAAAATATTGTTCAAACGTGAAACGAAACGATCCTAATCCAATCAGCGATTGGCGAAGACCGGTGAGATTGGTTAATATTACAAAATTAAAATGCAGAAATGTGTCAAATCTTGGAGAGTTAAAATTTTACAATGTGAGAAATGTTGAAAATTATGTAAGCTTTGCATATTTCTGGCCATGGTTTCTTCAACACACTGATTTGCTTTCAGACACTGTGCAATGTGAAAAAATTGAATGAATCACATAGGAAAAATTGGTTAAATTTTCAAACATACCATCTCAATACTGCATCCTATATCAATTTACGTGAGTACCACCACAATAGGATACATCCGCTAGATCTACAACTAAAATGTAATAGACATTTACATTAGTTCACTTTTGTATGTTATAGACTCCTGATGAGGAAACTAATTGTTTTGAAACATGTAAGGGTTGAAATACATTGATTCATTCCAATCTCAACCCAGAAGAGGGCAATCCTACATTATACATTATGTATACGATTCTTTTCCTGATTCCGCTGTTCAACTTGGTGTTGGAAACAAATGTAAAATTTTGTTGCTGCTATGGTGGGTTGGTCCCTGTTCAGGGCATTGGATTTGGTATGAAGTTTCAATGTAATAAATGTCTTCATTTTACAGGTTCATTGCCTATATTATATTATCAAGAATGACCTGAGCACTAAATTGTTCTGGCCCCATATTGGTGACTGGAAGTAACATGGACTGCAAAAGTCATGTACATTATGAGACAATTGATCTGAGGTACGTGTACATTTATATTTTTAGCTATTGACTGTCAATATAAATTTCATCAGTTCTTCACATTATTAAAACAATTTTGTATGAACCCACTTAGCATGATGACATCTTCGGAAAATCGTAAGGACAATCAATACCGACATAACGAATATCCGGGGGAAATACACATATGCTATTCCGACATGTGGCCTGGATATCGTGAGGAAGAGGAATTCAGAGGTGAATACTACTTCGCCATACATACAGGCGAGATCACGTTAGGCAGCTTTTGAATGTCTGTCAGTTTATATGGATAGGATACGTTTTATTGATTTGACGACGCGAATAAATACCATTGTTTGTAAACCAAAATGTACTTCACATATGTCACTGATATTTGATGTATATTTAGGTGAATTATAATAGGATTAATAAATTGATTACAGTGTTATTATGAATTTACTTTAATGTAACCCTTCAAATATAATAAAAATATCGTATTACATATACTATTACTTATATATATATATATACACACTATATTATGTTACACTATTACTTTAATTTCATATAAACAATTCATTTTAAACCTGCGTTATTGTGTATAATGGCACGTAAATATAATAAAAATTACCGTATTATATATACCAGGCCTGGGCAACTCGTGGCACAAGTTCCACATTCCCCTTCTTCTTCCACTTCTCGGCGACCCCCACCTTATTCCGTGTGCGCGCTGACTGGCGTTGACGGAGCGAGGGGAAGTAGCGTTACATATATGCGGAATCAGAGGCCGATTCGCGTTACTTCATTGTTTTACTCTGTTCTGGTCAGAACTGAGCGGCTACACTGCGACTCGTCGTATGCTACCCATTGAATCAAGGAGAAAAACAATTTGATTCAATGCGGCTACACTGCGACGCGTCGTATGCTACCCATTGAATCAAGGAGAAAAACAATTTGATTCAATGGGTAGCATACGACGCGTCGCAGTGTAGCCGCTCAGTTCTGACCAGAAGAGAGTAAAACAATGAAGTAACGCGAATCGGCCTCTGATTCCGCATATATGTAACGCTACTTCCCCTCGCTCCGTCAACGACAGTCAGCGCGCACACGGAATAAGGTGGGGGTCGCCGAGAAGTGGAAGAAGAAGGGGAATGTGGCACTTGTGCCACGAGTTGCCCAGGCCTGATATATACTATTACTTGTATATATATACACACTATTTTATGTTACACTATTACTTCAATTTCATATAAATAATTTATTTTAAACGTGCGTTATTGTGTATAATGTGCACGTCGCGAGTCCAATGATTTGGAAACCAACGTATATATATTCCTAGTAACTTTTGTAGTTCCGTGCAAGACCGCTTGCGACTCCACCATTCAATTGGCTACATTGAACTATAGAATACCTGGAATGTGCACGGGTGCAGGAACAGCCGCGCCTCGCTGTTAGAGAGAGAAGAAAGATATTTTGGTATTCTGTCTCACTCTTACCACTGGACCTTTGGGACATACAGTCGATTTGCGCCGTTCGACGTAAGTTCCACAGAGATTTGACTAGATATGACCGGTTCGAAAAGAGTTGCTCTCTTCTATTTAGATATTTCAGTAGGTGATGTCAGTATGTCACAGAAATTAATGTATATGATCACAAAATAAAGTAAAAAATATTATCAAACGCATTCAAATTACACATGATTTTTTGTTTTAGAGGTAGTGAAGGTTAATTGTTAATACATATCGAAATTGCTTTCCTTTGGGAATTGTTCATGGTGGATGAAAAAATATAATACTTGCTCATTTTTTTTTTTTTTTTTCAAATAGACAAAGACCATAAATAAAATAAATATTACAATAATTTTGATTGATATTATTAATTTTGTTTGAGAAAGTATCCTATTTAACACACTTCAAAAATGCACTGAACAATATAAAATAATGTTCGATTTTTGAAGTCGGTGTTACTCTTTTTTAATTTTTCTATGCGTTTGAAAGTAGTGTTTCCTCGTTCAGGTTCACCCATTAACATTTATTTAGGAATAAAATAATATATATACTGGTAATTAACAAGTTTCACATGCTATTGCCACAGTCAGAAATTGTAATAGATGCCTGATTGATTATACACATTTGGAATTATCTCTCTGTATACAAATTGCAAATTATGAAACATATATAGTCTATATTTCTTGTATGGGAACAGTTTTTCTTCAAACACATTCTGTTTTTATTACGACTTACCATAAACCCTTTTGTCATAGAAGCAACAAAAGGGTAGTACAGCAAAGATAGTTCAGTTCCGTATATTTTAACGGCGTACACAACATTATTGAAAGGGTAGTACAGGTAACAAAGGACAGAATAATATTAAATGCCGAACCAAGTCTTCCATCGTTTTTAATCTATTGTTGCGTCGCTGCAACCGCTTCTGTAGCACTCTTACTTTTTTATGCAAAGTTACCATTTTATCCTGTCTGCTTAAAATCCGGGATGATGTTTGTGTGCCAATGTCCTGTGATCTTCTGTTGATTGCAGGTCCTGACTGTAAAGATAAATTCTACCTTGAATATGACACACTTGATACTATTAACATTTTACAAAATATGAATGATAGATCATAAAACAAAACATAATAACATACATGTAACTTTTCAGCATGCAACACATCATCATTAGAAGAGCAGTTCTGGTGAAGTGTGACATTTGTATCACAGCTGGTATTTGCAGCTTCTATTATCTATAATATAATATAAATTTATAACAGTTTCTCAATTTACACTTATAAACACACATGCCTTATATTACTGGCGCGGTCCTATTTAGTATGTCATACAACCTACCATTTCGTTATCGGTATCCTCAATATTTGTTGAATATTTGCTGGATCCTGCATGCAAATTTTGTATGATCCCTGTACTCGTTGAAGGTTGAACCTAAATCAATCATGGTGCCTTGAGATTAAAGTAATAATACAATTGTACTTACATCGTTAACATATTTGAAACACTTTAACTCTCGGACACCCGATTGAAAAAAGGAGACACGCAATCCCACGTCATTCTGACCCATCCTGCAGGACGGCAACCCGACATTTTATTTGTATAAATTTATGTGAGACGAGAACCGCAAAGTAAATTCAACGAGTTATAAAATACTAACGACCATGTCGCAGAAAATTTTAGAAATTTTGCTCGAAAGAAGTTGTGAACAATTTATAAACAAATTATCAACAATCGTAAAATACATTGCAACGTCGCTATAATGCACGGAAGCAAAAATTTTAATTTTGTAAAAAATTTTATAAACAATTTATAAACAAATTGTCAACGTTTAAAATATATTGCAACGTCGCGAAAATGTACGTAGGCGAACATTTTTACTTTGCTCAAAAAATAGGTTGACGATCTTCAGGCTTCGGGTCAAATTGACCCATAGTGGGTATCCGAGGCGATAAGTTTCACTAGAATGTTTAAGTAATATGCACGATATAGATATTTACATACCACATTTGTTGAACTACTTGCTATTGAATAATCCACATCGTAGTCAAACAATGTGGGTATTGCTCTCTGCTTTAGGCGGTTCTGTCCAGATGGTGTTACCTGAAATGAATCATATATAAAATGTTTACTGCAAATGGTGGTGTACTTCGTAATTTTTTTTACGAATGTCGGCGGTATTGCCGTTACAAATTCTACAAATGATGCCGGAACCTTGGGAAAGCTGTAAATAAAGACAATTTGGATATAATTAATTGGGAATAAAAAATGCTTTTCCTCATCAGTGGGAGCATATGGAGCTCTGAACACCATTTGTGTCGCAGTGTACGTGCGCGTCTGTCAGTCTGTGTGCGATGCGCACAGCTTAGGTCCAATCAGGGCCGACACGAATGGTGTTCAGAACTCCATATGCTGACACTATTCCTCATATATGCTATGCAGTTTTACTTTTATTCCTAATTACCTGTGAAAAGTAATATCCCCATTCCTCGTCCACACGCTTTTGCAATTTTTAATACAACACCACATAACCTAGTTTCTGCCGCTTGGATAAAGTGCCTTGATTCAACTGGTTTGCACGTTTGCACTTGTTTGTAATCCACCGATTTACGCGGTTTAATTTCTTGACTGGGCTCTCGTCTGCTACACCCATATTTTTGAAACGGATCGTACAGTTAACAAAGGACAGGTATCCCTGGAATCATACTCTCTCTCTCTCTCTCTGTCCCGCTTTTCGGCGACTTTACATATGGATGTTTGTAACGCTAGACCTACCCCCACCCCTTAGGTCTGAGGGTTAGGGTCCGCGCCCGTAGTACTTAAGAAAGGCCCTTTTCACCCAAAAGTCAGTTAGCCAGAAACCACCGAGTCTGGAGTTACCAAGTGCGTTTAACAAAGTGTGAAATTATCCACGAATAAGCAACAATAAAAACCTGTTTTTCTTAAAACAACCAAACGTAGAGTTATTTATACTCAAGGAAGACCTTTACCACCGACAGTTCCGTAACAAATTGGCGATCCTGCCAGGGTTGTCTCTCACGACGTTATTCCGGAAGAAGAAATCGTCCTTGAACGCGTTGCGTTATACGAAGATCAACACGGATGTACAGTACTGTATAAGGTACTCCGCCGCAATACGGTACGTTCCGTATACCTTTTGACCGTGGTGCGTCCCCTTAACATACGGACAGTTTGCGTCAGTCAAAACATCGCCGCTAATTGGCTTAATTAGTAGACGCGAGTGGGGAGATGTGACCTCCGGGCTCCGTCTTCCCCGATTTGAACCGTAACGTTTCAGTCTGAGAAAGTCGATCCGTCGCTTCGCAGTTATAGAGTTTACACGTGCTAAAAAGGCAAATCCTTGTTCGCATTCTACCGTAGAAACGGTGGAACCTTTCCGCTTCCCTTGCGCTCGCATCGGGTGTTACCCTCCTTCTTAATAATCGTGGCGACGTATCCCCGCGTGCGCCTCTTCGCGATTATTTCTCTCCTTCCGCGGTCCGTCTAGTAAGGGAAGTTTGCAGCGTCCGCTGCGAGCCTTACTTCCATCTAGCCGAGGTATCGCAGTGCGATCCTCTTCCTTCCTTCCGCACCTACGCTTTTAAGTACCTCGCACGTTCAAGTTGCTTTTTAGTTTTCTGTGTTATTTTTCTATTTCTGTGAACTCTTTATTTCCGTGTTGTCCCGCGCTCATAATCTTAACGTCGTATCTTAGATTAAGCTAGCAATAAGTGCCTATGAGTGTCGAAGCTTCAGTGCCGATCGCGAACTAATCGACCACGTTTCTAAACAATAAATACAGTGCACAGGTACGAGTGATTTATTAACGCTCCCCGCATTCCTCACCAGCATTAAACCGAATCTCTCAATTACGCCTAAGTCGCGTACAACGGACACTGAACGATCAACGGGAACAATCCTTGACCACGAACCATTGGAACGTGTTTGAAAATTTAAAAGTGAGGAAATCATCGCTGAGCCATTTCAAGGAGGAGTTTGGAACATCCAGAAAAGGAAATAAAGGTAACCTAACTCCATGAGACTGAGCCTGTGAGCCCATATCTCTCGTTAACAAAAATAAAAAATTTACCTGTACATCCAGACAAGTTTGTAGCAACTTGCGAGGATTGCACGGTATTAATACCACGTGACCATAAATAAAAAAGAAGAGAAAGGGGAAAGAAAGTTCACTTATTACTGAACTCTGGCGTTCATCAAATGCCGCACTAAACGAGGCTATTCCACGGAAAGCCCCAGCAGTTCGGACAGTGACGTGATTGAACGTATCCAGAACCCGCTTAACTCAAACACGAGGATGTCGAAGGCACAGTCCCCGACAACAACGCCTCAGGAGACGGACCCCATGGCACATCTGCTCCAAAAGTTGGAGCAACTAGAAACGAAATTGGACGTGTCCACTGTAGCTATACGTACACTGGGAGAAGAAAACGTAAAGCGATATAAAGAAAATAAGGATATTTGGAGACACCTGGGAACAGATTTCACCGAAGATGAGGCCAGCGGACCATCGACGAACTCACGAAAGGAGCAACCCACGGGACGCCACGATCACGGGAGTTCCCCAGAAAATAGTCCGCCCAGACATACCGGTTCCCAGGGCGATCGCAACAGAGAACTCGCGCCAGCCAGCGAAATAATCCGCACTGTGCGCACTATAAAAGGACACGATGACGCAGGGGTCGAGGATTTCATACAATCCGTGAGGAAAGCTCGAATACAGTGCAAAGAGCCCGACCGCCTGCTCGACTTCATCCTCGACGAGAAAATAATCGGCAATGCCGAACGTGCTATTCGTTTTACCCAAACGAATACATACGAAGAGCTGTACCTGGCCCTTCGGCAAAATCTAAGCTGCACGACGTCCTATGAACTCGCCCGCTCCAAGCTCTTACAAACAAGACAGCTGCACAGTGAAAGCGTACAGTCATACAGTCAACGATTCCGCGAAAAATTAAACGAACTAAAATACGCTATACAAAATGAGACAAATGCGACCGAGCGACGCATAGCCATAAAAACAGAGGAGAGGAACGCGGTAAAATCATACATAATGGGTCTACGCGACGACATAGGTACCCAAGTTCGGAGCCTAAGACCCACTGACCTGAACGAAGCACAAACAGATGCAATGGAAACCGAGGTATGGATCCGGGAAAAGGCAAACCGTATTCGACCCTCGGCACCACCCCCACGTCCTGCAGGTACCAACCATTTCCAGTACCGACGGACAAATGAACAAAGGCCACCTTCCCAGAATCGACCTGCCTCTGCTAATCCACCAACCTACAGCAGGCCCTTCGAAGAATGTGCAAAGTTGACCTGCAATTTTTGCAAGAAACTTGGGCACACCGAGGCTCAGTGCTTCCGCAAAAATTTTCGGGGAGACCCAGGTCTAAGGCGCCCGCCTCAACAAGTGAACCGAATCCAGGACAATTGGGACGACGAGATAAGCGACGAACTGATAGACCAGCTTCAGGAGCAGTACTTGACCGAGTCAGTGCTATCTCCGCCCGACTACAGTCATGCCAATGGAAATTGGGACGAACCGGCAGAACAGGACGATACCTCATCGACTCCGGATCCTCAATAAACATTGTGAAAGAAACTCTGATTCCACCAACAACCGACCGAGAACCAACAAAAAAAGAGTTTTTGATGGGCAACGACAAGCACATATCACCATATTCCGTCACCCTCATGCTACATAGAAAGAAACACACATTTCATGCAGTACCGTCAGAATTCCCAATACCTGAGGACGGGATTATAGGACAACCCTTGCTCCAATCATTCAGGTATAATCTTAACAACAACACGCTGACGCTCGACGGCATTAGTCACCGTCTTTATGACGATGGCTATTATGTCCCCGCACAAACAACACGCGTTCTTAACGTGCAATGCGGACTCAAGAAAGGGCATGTAAGCATTTTTGACCATCCGGAAATACCAGATTCGGTATACACAGTAAATAACCATAGGGTACGCGTACCCATCTACAACAACACCACAAATGATATTAATATCAAACACCAGGAAATAAACATGCAGCCTATCCGAATTCAGAGAAATAGAGTAAATCAGATTGCACCAATGGAAATTAGTAGCAGAGTACAACTGCTACTGGAAAACACCCGACTCGACCACGCCGAAGATTCAGATCGGAACAACATATGGAAGATTATCTCCAACTACCATGACGTGTTTACACTACCAGGTGACCCGCTACCCTCTTCTAAAGTAGCTGAACATACCATCAAACTTACAGACAATAAGCCGATCAACAACGCCTCGTACAGACCACCAGAGTGCCATAGACAGGAGATATCCAAACAAATAAGGGATATGTTGAACAAACGAATCGTCGCGCATTCGACATCTCCGTACAACTCACCCATATGGGTTGTACCGAAGAAAACCGATGCATCAGGTGAAAAAAAGTGGAGAATAGTGATCGACTTCAGGAAGCTAAACGAGAAAACAGAACAAGACGTTTACCCTTTACCCGTGATCGACGACATACTCGACCACTTAGGAAAGGCAAAGTTCTTTTCGGCCTTTGACCTTAGCTCAGGGTTCCACCAGATTCCTATGGAGGAAGAATCGAAAAAATTCACGGCATTCTCCACTCCTGAAGGACACTTCGAATACAACCGTATGCCCTTCGGATTAAAAAATGCCCCAGCCACATTCCAACGCATGATGGAAATGGTGTTGAAAGGACTAATTGGCAAAATATGTTTCGCCTACCTAGACGATATAGTAGTATTTGGCTCAACGATGCAAGAGCATAACGAAAACCTGATAATACTACTGGATCGACTTCGACAAGCAGGGCTGAAACTTCAGCCTGACAAATGTGAGTACCTCAGACCAGAACTAGAGTATTTAGGCCATATCATAACCAAGGACGGAGTAAAGCCAAATCCTGCAAAACTTGATGCAGTGAACGAATTTAAGCAGCCACGAACACCGAAGGAAATAAAATCCTTCCTGGGACTTGCAGGTTATTACCGTAAATTCATCAAGAATTTTTCGACTATTGGAAAGCCTCTTATGGAACTCACAAAAAAAGACGTAGACTTCAAGTGGACGAGTGAATGCCAAGCCAGTTTTGAGGCGTTAAAAGCAAAACTCTGTATGTCCCCGGTTTTGAAGTATCCAGACTACGGGCAGGAATTTACATTGACAACTGACGCATCAAACGTAGGACTCGGAGCAGTGCCATCACAAAACGGGCACCCATGTTGCTACATATCACGAGTACTAAACGCACCTGAAAGAAATTACAGCACAACTGAAAAGGAACTGCTTGGTATAGTTTGGAGTGTCAAAAGACTCAGACAATACCTACTAGGCAGAAAGTTTAAAATTCAGACAGACCATCGATCCTTATTATGGCTATTCAATGTAAAGGACCCGTCATCACGACTACTTCATTGGAGACTAAAACTTGAGGAATATGACTACACCATCGAATACGCCGATTAATATCATGTTTGATTTCATTTTACGCGGAAAAATCTCATCAATATATTAATCACTATTTTAGATAAAACAAAAAGCAAAATATACAAAATTATGTGATTGTATTATAAAAAACCAAACCGCGAACTCTCGACAAAGGAGCCGCGTCGCTTCACGCCTCATAAACATCACACGCTTGACTGACTCCGCTCGAGGTAACATAGGCGTAGGAATGACGCATACATGGGCGCAGACGCAGCCCATTGACAATGTGACTGGAGCTCCAGTAGTGACAATGTGACAGAATTTACTGTAGCTTTGCTATTTTGGCCATTCCATCCATAAATCTCCTGTAATAATCAACAAGGCCTTAGAATTGTTTTAAACTTTTCTTATTTTTAGTTATTGGGATATTCTTGACAGCCTTGACTTTGCCTGGATCAGGTTTTACACCCTTCAATGTTATAAGATGCCCCAAATATGATATTTCACGACGAAGGAATTGGCACTTTCCAGGTTATAAGGTGAGTCCAGCGTTTTGTCAACGTGTTAAAATATGTTTTAATCTCTGGGAATGTTCTGCCAATGAGCTTGTATAAATAACAATATCATCCATATAAATAAACATTTCAATTCCCTGTAACCCAGATAATAATAAGTCCATGCACTGTTGAAATGTTGTAGTGTCCATTGATAGTTGAGAACGCTGTCGTTGACTTGGATTCGGGGTCCATGTGTGGTGTTTATGAATCACGCCACAAACGCGATATGCCTGGATCGGACTGGGGGCAGTCCAGGAAAGTGGAGAGTTATAGAAGTAGGCGTAACTCTACTTCACTGACGGGAAGTACCACCGTTTATTTGAACACAGAAAAATAAAAGGATATATATATACACACCGCACACGCTGTTCACAATTTAAAATCTCTTAAAATTACCGCACTAGTTTATAGAATAAATAATGAAATCAAAAAAAGAGAAATGAAAATTAACACTGTAAGTTCGCCTTTAAAAGGAGTGTGTAGGAAGGAAGAGGCTCGCCAACACGTCAGACAGTGCGCGAGTACCTCGGACAAACGGAACGAGGGACGTAGCGGCAAATATCACGCTACGCACACCTCTGGATCTCGGAAGGAAGAGTGCGACCGCACACACAAGCGCGCGCGGGGATACGCCGCCGCGGTCGCCAGGAAGGTCGGATCACGTCAGGCCAAAATTGCTCTGACGAGCGGAAATTAATAAAACAAAATAACGCGAATTAAAGAAATACGCGCTTTAAGTGCTCAAACACGCATGTTTAAGTTGTAATAATGCCTCGGGCTCTCAGGCCGCTCGCGTCCGGGCCTGAGAGCTCACACGATTTCGGCGAGCGTCTCGACTCGCGTCGCAACGGTGACGCTACGCGTGGCCGCTCGGGATTCGCGGATTCCGAACGCGACGTCACCGGGGATTCCTTCTTGGAAACCTGTGGCTCCTTCTCGGTACAATTCATTCCTGTGTATACCCTCGAGCCGACAGGTCAAAGAAAAAAAACTCGTTTACTTTCACGCCGCCAAACGGTTCTCTAACAAGTAACGGTTTCTGATATCCGTCGTGCGTTCTTTAATTTCTCTGTTATCTGTTAATCAGTGTACCTTGTAGAACAAAATAAAAGTGACGTTTTTTTGTGTTGTTAAATATTAAGAACATTGCTATTCTGCGTCGCAGACTTGACCTCGTGCGAGAAACTCTCCGCTTTGGAGCACGTGCTTCGCCATCAGGTGCTCTTTCAAGCTTCACCCCGGTGAGGGTGAGGTTTACATCAGCGATTGGGAATCCGAACACTCTCTTCCGGATTTCCAAGTGAACAACGCACTTGTAATTTAAATCAAAGTAGGCGAAGATACGGACGCACTCGCGATAAGGTAATGCTCAATATGGCGGGAAGGTCAGCATAACACGTGTTTCACCTCTGCAAATATTACACAATGTTTCTGTACGGCGTACGAGAAAGAACAGGTTGAGGCGAGCAGCATGCCGACGGGTCCAAAAGGAAGCGCCAATCCCAAACAATGAGTGTTTGATGGAACCCTGAAGCCAAATCAAGAATACTAAAATACTTGGCACCACCAAGATCATCTAAAATGTCCACTATGTTTGGAATAGGATATGAGTCGCTGATGGTTTTCTCGTTCAACTTCCGATAATCAATAACCATCCGTCATTGAGGCTTTCCAGTAGCATCAGGTTTTTTTGGAACAATCCATAAGGGAGAATTGAATGCAGATGAGGATGGTTGAATAATATCATTCTCAAGCAAAGAATCTACTTGTTCTTTTATCTCCTGCTTATGTATACATGGAAAGCGATATTGTTTTGCACTTCTTGGGACTTCATCAGTGGTAATTATTGAATGTTTTGCGAGCTTTGTTGCCTGTAACTTGTCATTTGGAAGATGAAATTGATATGAAAATTCATATATATTAGTTTGAGAAGGCTTGTTACCTCCAAATTATTAAGACGTAAATGTAATGATTCAACAATTTTAGAAAAACTCTGCGCATCTGCTTTGGCCTGAGCATTATTAAAATTTCCAACTTGCTGATCATGGTGCTGGAGGCATAACCTCAAACTCTTCTCGTTCTACCGGAGGTAAGGAAAACTTAATTTGATCTGAAGTGGTATTTATGGCAAATAATTTTGCAAAGCCATTTATGTGTGTAACCAAAGCTTCACCTACGTAAGCTTCTGGATTAACATTAAAATTTCTTACATAACCCGATTTGATTCCTTTATTCTTTACAGGAATTGTGACCAACACTTTACTACGCGCTGGCAAATGGAATGTAGAACTATCCTCGAGTAAAATTTCTTTGTCCCCGATCTGAATAGAATTTGGACTAGAATTATTCAATTTAACTATTGCATTCTGATTTTACAGAAACCGTATTCCCAGGATACCCGTTACTGCAATGGGAAAGTGTTAGAGAGTAAGCAGCGGATTATCCGCATTCCAACGTACTAGACGGTACTGCCTGCTAACACCCCGACTTTCCGCACGTTCAATTTTTTCCGAGTTCCGGCATGATAATAGGACGGTTAGTACCATTTCCGAGAATTTTCCGAGGGCCTGGCAGCTCACACCGACATAATCTAGCAAGACAGACACTGTTACGATTCTATTATATCATTTCTCACATAATTTCATTCAATTCTTCGCTATTAAACCTTTGCTTATTCTCTGAAGTACTTTTCGATATTCCTGCATTGTTAATTTGTGTTAGATTCATCTAAAGCGTGAAGCGTACGTTACCAAGCTGTAAATTCCGCCTGTAAACTTTAAGAACTACATTGCAGTACCATTGTAGATATTAGTTATAGTTCAGGTTAAGCGTACTTACCGTGCTGCAGAATTTCCTTTTCAGAAACTCATCTGCAACAAATTGGAATTTCACTTTAACACCACAAATATGAATGGATGTTTCCCCATTTGTGCAGACTATCTCAGGACCAATACCGGTAAGCTTATAACAAACATCTGTATTCATATTCACATTGTTAATTAATTCCCCCTTTTTATTATATTGAGAGCCTGTGTCCATTAGAAATTTCGAAATTCCTCCTCTAAATAATTTGTCATGAAGGGTTATTGTGGGTATATGGCTGATGTTCACATTTATTTTAAATCAGTTGCTGGGTTCCGGCGTGCAATGAATTTTCTGCTCCCTGGTCCGCCATTTGGTGGAGCAGTGTAGCAGTTTATTTTATCGGACTTTTGGAAAGAATTGCACATTCCAGGTTCCTGCGCTCTTTGTACAGGCCAATAATTTCCTTTCGGCCTTCTAAAACACTCGTTCCCCGTGTGATTCGGGTCTCCGCAAATATTGCAACGGGTACAATTGAAATTCTGTGAGTGAGGCTGACTCATTCAATTCTGAGAACAATTCCTTCGTATATGGCATAATTTTCCACATTGATAGCATTTACGATAATCTGTAATTGTTTGATAGATTTTTGTGTTTTGAAGAGTATAACGTGTGAGTCCACAGATTTTAAGTAATTTCCTGTTCGCAAAATAGTGCTTCGTCCATGATCTATAACAAATTTTGACTTTGATCTATCACCATATTACTTAAAAGATTATTTTGAAGACCTAAACGAAAATTCCGAACGCCTGTCTTATTCAAGTGCATTGTTATTCCCTGGCATTGTTCCTTCGAAAATTTTCCTTTTGCGACTTCTCTTCCCGGATTAAGAATATCTTCAATTCTCAACCGATAATCCTTTAAATTTTCATTTCAACCCTGCTTAATTTCTTTCATTTTATCTTGTATTTGGTCTAAATTAAAAGATCGCAAATAAATAGATCTTAATAAGTCTAAAAGTTCTTCTAGATTCCTGGGCTGTTGACGGTTTGCTATTAGCCGCTCAGCTCGACCCCCAATCCGATTTTTAATTAAAAGGAAAAGGTTTTTTCGTTCCCTGGGATTTATGACCGAATTCGCCAACTCACTCTGACTAATAAATTTTTGTAATGAACATGAATTTCCATCGAATTTGGGTATTGATTCCGCTGCGAATTTAAAAGACATAAAACTCCGATTGTTTTTAGCGGGGTCAATAAAAGTACTGGCACTATCAATTTCCCCGACAGATCCTTCATTTAGCAGATTTTCCACAACAGAATATCCTTCTGCTGGCACCATACTTACTATTTCAAATCCCCTTGTTTTAGGCAAAGGTTGTACGGGACAATTTTCAACGGCCACATCCTCGACCTCTAACCCATTTGAAATTTCCGAACCTGATGTATAATTTACCAACCTACCTAGCTCGCTTTGCATTTCTCTTTCTCCGACTCATTTTGAATAAATGACTGAACGTTCTTATCCTATTAATTTAACAATACTTTATGCCTATATCTTCAGGTAGCGATGGACCTCCAGGCAGCTCCCAGCTCCTTCTTCCGGACGAAATAATTTGTACGGTATCTTCCGAATTATTAGGAGGAAATGATGATTTCTCGGTGCATGTGGATTCCAAGATAGCTTGCACGGCCGTCGGAAGCACTCGTCTCCGGCATTCACCCGTCGCTCCCAGGGAAAACTGTGCAAAAACCCGGGAGAGAGAGATTGCACCTTTCTGTTTCCGTCCTCGCCTGTTCCTCCAAGTATACTTTTCGTTCTTTAGGCACCAGTCCGAAAGGGCGTGGGTTCGAATCAATTAAAATGACACAAAAACGTGTAATTTACAAAAATCCCTATAAAAGAGAGACCCGCGTGCTTCTCGAACAATTCTAAGTCAGTATATATGTATGTATACATGTTGATATAGTCGAGGATATGTTGAATTCTTGTAGAGTTTTACTTGCGTGGATATAGTTACTTTAAGGTTCTATGCAACTAGATTCTGTGGACTTCTGATTGCTGATTTTTGTGCTATTTGCAATCCTATCGTCGGCTGGATTATAAAGAAGATTACACAAGCAATAACATCTTTTCATCCACAACATATCCACTGTCCTAATTGAAACCGGAGTCTACTGGTCACAAAAGAAAGCTGTATGCAGGCCTAAGCAAACGCAGAGTGGAAGTGGTAGGGAACAGCTGGAGCTAAATCTTGGTTTCAAGAGAATCAATCTGTGTGCCGCAGGAGACAAGCGACTGGTTTTCTGATGTCAAGTTTCAAGGATTTCCTTAATATCCATTCAAAACAGCCCTTTTCAGGGCCTCAAAGTGATTCCAAATGTTGACAACTCTCGTTCAATAAAATATTCCTGATTATTTCTATGGCTTGTATGGAAGCCATATGGAAGTATGTTGTTGTCAGCGTTAGATGGCTACAAGCGGAATGACATACTTGGTTTCAATATACAAGAGGGACCCAGAAATATGAGAAAATGGGCAAATAATGTATAAATATGCAGGTATTTATGAAAGTTGTGAAAGTTCAAAAACTAACCAATTTCAGGTTTCAAATTTCATTAAATGTTTGTAGGTATGTTATAATTCTAAAAAATAGAATCTTCGACGTAATAACCAACCAATCATTCTATTTATTATTAACGATTACTTAACTTACAAAATCGATTCTACGGCGCGTAGCAACCAACCAACATAACAATTATTATCCACGACTTTTCGACGAATCCATTGTTTACCTTATAAAATCCATTCTTGAAGACAATCGAACATCCCCATACAACATTTGATTCAATCTGAGATCTCAAATTGTTTGGATTTTAGCCCGACACAACTTTCATATATCCTGCACATTTCTACGTCATTTGCCCATTTTGTCATTTCGCACGGTCTCCCTTCTACATGGAAACCTAGACGGTCATTCCGATTGTAGTCATCTAACTCTGGAAATAACGTACTGTTATGCCTTCCTATCACATTTTCCAATCCAATCGTCACATTAGTCGGACTTCCACAAATTCCTTCCTGAAGAAACCTACCGATAAACCTTTCCGTTGCCAAAGGTTCCGCCAAAGTAAGCAAACCCTCAGCAGGAACATTGTTCGGATTTGTAATTCGCGCATGCCGGCGACATGTGTCGCCGGCAGCAAGCGTCTTCGGAGCTCCTCGCCGAACCTCGGCCGACATCGGGTGGATCGAGCAGCTCGGTGGTCGGTCGGGGAGAGGCGAGGGGGGTCCGATTTTCGGCACAGCGACGGTGACTAACGGCATCCCCGTTCTTAGTATACGAGCTGTGATTCCGAGAAGTCGAACAAGTGAGCGTTTTGCATTTGAGCCGTTAGACACCGCCGTTGTGCCTCCTTCTTTCTTTCGCTTTACCTCTTTCACTTTCGCCTTCGCTTTTCTTGCTTTCCTTCTCGCCTTCGCTTTTCTTGCTTTCCTTCTCGCCTTGCCTCGCTTTCGCCTATCGCTTTATCTCTTTCATCGCTTTTCTTTATTTCGCTTTATTTTACATTACTTCCATTCTTTACTTTAACTTTACCGTTTGCCAGAGTTGCACCCTTTTAGTTCCGTGCCGTCCTTATAGTTAAGTCCATTGTACATATATAGCTTTAGTTTTTATCTATCTTTATAGCGCGTAGATCTTAATTGTACATATTTAGTTTATCATTAAAATTACGTTAGCCTAATCGCGTGTTCGTTACGTCCCGTCTGTCCTTCGTCCTGTCCTTGTCCTTCGCCACAACAACGAAACGGCCGTTAGGTTTCGCCCTCGTCCGTTCGCTACGGAGTCTCCCGCTTTTTAATTCGGGCCTCCCCGCGAAAACATTTGGTCCTTCGAGCCGGATCATTTCGAAACCTAACGCTTAAGTGACTTGTGGTGCATTACGAGCCCAGTTTCGTGTTCGGGAGTGACTCTACGGAGCGTCTCGCCACGTGCGCGCTGTGACCTTTGCCGACCCGTGTTCGGACAGTGCGTGTAAAAATGGAGCAGCTTCTAGAAGAGTAGCTGGTTACGGCCGGCCTCATCCAGCGCATGTGGGCGAACACGATGAAATTGGGACGGGATAACATCACGCTCGCCGTCCTACAAACGCGTCGAGAGAAGCTCGACCAGTACTGGGACATGTTTTTGTCCAAACACTTCAAGTTGGTGGCTTTCCCGGATCACGCCAAGGCCGATTACTTCCTGCAGGACGTCTTTGGCCAAACGGAAGAGGCGTGCTTTACTGCGTCTGCGCAATTTTCGAACGCCGACCAGTCGTTGCGAGCAGCTCCTGCCGACGCGACTGCTCCGATGACGTCAACGGGCTTTGCCCCCACTCCAAGTGATCGGGTGCCACTACCACGCATCCACCTCCCCACCTTCGACGGCGATCAGCTGCGATGGGAAGACTTTCGCGACTTGTTTCGGTCGCTCGTGGTGGATGTTCCCACCGTTCCGAATGTGGACAAGCTGCAATATCTCAAGTCAAGCCTCTCAGGAGAGGCCGCTGACGTTATTGCCAACGTGCCGGTCACAGACTCTTCGTTTCAGGGCGCCTGGGAAGATCTACTGCAAAGGTACGACAACGACAGAATCACGCTCGCAGCTCATATGAACAATCTGCTTAATGCACCCCGCGCCGCCAGTCAATCGGCGTCGGAATTTAGACGGCTTCTTACAGTGTCGCGTCAATCGCGGCGTGCCTTTGCCTCTCTCGGGCGTCCGGTCGCGCAATGGGACGATTGGTTCGTCCATATCGTCACCCACAAATTAGACTCTGCCGAGCGCGTCTTGTGGGAGACTGCTCTCCCGGACAGCCGCGAACACCCAACCTTTGACTTTTTGGTGGAATATCTTGAGACGCGCATTCGTGCATTGGCCTCCGCGGTACCGATACACGTGCCCGCTCCCGCGAGCGCGCCGAGGGAAACGCGTGTGACGACGGCGAAGAAAACGCGGACTGTTACGCACGCGGCAACGGCGCGGCCACCCGCACCCCGGGGACCCGCCTGCTCCCTTTGCCGGTCGCCACAGCACGTGCTCGGATACTGCGACCGCTACAAACAGCTTTCTCCGAATGCGCGCAAGGAAGAGGCAATGAAATTGGGGGTTAGCCTCATCTGCCTCCGGTCCGGTCATCTCCAGTCGGCTTGCCCTACGGAGAGACGGTGCTTGCAGTGTCAAGCGAAGCACCACACGTTGCTTCACGGCTCACGTCACGGCTTACCTGTGCGAGAGGATACCGTTTCGCGGGACGCGCTTCCGGACGTCGCCCCTCGCGACACTCCGTCATCGGGAGTGTCATCGCACGCGACGCACGCGTGCCGCACCATTCTCCTTTCGACCGCTATGATCCGCGTCCGGTCATATACGGGGGAAGATCATGTCGTCCGCGCTCTCCTCGACCCGGGCTCCGAGGCGACCTTCGTCACGGAGCGCCTCGCGCAGACACTTCGCCTCCCCCGTACGCGCGTCAACGTTGCCGTTTCGGGACTACAAAACGCCGCGTCCGGTACGGCCACCTCCGAGGTGGAAGTGACGGTGGGATCCCAACTGGACCCCGCCTCGCTGGTGACGCTCCGAGCACTAGTGTGCTGCATTCCGACCAAACCTTGGCCTCATTTACGCGGACTAACTTTAGCCGATCCGGACTTTTCCGCACCCTCGCGAGTGGACGTAGTGCTCGGTGCCGACGCCTACCCGGCGATTCTTCTGCGGGGCCTGCGCCGTGGGCCGTCGGGCACCCCGACAGCAATCCGCACCACGTTCGGATGGGTGCTCCTTGGGCAGATAACGGGGAGGCCCCGGGGCGTGTGTCGGCCTTTTCTTGCAGGCGCGAGGACCCCCTTTCGCAGGCACTGCAGCGCTTCTGGGCGACCGAAGAGCTGCCCACTGACGCCGTCCCCTCCCCCGAGGATGCGGCAGCGGAGGAGTCCTTCGCGACGACCCATTCCAGGGACGAGACCGGCCGATATCAGGTGCGCCTTCCCCGGCGGGGAGACCTCATCGGCACCTTGGGCGATTCCCGTGTTCCGGCCGTTCGAACTCTGTTGTCGGGGGAGCGCCGCCGCTCCAAGGCGCCAAATCTGGAGGCGAAGTACTCCACGTTCATGGCCGAATACCTGGAGATGGGCCACATGGAGAGGGCGCCCCTCGGAACATCAGGGGCATACTACATACCCCATCACTCGGTGGAGAAGGCGAACGACCCCGATGGGAAAATCCGGGTCGTCTTTAACGCCTCGGCCGCCACCTCCACCGGGGTAAGTCTTAATGATTGCCTTTTGCCAGGACCCAAGCTACAGAAGGATCTGTGGCTCATTCTGACTCGGTGGAGGACCTTCGGCGTCGCCTTCACGGCCGACATTGTAAAAATGTTTCGGCAGATCCGCATTCATCCCGACAATGCCGACCTGCAGAGGATCGTATGGCGGGCGGACCTGTCCCTCCCCATGGAGGACTTCCGCCTCACCACCGTTACTTACGGGACTGCGTCGGCTCCTTTTCTCGCCCTTCGGACGCTGCAACAACTCGCCGAGGACGAACGCGCCCGGTTCCCGTTGGGAGCTGCGGCCCTTGTCGGCAATGCCTATGTCGACGACATTTTTACCGGGGCAGACGACGTCGCACAGGCCACCATCGTACGCCAGCAGCTGGAGGGCATTCTGGGTGGCTTCCCGCTTTCTAAATGGGCCTCCAGCGACCCGCGACTTTGCCCGGACTCCTCACAGCCGGACAAGTCGTTCGACGAGCACCCAGGAGTCTACACGCTGGGCCTCCGCTGGAGCCCGACCACGGACTCATTCTCAGTGAGGATCTCCGACCGGGATCCCCCCTCAGGACCGGTGACTAAGCGGGGAATCCTCTCCGCGGTCGCCCGCCTTTTCGACCCCATGGGTTGGATGGCGCCCGTGCTCATTCGGGCGAAGATCATGCTCCAGGACCTTTGGCTCCTGGGCACTGGATGGGACGAACCAGTCCCACCCCCGATGGCCGCAGAGTGGGAGGCGTTCCGCCACGATTTGGGCTTCCTGCAGGATATCGCCATACCCAGGTGGTTGGGGCTCCATTCCACGACCGCCAACTTGGAACTTCACGTGTTCTGCGACGCCTCAGCACGTGCCTTTTCAGCCGCCCTTTACCTCCGCCATGAGACAGCGCCGGGGAGATTTCAGGCTCACCTTCTGGGAGCAAAAACACGGGTGGCCCCGGTCAAAACCCTCAGCATCCCCCGGCTTGAGCTCAACGGAGCTCTACTGGCATCACGGCTCGTGGCAAACTTTATCGTTGGCATGGCGCCGCTTCATTTTCAGGTCCACGCTTGGACGGACTCAGCTGTTGTGCTTGCCTGGATGCGCAGTCACGCGTCCCGCTGGACCCCCTTCGTCGCCAACAGGGTCTCCGAAATCCAGTCCTCGCTGCCCGCCGGACTCTGGCGACACGTTAGGACAGCGCAGAACCCTGCTGACCTGGCCACCCGCGGCATCCCGCCTGACCAGCTGTCAGCCGACTCCTCTTGGTGGCACGGCCCTGCGTGGCTCCAACAGCCCGCGGATTCCTGGCCACGCTCCACTGCTGACTCCTCGGATCTGGAGCGTACGGAGGAACGAAAGAGCGTATCCTGCGCGACGGCTTTAGCTCCTGAGCAGAATGATATACTGACACGCTGTTCTAACCTCACAAAGCTGTTACGTTTCACCTCACTTTGCAGACGCTTCCTGCACAATGTCCGCCATGTGGACGACAAACGAACGGGCCTGCTTACTTCAGGGGAGTTGCAGGACAGCCTCCGCTCCTGGATACGGCAGGCTCAGGCGGTGGACTTCGTACCGGAGATCAGCCTGCTCTCCAAGGGCAGTGCCGTCTCACCCAGTTCTGCCATCCGCTCACTTTTGCCCTTTCTGGATTCCGAGGGCCTCCTGAGAGTTGGAAGTCGCCTTCAGGGTACCCTGCTGCCCTACGATGAGAGACATCCCTTCATTGTGGCTCGCCAAAACCCACTCGCTGCAATGCTGACTTGGCACGCACATTATGCCACCCTGCACGGGGGCCCCCAGCTGACTCGCAGTCACCTCCTTCGCAGCATCTGGATACCCAGGGGCTCCATCCTCGTCAGGCGCATCGTGCATTCCTGCGTGCGCTGTGCCCGCTTCCGTGGGGCCTCCCCGTGCCCCAGCATGGGTCAGCTGCCTGCCGAACGGGTACGACCGACCCGCCCCTTCACCAACACAGGGTTGGACTATGCCGGGCCCGTGCAACTACGCACCACGTCCGGCAGGGGCCACAAGTCTCGCAAGGGGTACATCTGCCTCTTTGTGTGCCTTGCATAAAAGGCCGTACATCTGGAAGTCGTGTCTGACCTCACTTCTCAGGCGTTCTTGGCCGCATTCCGTCGCTTTATTTCCCGCAGGGGTCGCTGCAGCCTCTTGTAGAGCGATAACGGCACCACCTTTCGCGGCGCCGACAAGGAGCTCCGCGACCTGTTCCGGAAGGCATCGGCCTTCTACCAGGACGTCGCCGCGTGCTTGGCCAACGACGGAACCGACTGGCGCTTCATTCCCCCGCACTCGCCGCACTTCGGAGGGCTGTGGGAAGCCGGAGTAAAGGCAAGGAAGCACCATCTGCGCCGGGTCATAGGCGACCACTCACTAACTTTCGAGGAGATGTCCACCCTTTTATGCCAGGTCGAGGCGTGTCTAAACTCACGCCCGCTGTGTCCCCTGTCGGAAGATCCCTCTGACCTGGCAGCACTCACGTCCGGCCATCTCCTGGTTGGCGAACCTTTGACGGCCGTCCCAGAGCCCGATCTGGCCCTGGAACGACCGAGCCACCTCACCCGGTGGCTGCAAATCACTAACATGCGGGATCATTTTTGGCGCAGGTGGCAGCGAGAATATCTGCATCACCTGCAGACCCGTGGCAAGTGGACGTCGCCGGCCACCAATCTGTGTGTCGGCCGCATGGTACTGGTGACGGACGACAACCTTCCGGCCACCAAGTGGGCGCTCGCCAGAGTGACGGCCGTGCACCCGGGACCCGATGGCATCGTCCGTGTGGTGACCATCCGCACTGCCACCAACATCCTGAAGCGGTCGGTGGTGCGCCTTTGCCCGCTCCCCATCGCCACGGCGGGAGACGACAACCCGACACTCGCACTTTGAGTTCCCGACCGCGGAACTTTAACGCGGAGCGGACGCCTCCGCTCGGGAAACATGGCCGACGTCCTCCACCGACCGTCGATCCAGACCACGGCGCGTGGCGAGATCGCCCGACACATGCATCAGCAACACTCCCGGCCGCTGCGTTCACGGCGGGCGGCCCGGCGCGGCCCCAACCCCGCTGCATTTAGCTTTAACTTTTCTTTAACTTTTCTTCGTTTGAGGCGGGCGGGATGTTCGGATTTGTAATTCGCGCATGCCGGCGACATGTGTCGCCGGCAGCAAGCGTCTTCGGAGCTCCTCGCCGAACCTCGGCCGACATCGGGTGGATCGAGCAGCTCGGTGGTCGGTCGGGGAGAGGCGAGGGGGGTCCGATTTTCGGCACAGCGACGGTGACTAACGGCATCCCCGTTCTTAGTATACGAGCTGTGATTCCGAGAAGTCGAACAAGTGAGCGTTTTGCATTTGAGCCGTTAGACACCGCCGTTGTGCCTCCTTCTTTCTTTCGCTTTACCTCTTTCACTTTCGCCTTCGCTTTTCTTGCTTTCCTTCTCGCCTTCGCTTTTCTTGCTTTCCTTCTCGCCTTGCCTCGCTTTCGCCTATCGCTTTATCTCTTTCATCGCTTTTCTTTATTTCGCTTTATTTTACATTACTTCCTTTCTTTACTTTAACTTTACCGTTTGCCAGAGTTGCACCCTTTTAGTTCCGTGCCGTCCTTATAGTTAAGTCCATTGTACATATATAGCTTTAGTTTTTATCTATCTTTATAGCGCGTAGATCTTAATTGTACATATTTAGTTTATCATTAAAATTACGTTAGCCTAATCGCGTGTTCGTTACGTCCCGTCTGTCCTTCGTCCTGTCCTTGTCCTTCGCCACAGCAACGAAACGGCCGTTAGGTTTCGCCCTCGTCCGTTCGCTACGGAGTCTCCCGCTTTTTAATTCGGGCCTCCCCGCGAAAACAAACATAAACTCATAAAAATTCCCTTCAATTGTTGAGCTTGACATAATGATAAAATTTCACTTTGATTACGTATCAACACCTGAGCAAACTCCAAAAATACTTCCTTTCTAAAACATTCTGTCCTTTTTCAAATTCCACCTCCAAGCTCGTTTTAGAAACATATAAAGGTACCCAGGACCGCAAAAGACCATCTCCAGTCCTGGCATAGACACCGTCACTCTGTCAGTTAGTCCTAAAATAAAACTCTTGAACTGAAAGACTTTCGAACTCGATTTCGTTACCACCTATTACATTTCGCGTATCTTAAAGTAAACTAGTCGATGCCAATAGGCCGGCACAACAGTACTTTCATACAAGCCATTGAAATAATTATACGTGTGTACATAGGAAATTTTATTGAACGAGAGTTGTCAACGTTTGGATTCACGTTGTAGCCCTGAAAAGGACTGATTTAAATGGATATCCAAGAAATCCTCGACATTTAACGTGAAACAATTAATTTTTTGTGTCACGATCCACTCGGATTCATTCTTTTAAAAGAAACATTTGGCTCCTGCGGTTCCTCAACGCAACCATCTTGCATTCGCTTAGTCCGGGATACAGCATTCTTTTGTGTCCTGTAAATTCAGATTTCCATTGGGGCAATGGATATATTGAGGACGTAAATACGTTATTACTTTGTAAAATATTAATGTATTCTCTGATAGCAGTCTTCTCTGTAATCTTATTATTAATATCTTTATGTCACTATTTTCCAAATTTGTAGTGCGGAATCGGAATTGCTTCAAACATCTCTATCCTCGTCCAGGACTTCATTATGATCAGAAGGTGTCTTGGCTTCAACCGGCAGTGAATGGCCGTTTCTATAATCCATAACAGGATATATATTTTGAGACATAATTCTATTATAAGTAAAATAAAAAAAATAAAGTTGAAATTATACATTTCATTTCATATGTTATTGCATACACACCCTTTAAGTCTATTCTTATTAGTTGCTTATACATGATGTATTCAGAGCAATTTGTCACCCTAAATTTGGCCCCTGCCATTCACCACCGCATTAATCTTGAATGTCCTTAGAACTATACTGCGTTCTTTTGCGTCCTATAGACTCAAAGGCGTTATAGCTTCTGTAACCATCTCTATAATCCAGTCTCCAAGTTCACTTGCATAAAACCTTAAAGTAACTATTAGCTAATGCAGTGTTGATACAGTATGATATCTGAAATAAAAAGATTTATATTCATTAATGACGAGCCTCTTTACTTATAAAAATAACATAGCCATTTCATAAAATAACCGGAAAACAAACTAATTCGATCCATACATACCTTTCAATCGTTCTCCTTAGTTTCTTTTGAATGAGTTAGAACCATGTCAAAGATGATTTTCGAAGAAATTGTGCCTTGTTCCGAACGACGGACGATTTAGGCCACCTTGGATCAGGTTATGCTCCCACGTGTCACATGTATTTTCAAACTTTACAAGTCGATTTCACGAGTGATTCTCTATATGAATGGTTCAGACTGGCGCGGGAACGATTCTGCAGATATTCCACGCGCCCCGCACTGTAACTCTGCACTATTTATGTTACATTTAACGTCCATGAACGTCACGCCGTTGACACGTAGCCCGCAATGTAAATACGCACTGTCCATCCACTATTTTATTGCCACTTTACTATGCAACTCGCCCGTGTGCAATTGATCCGGGTTGCAGCCGGCCCGTATGCAATCGTCGTGTGCAATGAGTCTTGTGCGCAAACAGTCCGTGTGCAATCGCAACGTGAGCAATCGGCCTTGTGCGCAAAAGGGACGTGCGCAATAGTGCTTGTGTGCAAACCGGACATCGGCTTCAGGACGTGCGCAATCGGCTCGTGTGCAATCGGAACGTGAGCAATCGGTCTTGTGCGCAAAAGGAACGTGCGCAATAGGTCTTGTGTGCAAACGGAACGTGTGCAATCGGGACGTGTGCAATCGGGACGTGCGCAATTGGGCTACACTCGAAATCTTGCTAGTTCTCACGTTTTGCAAGCGAAACGCACGATGCACCGCGTTTGGTTCAATTCGTTCAAGAACTCTCGTATCTCGGACATCCGCGAGGGTTTCGCGTCGAAAACGTGGTCCCCGTCTGTTTTAGACGCTAAAAACGCGTATGACACTTGATTCGCACGAATCCGTTGACAAATGGCCGAGATACGCCGTGTTACACTTCCGGACGATGAAATCTTGCTAGTTCTCACGTTTTGCAAGCGAAAGGCACGATGCACCGCGTTTCGTTCAATTCGTTCAAGAACTCTCGTATCTCGGACATCCGCGAGTGTTTCGCGTCGAAAACGTGGTCCCCGTCTGTTTTAGACGCTAAAAACGCGTATGACACTTGATTCGCACGAATCCGTTGACAAATGGCCGAGATACGCCGTGTTACACTTCCGGAGATGAAATCTTGCTAGTTCTCACGATTTGCAAGCGAAACGCACGATGCACCGCGTTTCGTACAATTCGTTCAAGAACTCTCGTATCTCGGACATCCGCGAGTGTTTTGCGTCGAAAACGTGGTCCCCGTCTGTTTTAGACGCTAAAAACGCGTATGACACTTGATTCGCACGAATCCGTTGAGAAATGGCCGAGATAAACCGTGTTGCACTTCCGGACGATGAATTCGTTCAATTCGTTCAAGAACTCTCGTATCTCGGACATCCGCGAGTGTTTCGCGTCGAAAACGTGGTCCCCGTCTGTTTCAGACGCTAAAAACGCGTATGACACTTGATTCGTACGAATACGTTGAGAAATGGCCGAGATACGCCGTGTTACACTTCCGGACGATGAAATCTTGCTAGTTCTCACGTTTTGCAAGCGAAAGGCACGATGCACCGCGTTTCGTTCAATTCGTCCAAGAACTCCCGTATCTCGGACATCCGCGAGTGTTTCGCGTCGAAAACGTGGTCCCCGTCTGTTTTAGACGCTAAAAACGCGTATGACACTTGATTCGCACGAATCCGTTGAGAAAGGGCCGAGATACACCGTGTTGCACTTCCGGACGATGAATTCGTTCAATTCGTTCAAGAACTCTCGTATCTCGGACATCCGCGAGTGTTTCGCCTCGAAAACGTGGTCCCCGTCTGTTTTAGACGCTAAAGACGCGTATGACACTAGATTCGCACGAATCCGTTGAGAAATGGCCGAGATACGCCGTGTTACACTTCCGGAGATGAAATCTTTCTAGTTCTCACGTTTTGCAAGCGAAACGCACGATTCACCGCGTTTCGTACAATTCGTTCATGAACTCTCGTATCTCGGACATCCGCGAGTGTTTCGCGTCGAAAACGTGGTCCCCGTCTGTTTTAGACGCTAAAAACGCGTATGACACTTGATTCGCACGAATCCGTTGAGAAATGGCCGAGATACGCCGTGTTGCACTTCCGGACGATGAATTCGTTCAATTCGTACAAGAACTCTCGTATCTCGGACATCCGCGAGTGTTTCGCGTCGAAAACGTGGTCCCCGTCTGTTTTAGACGCTAAAGACGCGTATGACACTTGATTCGCACAAATCCGTTGAGAAATGGCCGAGTTACGCCGTGTTACACTTCCGGACGATGAATTCGTTCAATTCATTCAAGAACTTTCGTATCTCGGACATCCACGAGTGTTTCGCGTCGAAAACGTGGTCCCCGTCTGTTTTAGACGCTAAAAACGCGTATGACACTTGATTCGCACGAATCCGTTGAGAAATGGCCGAGATACGCCGTGTTACACTTCCGGACGATGAAATCTTGCTAGTTCTCACGTTTTGCAAGCGAAACTCACGATGCACCGCGTTTCGTTCAATTCGTTCAAGAACTCTCGTATCTCGGACATCCGCGAGTGTTTCGCGTCGAAAACGTGGTCCCCGTCTGTTTTAGACGCTAAAAACGTGTATGACACTTGATTCGCACGAATCCGTTGAGAAATGGCCGAGATACGCCGTGTTACACTTCCGGACGATGAATACGTTCAATTCGTTCAAGAACTCTCGTATCTCGGACATCCGCGAGTGTTTCGCGTCGAAAACGTGGTCCCCTTCTGTTATAGACGCTACAAACGCGTATGACACTTGATTCGCACGAATCCGTTGAGAAATGGCCGAGATACGCCGTGTTACACTTCCGGACGGTGAATTCGTTCAATTCGTTCAAGAACTCTCAAATCTCGGACATCCGCGAGTGTTTCGCGTCGAAAACGCGGTCCCCGTCTGTTTTAGACGCTAAAGACGCGCATGACACTTGATTCGCACGAATCCGTTGAGAAATGGCCAAGATACGCCGTGTTACACTTCCGGACGATGAAATCTTGGTAGTTCTCACGTTTTGCAAGCGAAACGCACGATGCACCGCGTTTCGTTCAATTCGTTCAAGAACTCTCGTATCTCGGACATCCGCAAGTGTTTCGCGTCGAAAATGTGGTCCCCGTCTGTTTTAGACGCTAAAAACGCGTATGACACTTGATTCACACGAATGCGTTGAGAAATGGCCGAGATACGCCTTGTTACACATCCGGACGATGAAATATTGCTAGTTCTCACGTTTTGCAAGCGAAACGCACGATGCACCGCGTTTCGTTCAATTCGTTCAAGAACTCTCGTATCTCAGACATCCGCGAGTGTTTCGCGTCGAAAACGTGGTCCCCGTCTGTTTTAGACGCTAAAAACGCGTATGACACTTGATTCGCACGAATCCGTTGAGAAATGGTCGAGATACGCCGTGTTACACTTCCGGACGATGAAATCTTGCTAGTTCTCACGTTTTGCAAGCGAAAGGCACGATGCACCGCGTTTCGTTCAATTCGTTCAAGAACTCTCGTATCTCGGACATCCGCGAGTGTTTCGCGTCGAAAACGTGGTCCCCGTCTGTTTTAGACGCTAAAAACGCGTATGACACTTGATTCGCACGAAACCGTTGAGAAATGGCCGAGATACGCCGTGTTACACTTCCGGAGATGAAATCATGCTAGTTCTCACGTTTTGCAAGCGAAACGCACGATGCACCGCGTTTCGTTCAATTCGTTCAAGAACTCTAGTATCTCGGACATCCGCGAGTGTTTCGCGTCGAAAACGTGGTGCCCGTCTGTTTTAGACGCTAAAAACGCGTATAACACTTGATTCGCACGAATCCGTTGAGAAATGGCCGAGATACGCCGTGTTACACTTCCCGACGATGAAATCTTGCTAGTTCTCACGTTTTGCAAGCGAAACGCACGATGCACCGCGTTTCGTTCAATTCGTTCAAGAACTCTCGTATCTCGGACATCCGCGAGTGTTTCGCGTCGAAAACGTGGTCCCCGTCTGTTTTAGACGCTAAAAACGCGTATGACACTTAATTCGCACGAATCCGTTGAGAAATGGCCGAGATATGCCGTGTTACACTTCCGGATGATGAATTCGTTCAATTCATTCAAGAACTCTCGTATCTCGGACATCCGCGAGTGTTTCGCGTCGAAAACGTGGTCCCCGTCTGTTTTAGACGCTAAAAACGCGTATGACACTTGATTCGCACGAATCCGTTGAGAAATGGCCGAGATACGCCGTGTTACACTTCCGAACGATGAAATCTTGCTAGTTCTCACGTTTTGCAAGCGAAACGCACGATGCACCGCGTTTCGTTCAATTGGATCAAAAACTCTCGTATCTCAGACATACGCGAGTATTTCGCGTCGAAAACGCGGTCCCCGTCTGTTTTAGACGCTAAAAACGCGTATGACACTTGATTCGCACGAATCCGTTGAGAAATGGCCGAGATACGCCGTGTTACACTTCCGGAGATGAAATCATGCTAGTTCTCACGTTTTGCAAGCGAAACGCACGATGCACCGCGTTTCGTTCAATTCGTTCAAGAAATCTCGTATCTTGGACATCCGCGAGTGTTTCGCGTCGAAAACGTGGTCCCCGTCTGTTTTAGACGCTAAAAACGCGTATGACATTTGATTCGCACGAATCCGTTGAGAAATGGCCGAGAAACGCCGTGTTACATTTCCGGAGGATGAATTCGTTCAATTCGTTAAAGAACTGTCGTATCTCGGACATCCGCGAGTGTTTCGCGTCGAAAACGTGGTCCCCGTCTGTTTTAGACGCGAAAAACGCCTATCACACTTGATTCGCACGAATCCGTTGAGAAATGGCCGAGATACGCCGTGTTACACTTCCGAACGATGAAATCTTGCTAGTTCTCACGTTTTGCAAGCGAAACGCACGATGCACCGCGTTTCGTTCAATTGGTTCAAAAACTCTCGTATCTCAGACATACGCGAGTATTTCGCGTCGAAAACGCGGTCCCCGTCTGTTTTAGACGCTAAAAACGCGTATGACACTTGATTCGCACGAATCCGTTGAGAAATGGCCGAGATACGCCGTGTTGCACTTCCGGACGATGAATTCGTTCAATTCGTACAAGAACTCTCGTATCTCGGACTTCCGCGAGTGTTTCGCGTTGAAAACGTGGTCCCCGTCTGTTTTAGACGCTAAAAACGCGTATGACACTTGATTCGCACCAATCCGTTGAGAAATGGCCGAGATACACCGTGTTACACTTCCGGACGATGAAATCTTGCTAGTTCTCACGTTTTGCAAGCGAAACGCACGACGCACCGCGTTTCGTTCAATTCGTTCGAGAACTCTCGTATCTCGGACATCCGCGAGTGTTTCGCGTCGAAAACGTGGTCCCCGCCTGTTTTAGACGCTAAAAACGCGAATGACACTTGAGTCGCACGAATCCGTTGAGAAATGGCCGAGATACGCCGTGTTACACTTCCGGACGATGAATTCGTTCAATTCGTTCAAGAACTCTCGTATCTCGGACATCCGCGAGTGTTTCGCGTCGAAAACGTGGTCCCCGTCTGTTTTAGACGCTAAAAACGCGTATGACACTTGATTCGCACGAATCCGTTGAGAAATGGCCGCGATACGCCGTATTACACTTCCGGACCATGAAATCTTGCTAGTTCTCACGTTTTGCAAGCGAAACGCACGGTGCACCGCGTTTCGTTCAATTCGTTCAAGAACTCTCGTATCTCGGACATCCGCGAGTGTTTCGCGTCGAAAACGTGGTCCCCGTCTGTTTTAGACGCTAAAAACGCGTATGACACTTGATTCGCACGAATCCGTTGAGAAATGGCCGAGATACGCCGTGTTACACTTCCGGAGATGAAATCATGCTAGTTCTCACGTTTTGCAAGCGAAACGCACGATGCACCGCGTTTCGTTCAATTCGTTCAAGAACTCTCGTATCTTGGACATCCGCGAGTGTTTCGCGTCGAAAACGTGGTCCCCGTCTGTTTTAGACGCTAAAAACGCGTATGACACTTGATTCGCACGAATCCGTTGAGAAATGGCCGAGATACGCCGTGTTACACTTCCGGGCGGTGAATTCGTTCAATTCGTTCAAGAACTCTCGTATCTCGGACATCCGCGAGTGTTTCGCGTCGAAAACGCGGTCCCTGTCTGTTTTAGACGCTAAAGACGCGCATGACACTTGATTCGCACGAATCCGTTGAGAAATAGCCGAGATACGCCGTGTTACACTTCCGGACGATGAATTCGTCCAATTCGTTGAAGAACTTTCGTATCTCGGACATCCGCGAGTGTTTCGCGTCGAAAACTTGGTCCCCGTCTGTTTTAGACGCTAAAAACGCGTATGACACTTGATTCGCACCAATCCGTTGAGAAATGGCCGAGATACGCCGTGTTACACTTCCGGAGATGAAATCATGCTAGTTCTCACGTTTTGCAAGCGAAACGCACGATGCACCGCGTTTCGTTCAATTCGTTCAAGAACTCTCGTATCTTGGACATCCGCGAGTGTTTCGCTTCGAAAACGTGGTCCCCGTCTGTTTTAGACGCTAAAAACGCGTATGACACTTGATTCGCACGAATCCGTTGAGAAATGGCCGAGATACGCCGTGTTGCACTTCCGGACGATGAATTCATTCAATTCGTTCAAGAACTCTCGTATCTCGGACATACGCGAGTGTTTCGCGTCGAAAACGTGGTCCCCGTCTGTTTTAGACGCTAAAAACGCGTATGACACTTGATTCGCACCAATCCGTTGAGAAATGGCCGAAATACGCCGTGTTACACTTCCGGAGATGAAATCATGCTAGTTCTCACGTTTTGCAAGCGAAACGCACGGTGCACCGCGTTTCGTTCAATTCGTTCAAGAACTCTCGTATCTCGGACATCCGCGAGTGTTTCGCGTCGAAAACGTGGTCCCCGTCTGTTTTAGACGCTAAAAACGCGTATGACACTTGATTCGCACGAATCCGTTGAGAAATGGCCGAGATACGCCGTGTTACACTTCCGGAGATGAAATCATGCTAGTTCTCACGTTTTGCAAGCGAAACGCACGGTGCACCGCGTTTCGTTCAATTCGTTAAAGAACTCTCGTATCTCGGACATCCGCGAGTGTTTCGCGTCGAAAACTTGGTCCCCGTCTGTTTTAGACGCCAAAAACGCGTATGACACTTGATTCGCACCAATCCGTTGAGAAATGGCCGAGATACGCCGTGTTACACTTCCGGAGATGAAATCATGCTAGTTCTCACGTTTTGCAAGCGAAACGCACGATGCACCGCGTTTCATTCAATTCGTTCAAGAACTCTCGTATCTTGGACATCCGCGAGTGTTTCGCGTCGAAAACGTGGTCCCCGTCTGTTTTAGACGCTAAAAACGCGTATGACACTTGATTCGCACCAATCCGTTGAGAAATGGCCGAAATACGCCGTGTTACACTTCCGGAGATGAAATCATGCTAGTTCTCACGTTTTGCAAGCGAAACGCACGGTGCACCGCGTTTCGTTCAATTCGTTCAAGAACTCTCGTATCTCGGACATCCGCGAGTGTTTCGCGTCGAAAACGTGGTCCCCGTCTGTTTTAGACGCTAAAAACGCGTATGACACTTGATTCGCACGAATCCGTTGAGAAATGGCCGAGATACGCCGTGTTACACTTCCGGAGATGAAATCATGCTAGTTCTCACGTTTTGCAAGCGAAACGCACGGTGCACCGCGTTACGTTCAATTCGTTAAAGAACTCTCGTATCTCGGACATCCGCGAGTGTTTCGCGTCGAAAACTTGGTCCCCGTCTGTTTTAGACGCTAAAAACGCGTATGACACTTGATTCGCACCAATCCGTTGAGAAATGGCCGAGATACGCCGTGTTACACTTCCGGAGATGAAATCATGCTAGTTCTCACGTTTTGCAAGCGAAACGCACGATGCACCGCGTTTCATTCAATTCGTTCAAGAACTCTCGTATCTTGGACATCCGCGAGTGTTTCGCGTCGAAAACGTGGTCCCCGTCTGTTTTAGACGCTAAAAACGCGTATGACACTTGATTCGCACGAATCCGTTGAGAAATGGCCGAGATACGCCGTGTTACACTTCCGGACGATGAATTCGTTCAATTCGTTAAAGAACTGTCGTATCTCGGACATCCGCGAGTGTTTCGCGTCGAAAACGTGGTCCCCGTCTGTTTTAGACGCTAAAAACGCGTATGACCGTTAATTCGCACGAATCCGTTGAGAAATGGCCGAGATACGCCGTGTTACACTTTCGGACGATTAAATCTTGCTAGTTCTCACGCTTGCAAGCGAAACGCACGATGCACCGCGTTTCGTTCAATTCGTTCAAGAACTCTCGCGTCTCGGACATCCGCGAGTGTTTCGCGTCGAAAACGTGGTCCCCGTCTGTTTTAGACGCTAAAAACGCGTATGACACTTGATTCGCACGAATCCGTTGAGAAATGGCCGAGATACGCCGTGTTGCACTTCCGGTCGATGAATTCGTTCAATTCGTACAAGAACTCTCGTATCTCGGACTTCCGCGAGTGTTTCGCGTTGAAAACGTGGTCCCCGTCTGTTTTAGACGCTAAAAACGCGTATGACACTTGATTCGCACCAATCCGTTGAGAAATGGCCGAGATACACCGTGTTACACTTCCGGACGATGAAATCTTGCTAGTTCTCACGTTTTGCAAGCGAAACGCACGACGCACCGCGTTTCGTTCAATTCGTTCGAGAACTCTCGTATCTCGGACATCCGCGAGTGTTTCGCGTCGAAAACGTGGTCCCCGCCTGTTTTAGACGCTAAAAACGCGAATGACACTTGAGTCGCACGAATCCGTTGAGAAATGGCCGAGATACGCCGTGTTACACTTCCGGACGATGAATTCGTTCAATTCGTTCAAGAACTCTCGTATCTCGGACATCCGCGAGTGTTTCGCGTCGAAAACGTGGTCCCCGTCTGTTTTAGACGCTAAAAACGCGTATGACACTTGATTCGCACGAATCCGTTGAGAAATGGCCGAGATACGCCGTGTTGCACTTCCGGACGATGAATTCATTCAATTCGTTCAAGAACTCTCGTATCTCGGACATCCGCGAGTGTTTCGCGTCGAAAACTTGGTCCCCGTCTGTTTTAGACGCTAAAAACGCGTATGACACTTGATTCGCACCAATCCGTTGAGAAATGGCCGAGATACGCCGTGTTACACTTCCGGAGATGAAATCATGCTAGTTCTCACGTTTTGCAAGCGAAACGCACGATGCACCGCGTTTCGTTCAATTCGTTCAAGAACTCTCGTATCTTGGACATCCGCGAGTGTTTCGCGTCGAAAACGTGGTCCCCATCTGTTTTAGACGCTAAAAACGCGTATGACACTTGATTCGCACGAATCCGTTGAGAAATGGCCGAGATACGCCGTGTTACACTTCTGGACGGTGAATTCGTTCAATTCGTTCAAGAACTCTCGTATCTCGGACATACGCGAGTGTTTCGCGTCGAAAACGTGGTCCCCGTCTGTCTTAGACGCTAAAGACGCGCATGACACTTGATTCGCACGAATCCGTTGAGAAATGGCCGAGATACGCCGTGTTACACTTCCGGACGATGAATTCGTTCAATTCGTTCAAGAACTCTCGTATCTCGGACATCCGCGAGTGTTTCGCGTCGAAAACGCGGTCCCTGTCTGTTTTAGACGCTAAAGACGCGCATGACACTTGATTCGCACGAATCCGTTGAGAAATAGCCGAGATACGCCGTGTTACACTTCCGGACGATGAATTCGTCCAATTCGTTGAAGAACTTTCGTATCTCGGACATCCGCGAGTGTTTCGCGTCGAAAACTTGGTCCCCGTCTGTTTTAGACGCTAAAAACGCGTATGACACTTGATTCGCACCAATCCGTTGAGAAATGGCCGAGATACGCCGTGTTACACTTCCGGAGATGAAATCATGCTAGTTCTCACGTTTTGCAAGCGAAACGCACGATGCACCGCGTTTCGTTCAATTCGTTCAAGAACTCTCGTATCTTGGACATCCGCGAGTGTTTCGCTTCGAAAACGTGGTCCCCGTCTGTTTTAGACGCTAAAAACGCGTATGACACTTGATTCGCACGAATCCGTTGAGAAATGGCCGAGATACGCCGTGTTGCACTTCCGGACGATGAATTCATTCAATTCGTTCAAGAACTCTCGTATCTCGGACATACGCGAGTGTTTCGCGTCGAAAACGTGGTCCCCGTCTGTTTTAGACGCTAAAAACGCGTATGACACTTGATTCGCACCAATCCGTTGAGAAATGGCCGAAATACGCCGTGTTACACTTCCGGAGATGAAATCATGCTAGTTCTCACGTTTTGCAAGCGAAACGCACGGTGCACCGCGTTTCGTTCAATTCGTTCAAGAACTCTCGTATCTCGGACATCCGCGAGTGTTTCGCGTCGAAAACGTGGTCCCCGTCTGTTTTAGACGCTAAAAACGCGTATGACACTTGATTTGCACGAATCCGTTGAGAAATGGCCGAGATACGCCGTGTTACACTTCCGGAGATGAAATCATGCTAGTTCTCACGTTTTGCAAGCGAAACGCACGGTGCACCGCGTTTCGTTCAATTCGTTAAAGAACTCTCGTATCTCGGACATCCGCGAGTGTTTCGCGTCGAAAACTTGGTCCCCGTCTGTTTTAGACGCTAAAAACGCGTATGACACTTGATTCGCACCAATCCGTTGAGAAATGGCCGAGATACGCCGTGTTACACTTCCGGAGATGAAATCATGCTAGTTCTCACGTTTTGCAAGCGAAACGCACGATGCACCGCGTTTCATTCAATTCGTTCAAGAACTCTCGTATCTTGGACATCCGCGAGTGTTTCGCGTCGAAAACGTGGTCCCCGTCTGTTTTAGACGCTAAAAACGCGTATGACACTTGATTCGCACCAATCCGTTGAGAAATGGCCGAAATACGCCGTGTTACACTTCCGGAGATGAAATCATGCTAGTTCTCACGTTTTGCAAGCGAAACGCACGGTGCACCGCGTTTCGTTCAATTCGTTCAAGAACTCTCGTATCTCGGACATCCGCGAGTGTTTCGCGTCGAAAACGTGGTCCCCGTCTGTTTTAGACGCTAAAAACGCGTATGACACTTGATTCGCACGAATCCGTTGAGAAATGGCCGAGATACGCCGTGTTACACTTCCGGAGATGAAATCATGCTAGTTCTCACGTTTTGCAAGCGAAACGCACGGTGCACCGCGATTCGTTCAATTCGTTAAAGAACTCTCGTATCTCGGACATCCGCGAGTGTTTCGCGTCGAAAACTTGGTCCCCGTCTGTTTTAGACGCTAAAAACGCGTATGACACTTGATTCGCACCAATCCGTTGAGAAATGGCCGAGATACGCCGTGTTACACTTCCGGAGATGAAATCATGCTAGTTCTCACGTTTTGCAAGCGAAACGCACGATGCACCGCGTTTCATTCAATTCGTTCAAGAACTCTCGTATCTTGGACATCCGCGAGTGTTTCGCGTCGAAAACGTGGTCCCCGTCTGTTTTAGACGCTAAAAACGCGTATGACACTTGATTCGCACGAATCCGTTGAGAAATGGCCGAGATACGCCGTGTTACACTTCCGGACGATGAATTCGTTCAATTCGTTAAAGAACTGTCGTATCTCGGACATCCGCGAGTGTTTCGCGTCGAAAACGTGGTCCCCGTCTGTTTTAGACGCTAAAAACGCGTATGACCGTTAATTCGCACGAATCCGTTGAGAAATGGCCGAGATACGCCGTGTTACACTTTCGGACGATTAAATCTTGCTAGTTCTCACGCTTGCAAGCGAAACGCACGATGCACCGCGTTTCGTTCAATTCGTTCAAGAACTCTCGCGTCTCGGACATCCGCGAGTGTTTCGCGTCGAAAACGTGGTCCCCGTCTGTTTTAGACGCTAAAAACGCGTATGACACTTGATTCGCACGAATCCGTTGAGAAATGGCCGAGATACGCCGTGTTGCACTTCCGGTCGATGAATTCGTTCAATTCGTACAAGAACTCTCGTATCTCGGACTTCCGCGAGTGTTTCGCGTTGAAAACGTGGTCCCCGTCTGTTTTAGACGCTAAAAACGCGTATGACACTTGATTCGCACCAATCCGTTGAGAAATGGCCGAGATACACCGTGTTACACTTCCGGACGATGAAATCTTGCTAGTTCTCACGTTTTGCAAGCGAAACGCACGACGCACCGCGTTTCGTTCAATTCGTTCGAGAACTCTCGTATCTCGGACATCCGCGAGTGTTTCGCGTCGAAAACGTGGTCCCCGCCTGTTTTAGACGCTAAAAACGCGAATGACACTTGAGTCGCACGAATCCGTTGAGAAATGGCCGAGATACGCCGTGTTACACTTCCGGACGATGAATTCGTTCAATTCGTTCAAGAACTCTCGTATCTCGGACATCCGCGAGTGTTTCGCGTCGAAAACGTGGTCCCCGTCTGTTTTAGACGCTAAAAACGCGTATGACACTTGATTCGCACGAATCCGTTGAGAAATGGCCGAGATACGCCGTGTTGCACTTCCGGACGATGAATTCATTCAATTCGTTCAAGAACTCTCGTATCTCGGACATCCGCGAGTGTTTCGCGTCGAAAACTTGGTCCCCGTCTGTTTTAGACGCTAAAAACGCGTATGACACTTGATTCGCACCAATCCGTTGAGAAATGGCCGAGATACGCCGTGTTACACTTCCGGAGATGAAATCATGCTAGTTCTCACGTTTTGCAAGCGAAACGCACGATGCACCGCGTTTCGTTCAATTCGTTCAAGAACTCTCGTATCTTGGACATCCGCGAGTGTTTCGCGTCGAAAACGTGGTCCCCATCTGTTTTAGACGCTAAAAACGCGTATGACACTTGATTCGCACGAATCCGTTGAGAAATGGCCGAGATACGCCGTGTTACACTTCTGGACGGTGAATTCGTTCAATTCGTTCAAGAACTCTCGTATCTCGGACATACGCGAGTGTTTCGCGTCGAAAACGTGGTCCCCGTCTGTCTTAGACGCTAAAGACGCGCATGACACTTGATTCGCACGAATCCGTTGAGAAATGGCCGAGATACGCCGTGTTACACTTCCGGACGATGAATTCGTCCAATTCGTTGAAGAACTTTCGTATCTCGGACATCCGCGAGTGTTTCGCGTCGAAAACGTGGTCCCCGTCTGTTTTAGACGCTAAAAACGCGTATGACACTTGATTCGCACGAATCCGTTGAGAAATGGCCGCGATACACCGTATTACACTTCCGGACCATGAAATCTTGCTAGTTCTCACGTTTTGCAAGCGAAACGCACGCTGCACCGCGTTTTGTTCAATTCGTTCAAGAACTCTCGTATCTCGGACATCCGCGAGTGTTTCGCGTCGAAAACTTGGTCCCCGTCTGTTTTAGACGCTAAAAACGCGTATGACACTTGATTCGCACCAATCCGTTGAGAAATGGCCGAGATACGCCGTGTTACACTTCCGGAGATGAAATCATGCTAGTTCTCACGTTTTGCAAGCGAAACGCACGATGCACCGCGTTTCATTCAATTCGTTCAAGAACTCTCGTATCTTGGACATCCGCGAGTGTTTCGCGTCGAAAACGTGGTCCCCGTCTGTTTTAGACGCTAAAAACGCGTATGACACTTGATTCGCACGAATCCGTTGAGAAATGGCCGAGATACGCCGTGTTACACTTCCGGACGATGAATTCGTTCAATTCGTTAAAGAACTGTCGTATCTCGGACATCCGCGAGTGTTTCGCGTCGAAAACGTGGTCCCCGTCTGTTTTAGACGCTAAAAACGCGTATGACCGTTAATTCGCACGAATCCGTTGAGAAATGGCCGAGATACGCCGTGTTACACTTTCGGACGATTAAATCTTGCTAGTTCTCACGCTTGCAAGCGAAACGCACGATGCACCGCGTTTCGTTCAATTCGTTCAAGAACTCTCGCGTCTCGGACATCCGCGAGTGTTTCGCGTCGAAAACGTGGTCCCCGCCTGTTTTAGACGCTAAAAACGCGAATGACACTTGAGTCGCACGAATCCGTTGAGAAATGGCCGAGATACGCCGTGTTACACTTCCGGACGATGAATTCGTTCAATTCGTTCAAGAACTCTCGTATCTCGGACATCCGCGAGTGTTTCGCGTCGAAAACGTGGTCCCCGTCTGTTTTAGACGCTAAAAACGCGTATGACACTTGATTCGCACGAATCCGTTGAGAAATGGCCGAGATACGCCGTGTTGCACTTCCGGACGATGAATTCATTCAATTCGTTCAAGAACTCTCGTATCTCGGACATCCGCGAGTGTTTCGCGTCGAAAACTTGGTCCCCGTCTGTTTTAGACGCTAAAAACGCGTATGACACTTGATTCGCACCAATCCGTTGAGAAATGGCCGAGATACGCCGTGTTACACTTCCGGACGATGAAATCTTGCTAGTTCTCACGTTTTGCAAGCGAAACGCACGATGCACCGCGTTTCGTTCAATTCGATCAAGAACTCTCGTATCTCGGACATCCGCGAGTGTTTCGCGTCGAAAACATGGTCCCCGTGCGTTTTAGACGCTAAAAACGCGTATGACACTTGATTCGCACGAATCCGTTGAGAAATGGCCGAGATACGCCGTGTTACACTTTCGGACGATGAAGTCGTTCAATTCGTTCAAGAACTCTCGTATCTCGGACATCCACGAGTGTTTCGCGTCGAAAACGACGTCCCCGTCTGTTTCAGACTCTAAAAAAGCGTATGACACTTGTTTCGCACGAATCCGTTGAGAAATGGCCGAGATACACCGTGTTACACTTCCGGACGATGAAATCTTGCTAGTTCTCACGTTTTTGCAAGCGAAACACACGATGCACCGCGTTTCGTTCAATTCGTTCAAGAACTCTCGTATCTCGGACATCCGCGAGTGTATCGCGTCGAAAACGTGGTCCCCGTCTGTTTTAGACGCTAAAAACGCGTATGACACTTGATTCGCACCAATCCGTTGAGAAATGGCCGAGATACGCCGTGTTACACTTCCGGACGATGAAATCTTGCTAGTTCTCACGTTTTGCAAGCGAAACGCACGATGCACCGCGTTTCGTTCAATTCGATCAAGAACTCTCGTATCTCGGACATCCGCGAGTGTTTCGCGTCGAAAACGTTGTCCCCGTGCGTTTTAGACGCTAAAAACGCGTATGACACTTGATTCGCACGAATCCGTTGAGAAATGGCCGAGATACGCCGTGTTACACTTTCGGACGATGAAGTCGTTCAATTCGTTCAAGAACTCTCACATCTCGGACATCCGCGAGTGTTTCGCGTCGAAAACGTGGTCCCCGTCTGTTTTAGACGCTAAAAACGCGTATGACACTTAATTCGCACGAATCCGTTGAGAAATGGCCGAGATACGCCGTGTTACACTTCCGGACGATGAATTCGTTCAATTCGTTCAAGAACTCTCGTATCTCGGACATCCGCGAGTGTTTCACGTCGAAAACTTGGTCCCCGTCTATTTTAGACGTTAAAAACGCGTATGACACTTGATTCGCACCAATCCGTCGGGAAATGGCCGAGATACGCCGTGTTACACTTCCGGACGATGAAATCTTGCTAGTTCTCACGTTTTGCAAGCGAAACGCACGATGCACCGCGTTTCGTTCAATTCGTTCAAGAACTCTCGTATCTTGGACATCCGCGAGTGTTTCGCGTCGAAAACGTGGTCCCCGTCTGTTTTAGACGCTAAAAACGCGTATGACACTTGATTCGCACGAATCCGTTGAGAAATGGCCGAGATACGCCGTGTTACACTTCCGGACGGTGAATTCGTTCAATTCGTTCAAGAACTCTCGTATCTCGGACATCCGCGAGTGTTTCGCGTCGAAAACGTGGTCCCTGTCTGTTTTAGACGCTAAAGACGCGCATGACACTTGATTCGCACGAATCCGTTGAGAAATAGCCGAGATACGCCGTGTTACATTTCCGGACGATGAATTCGTCCAATTCGTTGAAGAACTTTCGTATCTCGGACATCCGCGAGTGTTTCGCGTCGAAAACGTTGTCCCCGTCTGTTTTAGACGCTAAAAACGCGTATGACACTTGATTCGCACGAATCCGTTGAGAAATGGCCGAGATAGGCCGTGGTACACTTCCGGACGATGAAATCTTGCTAGTTCTCACGTTTTGAAAGCGAAACGCACGATTCACCGCGTTTCGTTCAATTGGTTCAAAAACTCTCGTATCTCAGACATACGCGAGTATTTCGCGTCGAAAACGCGGTCCCCGTCCGTTTTAGACGCTAAAAACGCGTATGACACTGGATTCACACGAATCCATGGAGAAATGGCCGAGATACGCCGTGTTACACTTCCGGACGATGAATTCGTTCAATTCGTTCAAGAACTCTCGTATCTCGGACATCCACGAGTGTTTCGCGTCGAAAACGTCGTCCCCGTCTGTTTTAGACTCTAAAAAAGCGTATGACACTTGTTTCGCACGAATCCGTTGAGAAATGGCAGAGATGCACCGTGTTACACTTCCGGACGATGAAATCTTGCTAGTTCTCACGTTTTTGCAAACGAAACACACGATGCACCGCGTTTCGTTCAATTCGTTCAAGAACTCTCGTATCTCGGACATCCGCGACTGTATCGCGTCGAAAACGTGGTCCCCGTCTGTTTTAGACGCTAAAAACGCGTATGACACTTGATTCGCACCAATCCGTTGAGAAATGGCCGAGATACGCCGTGTTACACTTCCGGACGATGAAATCTTGCTAGTTCTCACGTTTTGCAAGCAAAACGCACGGTGCACCGCGTTTCGTTCAATTCGTTCAAGAACTCTCGTATCTCGGACATCCGCGAGTGTTTCGCGTCGAAAACGTGGTCCCCGTCTGTTTTAGACGCTAAAAACGCGTATGACACTTGATTCGCACGAATCCGTTGAGAAATGGCCGAGATACGCCGTGTTACACTTCCGGAGATGAAATCATGCTAGTTCTCACGTTTTGCAAGCGAAACGCACGATGCACCGCGTTTCGTTCAATTCGTACAAGAACTCTCGTATCTTGGACATCCGCGAGTGTTTCGCGTCGAAAACGTGGTCCCCGTCTGTTTTAGACGCTAAAAACGCGTATGACACTTGATTCGCACGAATCCGTTGAGAAATGGCCGAGATACGCCGTGTTACACTTCCGGACGGTGAATTCGTTCAATTCGTTCAAGAACTCTCGTATCTCGGACATACGCGAGTGTTTCGCGTCGAAAACGTGGTCCCTGTCTGTTTTAGACGCTAAAGACGCGCATGACACTTGATTCGCACGAATCCGTTGAGAAATGGCCGAGATAGGCCGTGGTACACTTCCGGACGATGAAATCTTGCTAGTTCTCACGTTTTGAAAGCGAAACGCACGATTCACCGCGTTTCGTTCAATTGGTTCAAAAACTCTCGTATCTCAGACATACGCGAGTATTTCGCGTCGAAAACGCGGTCCCCGTCCGTTTTAGACGCTAAAAACGCGTATGACACTGGATTCACACGAATCCATGGAGAAATGGCCGAGATACGCCGTGTTACACTTCCGGACGATGAATTCGTTCAATTCGTTCAAGAACTCTCGTATCCCGGACATCCACGAGTGTTTCGCGTCGAAAACGTCGTCCCCGTCTGTTTTAGACTCTAAAAAAGCGTATGACACTTGTTTCGCACGAATCCGTTGAGAAATGGCAGAGATGCACCGTGTTACACTTCCGGACGATGAAATCTTGCTAGTTCTCACGTTTTTGCAAGCGAAACACACGATGCACCGCGTTTCGTTCAATTCGTTCAAGAACTCTCGTATCTCGGACATCCGCGACTGTATCGCGTCGAAAACGTGGTCCCCGTCTGTTTTAGACGCTAAAAACGCGTATGACACTTGATTCGCACCAATCCGTTGAGAAATGGCCGAGATACGCCGTGTTACACTTCCGGACGATGAAATCTTGCTAGTTCTCACGTTTTGCAAGCGAAACGCACGATGCACCGCGTTTCGTTCAATTCGATCAAGAACTCTCGTATCTCGGACATCCGCGAGTTTTTCGCGTCGAAAACGTGGTCCCCGTGCGTTTTAGACGCTAAAAACGCGTATGACACTTGATTCGCACGAATCCGTTGAGAAATGGCCGAGATACGCCGTGTTACACTTTCGGACGATGAAGTCGTTCAATTCGTCCAAGAACTCTCGTATCTCGGACATCCACGAGTGTTTCGCGTCGAAAACGACGTCCCCGTCTGTTTTAGACTCTAAAAAAGCGTATTGTTAGGTTGTAGCCACCACTAGATTTAAGCATTTCTGTGTTAGGTCTAAGCCACCACTATTTTTATAGCTATCCGTTAGGGCAAGCCCTTCATCTTGCGTAAATAACTTAAGTTTCAAGACAACGAAGCTTTGTGCCAATGGTGATGTCACCATATGCACCGCGTGCCTACGTGACCGACGCTAAGGGTTTTTCCCCCACTAGACAGCACCTAGAAAACGCCCAAATCTGGGCCCGACACTCTAAGAAATACCATCGAGCAAGCAACATCGTAACGCTGCTCGATACTCCGCTCAATCACTTAGTTCATTTTGCAAACTGTACGCTATTTCTAATAAACCTTAAGTTGTGCTTGTGAGAAGAGGAGTGAATACCGAGACTATCACCCCACACCTTCCCAACGCGGCATAACAGAGGACATTTTTATGGTGGCAGCGGCGGGATAGCTGCAAGTTGGCAAAAGGAAATCCGAGGAAATCCACGAAACTAAGAGAGATGCAGTTCGCAACTCGGTGAGTAAATGTCTTTTACTACCTACCGAACTTGCGAAGATAGAGTCGACATTACAACAGATACTAGTGAAGAAAAGTCTATTGAAGATTCAGAAATATTAGAAATTTCGCAAAGAAAATACAACTTAAAAATGAGTAATTTGAAAACTGAGTCAAAACCGAGCACTTCAGTCGAGGCTGAAAACGTTCCAGTAGAAGCCAGTGTAGCAGATCAAATAAATAAGCTTGAAACAGAACTAGCAAAATTACGCTTAAAAAGGCAGCGCGCTAGTGCACCTCCGAGAGATAGCGGCGACGAAACGCATTCGGAAGGTGATACAGAAGCATCTTCTTCGAGGAAAACTCTCATGCGGTATACCAAGGAAGCGCGAGAAGCCGTAGATATGATTCGCGACTTCGACGGTTACAACAGACCAGTAGAAAAGTTTATTCGCGAAATCAAGGAAATGAAACAGCTCATTTTAGACGAGCGCATCTATTTAAATATGATATGTAGTCATAAACTAAAGGGAGACGCAGGAGTATTAGTGGATCAAAGGGATTTAATTAGTTTGGAAGATTTATATGAGGCATTATTGACAGAATATTCATTAACAAAAAGCTACGATCTCCTGATACAAGAAAGGAACAATTTGAAACAGGGCAGGCGAGACGTGCGCGAATATACTAGACGATTTAATCTTCTACACCGGGATATTAAGAGAGCCATAAGTACAAATACAAAACTATCGGTATCTGAGCGAAATGCAGTTGCAAGAGCAGAAGAGTTAAATACGATCCCGATATATATAAGAAATCTGAACGATGCACTTTATAAGGATATTTTACATCAAAGTCCTCACACGTTACTAGAAGCACAACGATTAGCTTACGAACAGCAACGCAACGACGAGTTGAGAACAAGATCAAATTATTATAATGCACCAAGACGCGTAGAAACGCATAGTAGAAACGCGACTCTACCGACGAAGCTTCCTATCACGTCAACATTCTCCAAGCCTGTTATTAGAAGCGAAAATTCATCACCGTTTGTTCCAACGTGTTTTAAATGTAATAAGCAAGGACATTACGCAAAAGATTGTAGATCGGAAAATTTTCCCTTGCGACCGATAAGCAAACCTCCAAACATAAAATTCTTAAACTCGGACGAGATTCCAGTAGACAGCTCGCAATTGCAATCCGATTGGGAAGAAACGGAGAACCAAGACGCTTCCTCCTCGATACTGGAGCAAGTTTAAATTTAATCAAACAATCAAAGTCTGCCGGATTACCAACGCGAGCGCGAAATAATAAATTCTATGGCATCACGAGTGAGCCGTTAATTAGTCATCGCGAAGCTCGCATGGATATCGGAGACAGGCAACATGTGCTAGTTATCGTGCCAGACGATTTTCCAATAGAAGAAGACGGTCTTCTCGGAATGCCGTTCCTGCATGCCGAAGGAGCGATAATAGATACAAGTAAGCAAACGATCGAGCTAACGAAAACCCTGCATCGGATACTTAAAGTAAACTCGAAACCCTTAAGGACCGAGGTTCTAAAGGAAAACTCGAGGCTTAGCCATTTGCTCGATGCGAACGAAAAAGATAAATTGTCGAGTGTAATAGAAGATTTCGATGATATTTACACATTGCCCGGCGACAATCTGCCAAGTACCACGTTGGTAAAACATAGCATACCTGTGACTGACTCAGTACCGGTGTACGTGAAGCAATTCAGGTATCCCCCAGGACATCTGGATGTAATTACCGAAAAGGTAAGGGATATGAAGGAAAAAGGAATCGTGAGCGATTCTACTTCCCCCTACAATTCACCGTTATGGGTTGTGCCGAAAAAGGCGGATGCAAGCGGTAAGAAAAAATGGAGAGTTGTTGTTGACTTCCGAGGATTAAACAACAAAACTTTGCACGATGCTTATCCACTGCCAAATATAGAGGAAATTTTAGACCAGTTAGGGCGAGCTCGATGGTTTAGTGCTTTCGACTTGGCAAGTGGTTTCCATCAAATAGAGATGAAAGAAGAGGACAAACAGAAAACGGCGTTTTCTACACCCGCAGGACACTTCGAGTATAACCGAATGCCATTTGGACTCAAGAATGCGCCTGCAACGTTTCAGAGAATGATGGATCAAGCATTGAAAGGATTAATAGGAAAAATATGTTTTGTCTACTTAGATGATATAGTTGTGTTTGCGGAAACTCTCGATGAACACCGCGATAAACTAAGGATATTATTTCAACGACTTCGAGAAGTAGGTTTGAAATTGCAACCAGATAAATGTGAGTATTTAAAACCAGAGTTACAATATTTAGGTCACTTAATTACCAAAGACGGCGTGAAACCAAATCCGGAAAAGTTAAAAGCTGTTAAAGAATTTCCAGTTCCTAAAGACAAAAAGAATATAAAGCAATTCTTAGGGTTGGCCGGATATTATAGAAGATTTATTAAGGACTTTTCAAAGATATCTAAACCAATGAACAATTTATTGAAAAAGGAAGCAAAATTTGAATGGAACACATCGCAACAGCAAGCATTTGAAAAACTCAAGAACGAACTTCTCAGCGATAATGTTTTGGCTTATCCCAATTTTTCTAAGGAATTTATTCTAGCAACAGACGCATCTGGCGAAGCGTTGGGGGCTGTCTTGGCTCAGAAAGACGAGAAGGGTCACGAGAGGCCGGTTAGTTTCGCAAGCAGGACACTTAACGCAGCGGAACAAAATTACTCGACGACTGATCGAGAAACACTGGCGATCGTATGGAGCTTGAAACATTTTCGACCTTATCTGTACGGACGAAAATTTAAGATTTTAACAGATCATCAACCATTGCGGTGGTTAGCGAATTGTAAGAAGCCTAGTGCCATGCAAATGCGGTGGCGAATTGTATTGGAAGAATACGATTATGAAATAATTTACAAGAAAGGGTGTTTAAATGCGAATGCCGACGCGCTTAGTAGAAATCCGGTAATGATTGCAAGAACTAATAGGGTACCATGGAGGAAAACGGTAGTTTTCGCAAGTCAACCAGCAGTTGACAGTACCTTAATTAATTTCAATTTGGGCGAACGAAATTCTTTAGAGTTCTCCGAGGACAACACTATCGAAATCACTCGCGAAAGTTTCTCCCACGATAAGATTCGCGAATCTTTGGAAGAAACTCGAGATTTAGTTTTAGCAGAAGAGATTAATTCGATTACTATGGATTATTCAACGTTAACGAATTTAGCGCTGGTCGATAAGCGCACCTTAAAAGAAATCATACTGAGTACACTGTATGATCCTTCTATACATTTGACGCTATTAGAAAGAGAGGTTAGAACGCCTGAGACAGAGACGGAAAAATTAGAAATTATGAGACAAGCGCATGACACTCTTCTAGGTGGACACGCAGGAATAAAAAGCACTATTGAGAAGATACTTCGGTCTTACACATGGAACGGTTTATATAAAGACGTAACACAATACGTGAACACGTGCACCATTTGTCAAGAGAATAAAATCGTTAGAAGGCCGACAAGAAGCCCTTTAGTCATTACAGACACTCCGAGGAGTTTCAATGACAAAGTTGCAATCGACGTAGTCGGACCGTTACCTGAGGATAAGCATGGCAATAAATATATTTTGACTATGCAGGATCAGCTGACGAAATATTTAGAAGGAAAACCGATGGCCGATCAAAAGGCAGAAACAATAGCACAAGGTCTGCTCGATACTTGGATACTGCGGTATGGAGCGCCGAAGACCATTCTTACGGACCAGGGGGCAAATTTTATGAGTAAAACTATGGAACACCTTACGGAAATGATGCAAATAGACTTGATCCATACTACTGCATTTAGACCCGAATCAAACGGATCATTGGAGCGAGCTCATGCAGTTCTTAAGGATTTTTTGAAGAGTCAACTTGCCATCACGGAAGAAAAAGGAGATTGGAGCCGATTACTGCAAGCAGCAATATATACGTACAATTCCACCATTCATTCGGCAACACATGTAACTCCATTCGAATTGGCGTTTGGAAGAGAACCGCCAGAATTAGAGCAGCTACAGAATGAAAACGGACTTACGTATACAGATTTCGTAGAGGGTTTTAAGTCCCATCTGGACAGACTTTGGAGTCGGGCTTCAATTGCATTACAAGAAGCGAAAACAAAAACTAAATTACATTTTGATAAAACTATTAAACCATTAGTATTAGAACCAGGCGATTGGGTATGGTTAAAAAATCAAGGTAGAGATAGACTTAGCGGATTAAGTATTCCATGGTTAGGACCATATCAAGTAAAATCATTATCTGGAGACGTAAACGCAATAATTAACATAAAGGGAAAGGAACAATTAGTCCATCTAAACCGTTTGAAATATGCTAACATGTCTTCTGTTTTAGATCCGTAGCCACTGCGTGGCTAGTATTCACATTTATATTATACCAGACAAATGGGGAGCAAATCGTCGTTACACCCATGAAAAATGTACCAAATTTACACTTCGATGCGATGGGTACCACGAGAATCTATCATCGAATTTGGAAAACTATTCTCGCTTACGACCTAAGAGATATCAAAAGCATGGAGGATCGCATTACTGAAGCACTGGGCTCCCGAGTGCTAAACATCCCGCACGATCTCACGACGATTAATACTATTAATAATATTAAGGGCCGATTTAATAGATTTAGTAAAGAAAAACGCACTATAGTAGCTAGTTTAGGATATGTCAGTAGCGTAAGGAACCGTGTTAAGAAAGCATAGTTGAATCCCATTGGGGATCTAGCAAACCTGTTATACAGAACTTTGAGTCAAACAGATGCAGAATATTACAACAAAGAGATAGATAAACTATACGCAGACAACAAACGATTAAGTACAATAATATCAAACGAAACGACAATTGTAAAGGGCGTTATTAAGAACATTGACAGCTTTCAGACTAAAATCTTCACGTATTTGTACCAACATAAGAATTGGACAATATTTCAAGCTTTTGCTATAATCATTACAGTAATTGTATTTCTTTGGGGAATTGCAAAATTTAGACTTTGAAAGATCATATCATGCTACTTTGGCAGTAAATATACAAATTGCTTCAATACGGGAGGTACACAGAATTATACAAACCATACATTGACAGCTGACAATACACCTGAGATAGCTCCGAACCATCATTGATATTTAGAAATTCAATAGTTGAAGCACCTCCGAGTTATGCTACAATTATTAGCCATAAGCGAAGTAGACGTGTAAGACTCCAGCCAATATAGTGTATTCTAAAAATTATCCATATGATGTAAGGATAATTTTAAAATAAGGGAGGGGGTGTTAGGTTGTAGCCACCACTAGATTTAAGCATTTCTGTGTTAGGTCTAAGCCACCACTATTTTTATAGCTATCCGTTAGGGCAAGCCCTTCATCTTGCGTAAATAACTTAAGTTTCAAGACAACGAAGCTTTGTGCCAATGGTGATGTCACCATATGCACCGCGTGCCTACGTGACCGACGCTAAGGGTTTTTCCCCCACTAGACAGCACCTAAAAAACGCCCAAATCTGGGCCCGACACTCTAAGAAATACCATCGAGCAAGCAACATCGTAACGCTGCTCGATACTCCGCTCAATCACTTAGTTCATTTTGCAAACTGTACGCTATTTCTAATAAACCTTAAGTTGTGCTTGTGAGAAGAGGAGTGAATACCGAGACTATCACCCCACACCTTCCCAACGCGGCATAACAGAGGACATTTTTATGGTGGCAGCGGCGGGATAGCTGCAAGTTGGCAAAAGGAAATCCGAGGAAATCCACGAAACTAAGAGAGATGCAGTTCGCAACTCGGTGAGTAAATGTCTTTTACTACCTACCGAACTTGCGAAGATAGAGTCGACATTACAACAGATACTAGTGAAGAAAAGTCTATTGAAGATTCAGAAATATTAGAAATTTCGCAAAGAAAATACAACTTAAAAATGAGTAATTTGAAAACTGAGTCAAAACCGAGCACTTCAGTCGAGGCTGAAAACGTTCCAGTAGAAGCCAGTGTAGCAGATCAAATAAATAAGCTTGAAACAGAACTAGCAAAATTACGCTTAAAAAGGCAGCGCGCTAGTGCACCTCCGAGAGATAGCGGCGACGAAACGCATTCGGAAGGTGATACAGAAGCATCTTCTTCGAGGAAAACTCTCATGCGGTATACCAAGGAAGCGCGAGAAGCCGTAGATATGATTCGCGACTTCGACGGTTACAACAGACCAGTAGAAAAGTTTATTCGCGAAATCAAGGAAATGAAACAGCTCATTTTAGACGAGCGCATCTATTTAAATATGATATGTAGTCATAAACTAAAGGGAGACGCAGGAGTATTAGTGGATCAAAGGGATTTAATTAGTTTGGAAGATTTATATGAGGCATTATTGACAGAATATTCATTAACAAAAAGCTACGATCTCCTGATACAAGAAAGGAACAATTTGAAACAGGGCAGGCGAGACGTGCGCGAATATACTAGACGATTTAATCTTCTACACCGGGATATTAAGAGAGCCATAAGTACAAATACAAAACTATCGGTATCTGAGCGAAATGCAGTTGCAAGAGCAGAAGAGTTAAATACGATCCCGATATATATAAGAAATCTGAACGATGCACTTTATAAGGATATTTTACATCAAAGTCCTCACACGTTACTAGAAGCACAACGATTAGCTTACGAACAGCAACGCAACGACGAGTTGAGAACAAGATCAAATTATTATAATGCACCAAGACGCGTAGAAACGCATAGTAGAAACGCGACTCTACCGACGAAGCTTCCTATCACGTCAACATTCTCCAAGCCTGTTATTAGAAGCGAAAATTCATCACCGTTTGTTCCAACGTGTTTTAAATGTAATAAGCAAGGACATTACGCAAAAGATTGTAGATCGGAAAATTTTCCCTTGCGACCGATAAGCAAACCTCCAAACATAAAATTCTTAAACTCGGACGAGATTCCAGTAGACAGCTCGCAATTGCAATCCGATTGGGAAGAAACGGAGAACCAAGACGCTTCCTCCTCGATACTGGAGCAAGTTTAAATTTAATCAAACAATCAAAGTCTGCCGGATTACCAACGCGAGCGCGAAATAATAAATTCTATGGCATCACGAGTGAGCCGTTAATTAGTCATCGCGAAGCTCGCATGGATATCGGAGACAGGCAACATGTGCTAGTTATCGTGCCAGACGATTTTCCAATAGAAGAAGACGGTCTTCTCGGAATGCCGTTCCTGCATGCCGAAGGAGCGATAATAGATACAAGTAAGCAAACGATCGAGCTAACGAAAACCCTGCATCGGATACTTAAAGTAAACTCGAAACCCTTAAGGACCGAGGTTCTAAAGGAAAACTCGAGGCTTAGCCATTTGCTCGATGCGAACGAAAAAGATAAATTGTCGAGTGTAATAGAAGATTTCGATGATATTTACACATTGCCCGGCGACAATCTGCCAAGTACCACGTTGGTAAAACATAGCATACCTGTGACTGACTCAGTACCGGTGTACGTGAAGCAATTCAGGTATCCCCCAGGACATCTGGATGTAATTACCGAAAAGGTAAGGGATATGAAGGAAAAAGGAATCGTGAGCGATTCTACTTCCCCCTACAATTCACCGTTATGGGTTGTGCCGAAAAAGGCGGATGCAAGCGGTAAGAAAAAATGGAGAGTTGTTGTTGACTTCCGAGGATTAAACAACAAAACTTTGCACGATGCTTATCCACTGCCAAATATAGAGGAAATTTTAGACCAGTTAGGGCGAGCTCGATGGTTTAGTGCTTTCGACTTGGCAAGTGGTTTCCATCAAATAGAGATGAAAGAAGAGGACAAACAGAAAACGGCGTTTTCTACACCCGCAGGACACTTCGAGTATAACCGAATGCCATTTGGACTCAAGAATGCGCCTGCAACGTTTCAGAGAATGATGGATCAAGCATTGAAAGGATTAATAGGAAAAATATGTTTTGTCTACTTAGATGATATAGTTGTGTTTGCGGAAACTCTCGATGAACACCGCGATAAACTAAGGATATTATTTCAACGACTTCGAGAAGTAGGTTTGAAATTGCAACCAGATAAATGTGAGTATTTAAAACCAGAGTTACAATATTTAGGTCACTTAATTACCAAAGACGGCGTGAAACCAAATCCGGAAAAGTTAAAAGCTGTTAAAGAATTTCCAGTTCCTAAAGACAAAAAGAATATAAAGCAATTCTTAGGGTTGGCCGGATATTATAGAAGATTTATTAAGGACTTTTCAAAGATATCTAAACCAATGAACAATTTATTGAAAAAGGAAGCAAAATTTGAATGGAACACATCGCAACAGCAAGCATTTGAAAAACTCAAGAACGAACTTCTCAGCGATAATGTTTTGGCTTATCCCAATTTTTCTAAGGAATTTATTCTAGCAACAGACGCATCTGGCGAAGCGTTGGGGGCTGTCTTGGCTCAGAAAGACGAGAAGGGTCACGAGAGGCCGGTTAGTTTCGCAAGCAGGACACTTAACGCAGCGGAACAAAATTACTCGACGACTGATCGAGAAACACTGGCGATCGTATGGAGCTTGAAACATTTTCGACCTTATCTGTACGGACGAAAATTTAAGATTTTAACAGATCATCAACCATTGCGGTGGTTAGCGAATTGTAAGAAGCCTAGTGCCATGCAAATGCGGTGGCGAATTGTATTGGAAGAATACGATTATGAAATAATTTACAAGAAAGGGTGTTTAAATGCGAATGCCGACGCGCTTAGTAGAAATCCGGTAATGATTGCAAGAACTAATAGGGTACCATGGAGGAAAACGGTAGTTTTCGCAAGTCAACCAGCAGTTGACAGTACCTTAATTAATTTCAATTTGGGCGAACGAAATTCTTTAGAGTTCTCCGAGGACAACACTATCGAAATCACTCGCGAAAGTTTCTCCCACGATAAGATTCGCGAATCTTTGGAAGAAACTCGAGATTTAGTTTTAGCAGAAGAGATTAATTCGATTACTATGGATTATTCAACGTTAACGAATTTAGCGCTGGTCGATAAGCGCACCTTAAAAGAAATCATACTGAGTACACTGTATGATCCTTCTATACATTTGACGCTATTAGAAAGAGAGGTTAGAACGCCTGAGACAGAGACGGAAAAATTAGAAATTATGAGACAAGCGCATGACACTCTTCTAGGTGGACACGCAGGAATAAAAAGCACTATTGAGAAGATACTTCGGTCTTACACATGGAACGGTTTATATAAAGACGTAACACAATACGTGAACACGTGCACCATTTGTCAAGAGAATAAAATCGTTAGAAGGCCGACAAGAAGCCCTTTAGTCATTACAGACACTCCGAGGAGTTTCAATGACAAAGTTGCAATCGACGTAGTCGGACCGTTACCTGAGGATAAGCATGGCAATAAATATATTTTGACTATGCAGGATCAGCTGACGAAATATTTAGAAGGAAAACCGATGGCCGATCAAAAGGCAGAAACAATAGCACAAGGTCTGCTCGATACTTGGATACTGCGGTATGGAGCGCCGAAGACCATTCTTACGGACCAGGGGGCAAATTTTATGAGTAAAACTATGGAACACCTTACGGAAATGATGCAAATAGACTTGATCCATACTACTGCATTTAGACCCGAATCAAACGGATCATTGGAGCGAGCTCATGCAGTTCTTAAGGATTTTTTGAAGAGTCAACTTGCCATCACGGAAGAAAAAGGAGATTGGAGCCGATTACTGCAAGCAGCAATATATACGTACAATTCCACCATTCATTCGGCAACACATGTAACTCCATTCGAATTGGCGTTTGGAAGAGAACCGCCAGAATTAGAGCAGCTACAGAATGAAAACGGACTTACGTATACAGATTTCGTAGAGGGTTTTAAGTCCCATCTGGACAGACTTTGGAGTCGGGCTTCAATTGCATTACAAGAAGCGAAAACAAAAACTAAATTACATTTTGATAAAACTATTAAACCATTAGTATTAGAACCAGGCGATTGGGTATGGTTAAAAAATCAAGGTAGAGATAGACTTAGCGGATTAAGTATTCCATGGTTAGGACCATATCAAGTAAAATCATTATCTGGAGACGTAAACGCAATAATTAACATAAAGGGAAAGGAACAATTAGTCCATCTAAACCGTTTGAAATATGCTAACATGTCTTCTGTTTTAGATCCGTAGCCACTGCGTGGCTAGTATTCACATTTATATTATACCAGACAAATGGGGAGCAAATCGTCGTTACACCCATGAAAAATGTACCAAATTTACACTTCGATGCGATGGGTACCACGAGAATCTATCATCGAATTTGGAAAACTATTCTCGCTTACGACCTAAGAGATATCAAAAGCATGGAGGATCGCATTACTGAAGCACTGGGCTCCCGAGTGCTAAACATCCCGCACGATCTCACGACGATTAATACTATTAATAATATTAAGGGCCGATTTAATAGATTTAGTAAAGAAAAACGCACTATAGTAGCTAGTTTAGGATATGTCAGTAGCGTAAGGAACCGTGTTAAGAAAGCATAGTTGAATCCCATTGGGGATCTAGCAAACCTGTTATACAGAACTTTGAGTCAAACAGATGCAGAATATTACAACAAAGAGATAGATAAACTATACGCAGACAACAAACGATTAAGTACAATAATATCAAACGAAACGACAATTGTAAAGGGCGTTATTAAGAACATTGACAGCTTTCAGACTAAAATCTTCACGTATTTGTACCAACATAAGAATTGGACAATATTTCAAGCTTTTGCTATAATCATTACAGTAATTGTATTTCTTTGGGGAATTGCAAAATTTAGACTTTGAAAGATCATATCATGCTACTTTGGCAGTAAATATACAAATTGCTTCAATACGGGAGGTACACAGAATTATACAAACCATACATTGACAGCTGACAATACACCTGAGATAGCTCCGAACCATCATTGATATTTAGAAATTCAATAGTTGAAGCACCTCCGAGTTATGCTACAATTATTAGCCATAAGCGAAGTAGACGTGTAAGACTCCAGCCAATATAGTGTATTCTAAAAATTATCCATATGATGTAAGGATAATTTTAAAATAAGGGAGGGGGTGTTAGGTTGTAGCCACCACTAGATTTAAGCATTTCTGTGTTAGGTCTAAGCCACCACTATTTTTATAGCTATCCGTTAGGGCAAGCCCTTCATCTTGCGTAAATAACTTAAGTTTCAAGACAACGAAGCTTTGTGCCAATGGTGATGTCACCATATGCACCGCGTGCCTACGTGACCGACGCTAAGGGTTTTTCCCCCACTAGACAGCACCTAAAAAACGCCCAAATCTGGGCCCGACACTCTAAGAAATACCATCGAGCAAGCAACATCGTAACGCTGCTCGATACTCCGCTCAATCACTTAGTTCATTTTGCAAACTGTACGCTATTTCTAATAAACCTTAAGTTGTGCTTGTGAGAAGAGGAGTGAATACCGAGACTATCACCCCACACCTTCCCAACGCGGCATAACAGAGGACATTTTTATGGTGGCAGCGGCGGGATAGCTGCAAGTTGGCAAAAGGAAATCCGAGGAAATCCACGAAACTAAGAGAGATGCAGTTCGCAACTCGGTGAGTAAATGTCTTTTACTACCTACCGAACTTGCGAAGATAGAGTCGACATTACAACAGATACTAGTGAAGAAAAGTCTATTGAAGATTCAGAAATATTAGAAATTTCGCAAAGAAAATACAACTTAAAAATGAGTAATTTGAAAACTGAGTCAAAACCGAGCACTTCAGTCGAGGCTGAAAACGTTCCAGTAGAAGCCAGTGTAGCAGATCAAATAAATAAGCTTGAAACAGAACTAGCAAAATTACGCTTAAAAAGGCAGCGCGCTAGTGCACCTCCGAGAGATAGCGGCGACGAAACGCATTCGGAAGGTGATACAGAAGCATCTTCTTCGAGGAAAACTCTCATGCGGTATACCAAGGAAGCGCGAGAAGCCGTAGATATGATTCGCGACTTCGACGGTTACAACAGACCAGTAGAAAAGTTTATTCGCGAAATCAAGGAAATGAAACAGCTCATTTTAGACGAGCGCATCTATTTAAATATGATATGTAGTCATAAACTAAAGGGAGACGCAGGAGTATTAGTGGATCAAAGGGATTTAATTAGTTTGGAAGATTTATATGAGGCATTATTGACAGAATATTCATTAACAAAAAGCTACGATCTCCTGATACAAGAAAGGAACAATTTGAAACAGGGCAGGCGAGACGTGCGCGAATATACTAGACGATTTAATCTTCTACACCGGGATATTAAGAGAGCCATAAGTACAAATACAAAACTATCGGTATCTGAGCGAAATGCAGTTGCAAGAGCAGAAGAGTTAAATACGATCCCGATATATATAAGAAATCTGAACGATGCACTTTATAAGGATATTTTACATCAAAGTCCTCACACGTTACTAGAAGCACAACGATTAGCTTACGAACAGCAACGCAACGACGAGTTGAGAACAAGATCAAATTATTATAATGCACCAAGACGCGTAGAAACGCATAGTAGAAACGCGACTCTACCGACGAAGCTTCCTATCACGTCAACATTCTCCAAGCCTGTTATTAGAAGCGAAAATTCATCACCGTTTGTTCCAACGTGTTTTAAATGTAATAAGCAAGGACATTACGCAAAAGATTGTAGATCGGAAAATTTTCCCTTGCGACCGATAAGCAAACCTCCAAACATAAAATTCTTAAACTCGGACGAGATTCCAGTAGACAGCTCGCAATTGCAATCCGATTGGGAAGAAACGGAGAACCAAGACGCTTCCTCCTCGATACTGGAGCAAGTTTAAATTTAATCAAACAATCAAAGTCTGCCGGATTACCAACGCGAGCGCGAAATAATAAATTCTATGGCATCACGAGTGAGCCGTTAATTAGTCATCGCGAAGCTCGCATGGATATCGGAGACAGGCAACATGTGCTAGTTATCGTGCCAGACGATTTTCCAATAGAAGAAGACGGTCTTCTCGGAATGCCGTTCCTGCATGCCGAAGGAGCGATAATAGATACAAGTAAGCAAACGATCGAGCTAACGAAAACCCTGCATCGGATACTTAAAGTAAACTCGAAACCCTTAAGGACCGAGGTTCTAAAGGAAAACTCGAGGCTTAGCCATTTGCTCGATGCGAACGAAAAAGATAAATTGTCGAGTGTAATAGAAGATTTCGATGATATTTACACATTGCCCGGCGACAATCTGCCAAGTACCACGTTGGTAAAACATAGCATACCTGTGACTGACTCAGTACCGGTGTACGTGAAGCAATTCAGGTATCCCCCAGGACATCTGGATGTAATTACCGAAAAGGTAAGGGATATGAAGGAAAAAGGAATCGTGAGCGATTCTACTTCCCCCTACAATTCACCGTTATGGGTTGTGCCGAAAAAGGCGGATGCAAGCGGTAAGAAAAAATGGAGAGTTGTTGTTGACTTCCGAGGATTAAACAACAAAACTTTGCACGATGCTTATCCACTGCCAAATATAGAGGAAATTTTAGACCAGTTAGGGCGAGCTCGATGGTTTAGTGCTTTCGACTTGGCAAGTGGTTTCCATCAAATAGAGATGAAAGAAGAGGACAAACAGAAAACGGCGTTTTCTACACCCGCAGGACACTTCGAGTATAACCGAATGCCATTTGGACTCAAGAATGCGCCTGCAACGTTTCAGAGAATGATGGATCAAGCATTGAAAGGATTAATAGGAAAAATATGTTTTGTCTACTTAGATGATATAGTTGTGTTTGCGGAAACTCTCGATGAACACCGCGATAAACTAAGGATATTATTTCAACGACTTCGAGAAGTAGGTTTGAAATTGCAACCAGATAAATGTGAGTATTTAAAACCAGAGTTACAATATTTAGGTCACTTAATTACCAAAGACGGCGTGAAACCAAATCCGGAAAAGTTAAAAGCTGTTAAAGAATTTCCAGTTCCTAAAGACAAAAAGAATATAAAGCAATTCTTAGGGTTGGCCGGATATTATAGAAGATTTATTAAGGACTTTTCAAAGATATCTAAACCAATGAACAATTTATTGAAAAAGGAAGCAAAATTTGAATGGAACACATCGCAACAGCAAGCATTTGAAAAACTCAAGAACGAACTTCTCAGCGATAATGTTTTGGCTTATCCCAATTTTTCTAAGGAATTTATTCTAGCAACAGACGCATCTGGCGAAGCGTTGGGGGCTGTCTTGGCTCAGAAAGACGAGAAGGGTCACGAGAGGCCGGTTAGTTTCGCAAGCAGGACACTTAACGCAGCGGAACAAAATTACTCGACGACTGATCGAGAAACACTGGCGATCGTATGGAGCTTGAAACATTTTCGACCTTATCTGTACGGACGAAAATTTAAGATTTTAACAGATCATCAACCATTGCGGTGGTTAGCGAATTGTAAGAAGCCTAGTGCCATGCAAATGCGGTGGCGAATTGTATTGGAAGAATACGATTATGAAATAATTTACAAGAAAGGGTGTTTAAATGCGAATGCCGACGCGCTTAGTAGAAATCCGGTAATGATTGCAAGAACTAATAGGGTACCATGGAGGAAAACGGTAGTTTTCGCAAGTCAACCAGCAGTTGACAGTACCTTAATTAATTTCAATTTGGGCGAACGAAATTCTTTAGAGTTCTCCGAGGACAACACTATCGAAATCACTCGCGAAAGTTTCTCCCACGATAAGATTCGCGAATCTTTGGAAGAAACTCGAGATTTAGTTTTAGCAGAAGAGATTAATTCGATTACTATGGATTATTCAACGTTAACGAATTTAGCGCTGGTCGATAAGCGCACCTTAAAAGAAATCATACTGAGTACACTGTATGATCCTTCTATACATTTGACGCTATTAGAAAGAGAGGTTAGAACGCCTGAGACAGAGACGGAAAAATTAGAAATTATGAGACAAGCGCATGACACTCTTCTAGGTGGACACGCAGGAATAAAAAGCACTATTGAGAAGATACTTCGGTCTTACACATGGAACGGTTTATATAAAGACGTAACACAATACGTGAACACGTGCACCATTTGTCAAGAGAATAAAATCGTTAGAAGGCCGACAAGAAGCCCTTTAGTCATTACAGACACTCCGAGGAGTTTCAATGACAAAGTTGCAATCGACGTAGTCGGACCGTTACCTGAGGATAAGCATGGCAATAAATATATTTTGACTATGCAGGATCAGCTGACGAAATATTTAGAAGGAAAACCGATGGCCGATCAAAAGGCAGAAACAATAGCACAAGGTCTGCTCGATACTTGGATACTGCGGTATGGAGCGCCGAAGACCATTCTTACGGACCAGGGGGCAAATTTTATGAGTAAAACTATGGAACACCTTACGGAAATGATGCAAATAGACTTGATCCATACTACTGCATTTAGACCCGAATCAAACGGATCATTGGAGCGAGCTCATGCAGTTCTTAAGGATTTTTTGAAGAGTCAACTTGCCATCACGGAAGAAAAAGGAGATTGGAGCCGATTACTGCAAGCAGCAATATATACGTACAATTCCACCATTCATTCGGCAACACATGTAACTCCATTCGAATTGGCGTTTGGAAGAGAACCGCCAGAATTAGAGCAGCTACAGAATGAAAACGGACTTACGTATACAGATTTCGTAGAGGGTTTTAAGTCCCATCTGGACAGACTTTGGAGTCGGGCTTCAATTGCATTACAAGAAGCGAAAACAAAAACTAAATTACATTTTGATAAAACTATTAAACCATTAGTATTAGAACCAGGCGATTGGGTATGGTTAAAAAATCAAGGTAGAGATAGACTTAGCGGATTAAGTATTCCATGGTTAGGACCATATCAAGTAAAATCATTATCTGGAGACGTAAACGCAATAATTAACATAAAGGGAAAGGAACAATTAGTCCATCTAAACCGTTTGAAATATGCTAACATGTCTTCTGTTTTAGATCCGTAGCCACTGCGTGGCTAGTATTCACATTTATATTATACCAGACAAATGGGGAGCAAATCGTCGTTACACCCATGAAAAATGTACCAAATTTACACTTCGATGCGATGGGTACCACGAGAATCTATCATCGAATTTGGAAAACTATTCTCGCTTACGACCTAAGAGATATCAAAAGCATGGAGGATCGCATTACTGAAGCACTGGGCTCCCGAGTGCTAAACATCCCGCACGATCTCACGACGATTAATACTATTAATAATATTAAGGGCCGATTTAATAGATTTAGTAAAGAAAAACGCACTATAGTAGCTAGTTTAGGATATGTCAGTAGCGTAAGGAACCGTGTTAAGAAAGCATAGTTGAATCCCATTGGGGATCTAGCAAACCTGTTATACAGAACTTTGAGTCAAACAGATGCAGAATATTACAACAAAGAGATAGATAAACTATACGCAGACAACAAACGATTAAGTACAATAATATCAAACGAAACGACAATTGTAAAGGGCGTTATTAAGAACATTGACAGCTTTCAGACTAAAATCTTCACGTATTTGTACCAACATAAGAATTGGACAATATTTCAAGCTTTTGCTATAATCATTACAGTAATTGTATTTCTTTGGGGAATTGCAAAATTTAGACTTTGAAAGATCATATCATGCTACTTTGGCAGTAAATATACAAATTGCTTCAATACGGGAGGTACACAGAATTATACAAACCATACATTGACAGCTGACAATACACCTGAGATAGCTCCGAACCATCATTGATATTTAGAAATTCAATAGTTGAAGCACCTCCGAGTTATGCTACAATTATTAGCCATAAGCGAAGTAGACGTGTAAGACTCCAGCCAATATAGTGTATTCTAAAAATTATCCATATGATGTAAGGATAATTTTAAAATAAGGGAGGGGGTGTTAGGTTGTAGCCACCACTAGATTTAAGCATTTCTGTGTTAGGTCTAAGCCACCACTATTTTTATAGCTATCCGTTAGGGCAAGCCCTTCATCTTGCGTAAATAACTTAAGTTTCAAGACAACGAAGCTTTGTGCCAATGGTGATGTCACCATATGCACCGCGTGCCTACGTGACCGACGCTAAGGGTTTTTCCCCCACTAGACAGCACCTAAAAAACGCCCAAATCTGGGCCCGACACTCTAAGAAATACCATCGAGCAAGCAACATCGTAACGCTGCTCGATACTCCGCTCAATCACTTAGTTCATTTTGCAAACTGTACGCTATTTCTAATAAACCTTAAGTTGTGCTTGTGAGAAGAGGAGTGAATACCGAGACTATCACCCCACACCTTCCCAACGCGGCATAACAGTATGACACTTGTTTCGCACGAATCCGTTGAGTAATGGCCGAGATACACCGTGTTACACTTCCGGACGATGAAATCTTGCTAGTTCTCACGTGTTTGCAAGCGAAACACACGATGCACCGCGTTTCGTTCAATTCGTTCAAGAACTCTCGTATCTCGGACATCCGCGAGTGTATCGCGTCGAAAACGTGGTCCACGTCTATTTTAGACGCTAAAAACGCGTATGACACTTGATTCGCACCAATCCGTTGGGAAATGGCCGAGATACGCCGTGTTACACTTCCGGACGATGAAATCTTGCTAGTTCTCACGTTTTGCAAGCGAAACACACGATGCACCGCGTTTCGTTCAATTCGTTCAACAACTCTCGTATGTCGGACATCCGCGAGTGTTTCGCGTCGAAAACGTTGTCCCCGTCTGTTTTAGACGCTAAAAACGCGTATGACACTTGATTCGCACGAATCCGTTGAGAAATGGCCGAGATAGGCCGTGGTACACTTCCGGACGATGAAATCTTGCTAGTTCTCACGTTTTGAAAGCGAAACGCACGATTCACCGCGTTTCGTTCAATTGGTTCAAAAACTCTCGTATCTCAGACATACGCGAGTATTTCGCGTCGAAAACGCGGTCCCCGTCCGTTTTAGACGCTAAAAACGCGTATGACACTGGATTCACACGAATCCATGGAGAAATGGCCGAGATACGCCGTGTTACACTTCCGGACGATGAATTCGTTCAATTCGTTCAAGAACTCTCGTATCTCGGACATCCACGAGTGTTTCGCGTCGAAAACGTCGTCCCCGTCTGTTTTAGACTCTAAAAAAGCGTATGACACTTGTTTCGCACGAATCCGTTGAGAAATGGCAGAGATGCACCGTGTTACACTTCCGGACGATGAAATCTTGCTAGTTCTCACGTTTTTGCAAGCGAAACACACGATGCACCGCGTTTCGTTCAATTCGTTCAAGAACTCTCGTATCTCGGACATCCGCGACTGTATCGCGTCGAAAACGTGGTCCCCGTCTGTTTTAGACGCTAAAAACGCGTATGACACTTGATTCGCACCAATCCGTTGAGAAATGGCCGAGATACGCCGTGTTACACTTCCGGACGATGAAATATTGCTAGTTCTCACGTTTTGCAAGCGAAACGCACGATACACCGCGTTTCGTTCAATTCGATCAAGAACTCTCGTATCTCGGACATCCGCGAGTGTTTCGCGTCGAAAACGTGGTCCCCGTGCGTTTTAGACGCTAAAAACGCGTATGACACTTGATTCGCACGAATCCGTTGAGAAATGGCCGAGATACGCCGTGTTACACTTTCGGACGATGAAGTCGTTCAATCCGTCCAAGAACTCTCGTATCTCGGACATCCACGAGTGTTTCGCGTCGAAAACGTCGTCCCCGTCTGTTTTAGACTCTAAAAAAGCGTATGACACTTGTTTCGCACGAATCCGTTGAGAAATGGCAGAGATGCACCGTGTTACACTTCCGGACGATGAAATCTTGCTAGTTCTCACGTTTTTGCAAGCGAAACACACGATGCACCGCGTTTCGTTCAATTCGTTCAAGAACTCTCGTATCTCGGACATCCGCGACTGTATCGCGTCGAAAACGTGGTCCCCGTCTGTTTTAGACGCTAAAAACGCGTATGACACTTGATTCGCACCAATCCGTTGAGAAATGGCCGAGATACGACGTGTTACACTTCCGGACGATGAAATATTGCTAGTTCTCACGTTTTGCAAGCGAAACGCACGATACACCGCGTTTCGTTCAATTCGATCAAGAACTCTCGTATCTCGGACATCCGCGAGTGTTTCGCGTCGAAAACGTGGTCCCCGTGCGTTTTAGACGCTAAAAACGCGTATGACACTTGTTTCGCACGAATCCGTTGAGTAATGGCCGAGATACACCGTGTTACACTTCCGGACGATGAAATCTTGTTAGTTCTCACGTTTTTGCAAGCGAAACACACGATGCACCGCGTTTCGTTCAATTCGTTCAAGAACTCTCGTATCTCGGACATCCGCGAGTGTTTCGCGTCGAAAACGTTGTCCCCGTCTGTTTTAGACGCTAAAAACGCGTATGACACTTGATTCGCACGAATCCGTTGAGAAATGGCCGAGATAGGCCGTGGTACACTTCCGGACGATGAAATCTTGCTAGTTCTCACGTTTTGAAAGCGAAACGCACGATTCACCGTGTTTCGTTCAATTGGTTCAAAAACTCTCGTATCTCAGACATACGCGAGTATTTCGCGTCGAAAACGCGGTCCCCGTCCGTTTTAGACGCCAAAAACGCGTATGACACTGGATTCACACGAATCCATGGAGAAATGGCCGAGATACGCCGTGTTACACTTCCGGACGATGAATTCGTTCAATTCGTTCAAGAACTCTCGTATCTCGGACATCCACGAGTGTTTCGCGTCGAAAACGTCGTCCCCGTCTGTTTTAGACTCTAAAAAAGCGTATGACACTTGTTTCGCACGAATCCGTTGAGAAATGGCAGAGATGCACCGTGTTACACTTCCGGACGATGAAATCTTGCTAGTTCTCACGTTTTTGCAAGGGAAACACACTATGCACCGCGTTTCGTTCAATTCGTTCAAGAACTCTCGTATCTCGGACATCCGCGACTGTATCGCGTCGAAAACGTGGTCCCCGTATGTTTTAGACGCTAAAAACGCGTATGACACTTGATTCGCACCAATCCGTTGAGAAATGGCCGAGATACGCCGTGTTACACTTCCGGACGATGAAATCTTGCTAGTTCTCACGTTTTGCAAGCGAAACGCACGATGCACCGCGTTTCGTTCAATTCGATCAAGAACTCTCGTATCTCGGACATCCGCGAGTGTTTCGCGTCGAAAACGTGGTCCCCGTGCGTTTTAGACGATAAAAACGCGTATGACAATTGATTCGCACGAATCCGTTGAGAAATGGCCGAGATACGCCGTGTTACACTTTCGGACGATGAAGTCGTTCAATTCGTCCAAGAACTCTCGTATCTCGGACATCCACGAGTGTTTCGCGTCGAAAACGACGTCCCCGTCTGTTTTAGACGCTAAAAACGCGTATGACACTTGATTCGCACCAATCCGTTGGGAAATGGCCGAGTTACGCCGTGTTACACTTCCGGACGATGAAATCTTGCTAGTTCTCACGTTTTGCAAGCGAAACGCACGATGCACCGCGTTTCGTTCAATTCGTTCAACAACTCTCGTATGTCGGACATCCGCGAGTGTTTCGCGTCGAAAACGTTGTCCCCGTCTGTTTTAGACGCTAAAAACGCGTATGACACTTGATTCGCACGAATCCGTTGAGAAATGGCCGAGATAGGCCGTGGTACACTTCCGGACGATGAAATCTTGCTAGTTCTCACGTTTTGAAAGCGAAACGCACGATTCACCGCGTTTCGTTCGATTGGTTCAAAAACTCTCGTATCTCAGACATACGCGAGTATTTCGCGTCGAAAACGCGGTCCCCGTCCGTTTTAGACGCTAAAAACGCGTATGACACTGGATTCACACGAATCCATGGAGAAATGGCCGAGATACGCCGTGTTACACTTCCGGACGATGAATTCGTTCAATTCGTTCAAGAACTCTCGTATCTCGGACATCCACGAGTGTTTCGCGTCGAAAACGTCGTCCCCGTCTGTTTTAGACTCTAAAAAAGCGTATGACACTTGTTTCGCACGAATCCGTTGAGAAATGGCAGAGATGCACCGTGTTACACTTCCGGACGATGAAATCTTGCTAGTTCTCACGTTTTTGCAAGCGAAACACACGATGCACCGCGTTTCGTTCAATTCGTTCAAGAACTCTCGTATCTCGGACATCCGCGACTGTATCGCGTCGAAAACGTGGTCCCCGTCTGTTTTAGACGCTAAAAACGCGTATGACACTTGATTCGCACCAATCCGTTGAGAAATGGCCGAGATACGCCGTGTTACACTTCCGGACGATGAAATCTTGCTAGTTCTCACGTTTTGCAAGCGAAACGCACGATGCACCGCGTTTCGTTCAATTCGATCAAGAACTCTCGTATCTCGGACATCCGCGAGTGTTTCGCGTCGTAAACGTGGTCCCCGTGCGTTTTAGACGCTAAAAACGCGTATGACACTTGATTCGCACGAATCCGTTGAGAAATGGCCGAGATACGCCGTGTTACACATTCGGACGATGAAGTCGTTCAATTCGTCCAAGAACTCTCGTATCTCGGACATCCACGAGTGTTTCGCGTCGAAAACGACGTCCCCGTCTGTTTTAGACTCTAAAAAAGCGTATGACACTTGTTTCGCACGAATCCGTTGAGTAATGGCCGAGATACACCGTGTTACACTTCCGGACGATGAAATCTTGCTAGTTCTCACGTTTTTGCAAGCGAAACACACGATGCACCGCGTTTCGTTCAATTCGTTCAAGAACTCTCGTATCTCGGACATCCGCGAGTGTATCGCGTCGAAAACGTGGTCCCCGTCTATTTTAGACGCTAAAAACGCGTATGACACTTGATTCGCACCAATCCGTTGGGACATGGCCGAGATACGCCGTGTTACACTTCCGGACGATGAAATCTTGCTAGTTCTCACGTTTTGCAAGCGAAACGCACGATGCACCGCGTTTCGTTCAATTCGTTCAACAACTCTCGTATGTCGGACATCCGCGAGTGTTTCGCGTCGAAAACGTAGTCCCCGTCTTTTTAGACGCTAAAAACGCGAATGACACTTGATTCGCACGAATTCGTTGTGAAATGGCCGAGATATGCCATGTTACACTTCCGGACGATGAAATCTTGCTAGTTCTCACGTTTTGCAAGCGATACACACGATGCGCCGCGTTTCGTTCAATTCGTACAAAGAAACTCGTAGTATCTCGGACATCCGCGAGTGTTTCGCGTCGAAAACATGGTCCCCGTCTGTTTTAGACGCTAAAAACGCGTATGACACTTGATTCGCACGAATCCTTTGAGAAATGGCCGAGATACGCCGTGTTACACTTCCGGACGATGAAATCTTGCTAGTTCTCACGTTTTGCAAGCAAAACGCACGATGCACCACGTTTCGTTCAATTCGTTCCAGAACTCTCGTATCTCGGACATCCGCGAGTGTTTCGCGTCGAAAACGTGGTCCCCGTCTGTTTTAGACGCTAAAAACGCGTATGACACTTGATTCGCACGAATCCGCTGAGAAATGGCCGAGATACGCCGTGTCACACTTGCGGACGATGAATTCGTTCAATTCGTTCAAGAACTTTCGCATCTCGGACATCCGCGAGTGTTTCGCGTCGAAAACGTGGGTCCCCGTCTGTTTTAGACGCTAAAAACGCGTATGACACTTGATTCGCACGAATCCGTTGAGTAATGGCCGAGATACACCGTGTTACACTTCCGGACGATGAAATCTTGCTAGTTCTCACGTTTTTGCAAGCGAAACACACGATGCACCGCGTTTCGTTCAATTCGTTCAAGAACTCTCGTATCTCGGACATCCGCGAGTGTATCGCGTCGAAAACGTGGTCCCCGTCTATTTTAGACGCTAAAAACGCGTATGACACTTGATTCGCACCAATCCGTTGGGACATGCCGAGATACGCCGTGTTACACTTCCGGACGATGAAATCTTGCTAGTTCTCACGTTTTGCAAGCGAAACGCACGATGCACCGCGTTTCGTTCAATTCGTTCAACAACTCTCGTATGTCGGACATCCGCGAGTGTTTCGCGTCGAAAACGTAGTCCCCGTCTTTTTAGACGCTAAAAACGCGAATGACACTTGATTCGCACGAATTCGTTGTGAAATGGCCGAGATATGCCATGTTACACTTCCGGACGATGAAATCTTGCTAGTTCTCACGTTTTGCAAGCGATACACACGATGCGCCGCGTTTCGTTCAATTCGTACAAGATACTCGTAGTATCTCGGACATCCGCGAGTGTTTCGCGTCGAAAACATGGTCCCCGTCTGTTTTAGACGCTAAAAACGCGTATGACACTTGATTCGCACGAATCCTTTGAGAAATGGCCGAGATACGCCGTGTTACACTTCCGGACGATGAAATCTTGCTAGTTCTCACGTTTTGCAAGCAAAACGCACGATGCACCACGTTTCGTTCAATTCGTTCCAGAACTCTCGTATCTCGGACATCCGCGAGTGTTTCGCGTCGAAAACGTGGTCCCCGTCTGTTTTAGACGCTAAAAACGCGTATGACACTTGATTCGCACGAATCCGCTGAGAAATGGCCGAGATACGCCGTGTCACACTTGCGGACGATGAATTCGTTCAATTCGTTCAAGAACTTTCGCATCTCGGACATCCGCGAGTGTTTCGCGTCGAAAACGTGGTCCCCGTCTGTTTTAGACGCTAAAAACGCGTATGACACTTGATTCGCACGAATCCGTTGAGAAATGGCCGAGATACGCCGTGTTACACTTCCAGACGATGAAATCTTGCTAGTTCTCACGTTTTGCAAGCGAAACGCACGATGCACCGCATTTCGTTCCATTTGTTCATGAACTCTCGTATCTCGGACATCCGCGAGTGTTTCGCGTCGAAAACGTGGTCCCCGTCTGTTTTTGACGCTAAAAACGCGTATGACACTTGATTCGCACGAATCCGTTGAGAAATGGCCGAGATACGCCGTGTTACACTTCCGGACGATGAAATCTTGCTAGTTCTCACGTTTTGCAAGCGAAACGCACGATGCACCACGTTTCGTTCAAATCGTTCAAGAACTCTCGTATCTCTGACATCCGCGAGTGTTTCGCGTCGAAGACATGGTCCCCGTCTGTTTTAGACGCTAAAAACGCGTATGACACTTGATTCACACGAATCCGTTGAGAAATGGCCGAGATACGCCGTGTTACACTTCCGGACGATGAAATCTTGCTAGTTCTCACGTTTTGCAAGCGAAATGCACGATGCACCGCGTTTCGTTCGATTCGTTCAAGAACTCTCGTATCTCGGACATCCGCGAGTGTTTCGCGTCGAAAACGTGGTCCCCGTCTGTTTTAGACGCTAAAAACGCGTATGACACTTGATTCGCACGAATCCGTTGAGAAATGGCCGAGATACGCCGTGTTACACTTCCGGTCGATGAAATCTTGCTAGTTCTCACGTTTTGCAAGCGAAACGCACGATGCACCGCGTTTCGTTCAATTCGTTCAAGAACTCTCGTATCCTGGACATCCGCGAGTATTTCGCGTCGAAAACGAGGTCCCCGTCTGTTTTAGACGCTAAAAAACGCGAATGACACCTGATTCGCACGAATTCGTTGAGAAATGGCCGAGATACGCCGTGTTACACGTCCGGACGATGAAATCTTGCTAGTTCTCACGTTTTGCAAGCGAAATGCACGATGCACCACGTTTCGTTCGATTCGTTCAAGAACTCTCGTATCTCGGACATCCGCGAGTGTTTCGCGTCGAAAACGTGGTCCCCGTCTGTTTTAGACGCTAAAAACGCGTATGACACTTGATTCGCACGAATCCGTTGAGAAATGGCCGAGATACGCCGTGTTACACTTCCGGACGATGAAATCTTGCTAGTTCTCACGTTTTGCAAGCGAAACGCACGATGCACCGCGTTTCGTTTAATTCGTTCAAGAACTCTCGTATCTCGGACATCCGCGAGTGTTTCGCGTCGAAAACGTGGTCCCCGTCTGTTTTAGATGCTAAAAACGCCAATCACACTTGATTCGCACGAATCCGTTTAGAAATGGCCGAGATACGCCGTGTTACACTTCCGGACGATGAATTCGTTCAATTTGTTCAAGAACTCTCGTATCTCGGACATGCGCGAGTGTTTTGCGTCCAAAACGTGGTCCCCGTCTGATTTAGACGCTAAAAAGGCGTATGACACTTGATTCGCACGAATCCGTAGAGAAGTGGCCGAGATACGCCGTGTTACACTTCCGGACGATGAATTCGTTCAATTCGTTCAAGAACTCTCGTATCTCGGACATCCGCGAGTGTTCGCGTCGAAAACGTGGTCCCCGTCTGTTTTAGACGCTAAAAACGCGTATGACACTTGATTCGCACGAATCCGTTGAGAAATGGCCGAGATACGCCGTGTTACACTTCCGGACGATGAAATCTTGCTAGTTCTCACGTTTTGCAAGCGAAACGCACGATGCACCGCGTTTCGTTCAATTCGTTCAAGAACTCTCGTATCCTGGACATCCGCGAGTATTTCGCGTCGAAAACGTGGTCCCCGTCTGTTTTAGACGCTAAAAACGCCTATCACACTTGATTCGCACGAATCCGTTTAGAAATGGCCGAGATACGCCGTGTTACACTTCCGGACGATGAATTCGTTCAATTCGTTCAAGAACTCTCGTATCTCGGACATGCGCGAGTGTTTTGCGTCCAAAACGTGGTCCCCGTCTGATTTAGACGGTAAAAAAGCGTATGACACTTGATTCGCACGAATCCGTTGAGAAATGGCCGAGATACGCCGTGTTGCACTTCCGGACGATGAATTCGTTCAATTCGTTCAAGAACTCTCGTATCTCGGACATCCGCGAGTGTTTCGCGTCGAAAACTTGGTCCCCGTCTGTTTTAGACGCTAAAAACGCGTATGACACATGATTCGCACGAATCCGTAGAGAAATGGCCGAGATACGCCGTGTTACACTTCCGGACGATGAAATCTTGCTTGTTCTCACGTTTTGCAAGCGAAACGCACGATGCACCGCGTTTCGTTCAATTCGTTCAAGAACTCTCCTATCTCGGACATCCGCGAGTGTTTCGCGTCGAAAACGCGGTCCCCGTCTGTTTTAGACGCTAAAAACGCGTATGACACTTGATTCGGACGAATCCGTTGAGAAATGGCCGAGATACGCCGTGTTACACTTCCGGACGATGAAATCTTGCTTGTTCTCACGTTTTGCAAGCGAAACGCACGATGCACCGCGTTTCGTTCAATTCGTTCAAGAACTGTCCTATCTCGGACATCCGCGAGTGTTTCGCGTCAAAAACGCGGTCCCCGTCTGTTTTAGACGCTAAAAACGCGTATGACCCTTGATTCGCACGAATCCGTTGAGAAATGGCCGAGATACGCCGTGTTACACTTCCGGACGATGAAATCTTGCTTGTTCTCACGTTGTGCAAGCGAAACGCACGATGCACCGCATTTCATTCAAATCGTTCAAGAACTCTCGTATCTCGGACATCCGCGAGTATTTCGCGTCGAAAACGCGGTCCCCGCCGTTTTAGACGCTAAAAACGCGTTTGACACTTGATTCGCACGAATCCGTTGAGAAATGGCCGAGATACGACGTGTTACACTTCCGGACGATGAATTCGTTCAATTCGTTCAAGAACTCTTGTATCTCGGACATCCGCGAGTGTTTCGCGTCGAAAACTTGGTCCCCGTCTGTTTTAGACGCTAAAAACGCGTATGACACTTGATTCGCACGAATCCGTTGAGAAATGGCCGAGGTACGCCGTGTTACACTTCCGGACGATGAAGTCGTTCAATTCGTTCAAGAACTCTCGTATCTCGGACATCCGCGAGTGTTTCGCGTCGAAAACGTGGTCCCCGTCTGTCTTAGACGCTAAAGACGCAAATGACACTTGATTCGCACGAATCCGTTGAGAAATGGCCGAGATACGCCGTGTTACACTTCCGGACGATGAATTCGTCCAATTCGTTGAAGAACTTTCGTATCTCGGACATCCGCGAGTGTTTCGCGTCGAAAACGTTGTCCCCGTCTGTTTTAGACGCTAAAAACGCGTATGACACTTGATTCGCACGAATCCGTTGAGAAATGGCCGAGATAGGCCGTGGTACACTTCCGGACGATGAAATCTTGCTAGTTCTCACGTTTTGAAAGCGAAACACACGATGCACCGCGTTTCGTTCAATTCGTTCAAGAACTCTCGTATCTCGGACATCCGCGAGTGTATCGCGTCGAAAACGTGGTCCCCGCTCTATTTTAGACGCTAAAAACGCGTATGACACTTGATTCGCACCCAATCCGTTGGGAAATGGCCGAGATACGCCGTGTTACACTTCCGGACGATGAAATCTTGCTAGTTCTCACGTTTTGCAAGCGAAACGCACGATGCACCGCGTTTCGTTCAATTCGTTCAACAACTCTCGTATGTCGGACATCCGCGAGTGTTTCGCGTCGAAAACGTTGTCCCCGTCTGTTTTAGACGCTAAAAACGCGTATGACACTTGATTCGCACGAATCCGTTGAGAAATGGCCGAGATAGGCCGTGGTACACTTCCGGACGATGAATTCGTTCAATTCGTTCAAGAACTCTCGTATCTCGGACATCCACGAGTGTTTCGCGTCGAAAACGTCGTCCCCGTCTGTTTTAGACTCTAAAAAAGCGTATGACACTTGTTTCGCACGAATCCGTTGAGAAATGGCAGAGATGCACCGTGTTACACTTCCGGACGATGAAATCTTGCTAGTTCTCACGTTTTTGCAAGCGAAACACACGATGCACCGCGTTTCGTTCAATTCGTTCAAGAACTCTCGTATCTCGGACATCCGCGACTGTATCGCGTCGAAAACGCGGTCCCCGTCTGTTTTAGACGCTAAAAACGCGTATGACACTTGATTCGCACCAATCCGTTGAGAAATGGCCGAGATACGCCGTGTTACACTTCCGGACGATGAAATCTTGCTAGTTCTCACGTTTTGCAAGCGAAA
>CAWWDK010000262.1:0-110111 GCA_963942575.1 Priocnemis perturbator
TTTCGCGTCGAAAACGTGATCCCCGTCTGTTTTAGACGCTAAAAACGCGGATGACACTTGATTCGCACCAATCCGTTGAGAAATGGCCGAGATACGCCGTGTTACACTTCCGGACGATGAAATCTTGCTTGTTCTCACGTTTTGCAAGCGAAACGCACGATGCTCCGCGTTTCGTTCAATTCGTTCAAGAACTCTCCTATCTCGGACATCCGCGAGTGTTTCGCGTCGAAACGTGGTCCCCGTCTGTTTTAGACGCTAAAAACGCGTATGACACTTGATTCGCACGAATCCGTTGAGAAATGGCCGAGATACGCCGTGTTACACTTCCGGACAATGAAATCTTGCTTGTTCTCACGTTTTGCAAGCGAGCCGCACGATGCACCGCATTTCGTTCAAATCGTTCAAGAACTCTCGTATCTCGGAGATCCGCGAGTATTTCGCGTCGAAAACGCGGTCCCCGTCCGTTTTAGACGCTAAAAACGCGTATGACACTTGATTCGCACGAATCCGTTGAGAAATGGCCGAGATACGCCGTGTTGCACTTCCGGACGATGAATTCGTTCAATTCGTTCAAGAACTCTCGTATCTCGGACATCCGCGAGTATTTCGCGTCGAAAACGCGGTCCCCGTCCGTGTTAGACGCTAAAAACGCGTATGACACTTGATTCGCACGAATCCGTTGAGAAATGGCCGAAATACGCCGTGTTGCACTTCCGGACGATGAATTCGTTCAATTCGTTCAAGAACTCTCGTATCTCGGACATCCGCGAGTGTTTCGCGTCGAAAACTTGGTCCCCGTCTGTTTTAGACGCTAAAAACGCGTATGACACTTGATTCGCACGAATCCGTTGAGAAATGGCCGTAATACGCCGTGTTACACTTCCGGACGATGAATTCGTTCAATTCGTCCGAGAACTCTCGTATCTCGGACATCCGCGAGTGTTTCGCGTCGAAAACGTCGTCCCCGTCTGTTTTAGACTCTAAAAACGCGTATGACACTTGATTCGCACGAATCCGTTGAGAAATGGCCGAGATACGCCGTGTTACACTTCCGGACGATGAATTCGTTCAATTCGTTCAAGATATCTCGTATCTCGGACATCCGCGAGTGTATCGCGTCGAAAACGTGGTCGCCGTGCGTTTTAGACGCTAAAAACGCGGATGACACTTGATTCGCACCAATCCGTTGGGAAATGGCCGAGATACGCCGTGTTACACTTCCGGACGATGAAATGTTGCTAGTTCTCACGTTTTGCAAGCGAAACGCACCAATGCACCGCGTTTCGTTCAATTCGTTCAAGAACACTCGTATCTCGGACATCCGCGAGTGTTTTGAGTCGAAAACGTGTTCCCCGTCTGTTTTAGACGCTAAAAACGCGCATGACACTTGATTCGCACGAATCCGTTTAGAAATGGCCGAGATACGCCGTGTTACACTTCCGGACGATGAAATTTTGCTAGTTCTCACATTTTGCAAGCGAACCGCACGATGCACCGCGTTTCGTTCAATTCGTTCAAGAACTCTCGTATCTCGGACATCCGCGAGTATTTCGCGTCGAAAACGTGGTCCCCGTCTGTTTTAGACGCTAAAAACGCGAATGACACTTGATTCGCACGAATCCGTTGAGAAATGGCCGAGATACGCCGTGTTAAACTTCCGGACGATGAAGTCGTTCAATTCGTTCAAGAACTCTCGTATTTCGGACATCCGCGTGTGTTTCGCGTCGAAAACGTAGTCCCCGTCTGTTTTAGACGCTAAAAACGCGTATGACACTTGATTCGCACGAATCCGTTGAGAAATGGCCGAGATACGCCGTGTTACACTTCCTGACGATGAATTCGTTCAATTCGTCCGAGAACTCTCGTATCTCGGACATCCGCGAGTGTTTCGCGTCGAAAACGTCGTCCCCGTCTGTTTTAGACTCTAAAAACGCGTATGACACTTGATTCGCACGAATGCTTTGAGAAATGGCCGAGATACGCCGTGTTACACTTCCGGACGATGAATTCGTTCAATTCGTTCAAGAACTCTCGTATCTCGGACATCCGCGAGTGTATCGCGTCGAAAACATGGTCCCCGTGCGTTTTAGACGCTAAAAACGCGGATGACACTTGATTCGCACCAATCCGTTGGGAAATGGCCGAGATTCGCCGTGTTACACTTCCGGACGATGAAATGTTGCTAGTTCTCACGTTTTGCAAGCGAAACGCACCAATGCACCGCGTTTCGTTCAATTCGTTCAAGAACACTCGTATCTCGGACATCCGCGAGTGTTTTGCGTCGAAAACGTGTTCCCCGTCTGTTTTAGACGCTAAAAACGCGCATGACACTTGATTCGCACGAATCCGTTTAGAAATGGCCGAGATACGCCGTGTTACACTTCCGGACGATGAAATTTTGCTAGTTCTCACGTTTTGCAAGCGAAAAGCACGATGCACCGCGTTTCGTTCAATTCGTTCAAGAACTCTCGTATCTCGGACATCCGCGAGTGTTTCGCGTCGAAAACGTGGTCCCCGTCTGTTTTAGACTCTAAAAACGCGGATGACACCTGATTCGCACCAATCCGTTGAGAAATGGCCGCGATACGCCGTTTTACACTTCCGGACGATGAAATCTTGCTAGTTCTCACATTTTGCAAGCGAACCGCACGATGCACCGCGTTTCGTTCAATTCGTTCAAGAACTCTCGTATCTCGGACATCCGCGAGTATTTCGCGTCGAAAACGTGGTCCCCGTCTGTTTTAGACGCTAAAAACGCGAATGACACTTGATTCGCACGAATCCGTTGAGAAATGGCCGAGATACGCCGTGTTAAACTTCCGGACGATGAAGTCGTTCAATTCGTTCAAGACTCTCGTATTTCGGACATCCGCGAGTGTTTCGCGTCGAAAACGTGGTCCCCGTCTGTTTTAGACTCTAAAAACGCGGATGACACCTGATTCGCACCAATCCGTTGAGAAATGGCCGCGATACGCCGTTTTACACTTCCGGACGATGAAATCTTGCTAGTTCTCACATTTTGCAAGCGAACCGCACGATGCACCGCGTTTCGTTCAATTCGTTCAAGAACTCTCGTATCTCGGACATCCGCGAGTATTTCGCGTCGAAAACGTGGTCCCCGTCTGTTTTAGACGCTAAAAACGCGAATGACACTTGATTCGCACGAATCCGTTGAGAAATGGCCGAGATACGCCGTGTTACACTTCCTGACGATGAATTCGTTCAATTCGTCCGAGAACTCTCGTATCTCGGACATCCGCGAGTGTTTCGCGTCGAAAACGTCGTCCCCGTCTGTTTTAGACTCTAAAAACGCGTATGACACTTGATTCGCACGAATGCTTTGAGAAATGGCCGAGATACGCCGTGTTACACTTCCGGACGATGAATTCGTTCAATTCGTTCAAGAACTCTCGTATCTCGGACATCCGCGAGTGTATCGCGTCGAAAACATGGTCCCCGTGCGTTTTAGACGCTAAAAACGCGGATGACACTTGATTCGCACCAATCCGTTGGGAAATGGCCGAGATTCGCCGTGTTACACTTCCGGACGATGAAATGTTGCTAGTTCTCACGTTTTGCAAGCGAAACGCACCAATGCACCGCGTTTCGTTCAATTCGTTCAAGAACACTCGTATCTCGGACATCCGCGAGTGTTTTGCGTCGAAAACGTGTTCCCCGTCTGTTTTAGACGCTAAAAACGCGCATGACACTTGATTCGCACGAATCCGTTTAGAAATGGCCGAGATACGCCGTGTTACACTTCCGGACGATGAAATTTTGCTAGTTCTCACGTTTTGCAAGCGAAAAGCACGATGCACCGCGTTTCGTTCAATTCGTTCAAGAACTCTCGTATCTCGGACATCCGCGAGTGTTTCGCGTCGAAAACGTGGTCCCCGTCTGTTTTAGACTCTAAAAACGCGGATGACACCTGATTCGCACCAATCCGTTGAGAAATGGCCGCGATACGCCGTTTTACACTTCCGGACGATGAAATCTTGCTAGTTCTCACATTTTGCAAGCGAACCGCACGATGCACCGCGTTTCGTTCAATTCGTTCAAGAACTCTCGTATCTCGGACATCCGCGAGTATTTCGCGTCGAAAACGTGGTCCCCGTCTGTTTTAGACGCTAAAAACGCGAATGACACTTGATTCGCACGAATCCGTTGAGAAATGGCCGAGATACGCCGTGTTAAACTTCCGGACGATGAAGTCGTTCAATTCGTTCAAGACTCTCGTATTTCGGACATCCGCGAGTGTTTCGCGTCGAAAACGTGGTCCCCGTCTGTTTTAGACGCTAAAAACGCGTATGACACTTGATTCGCACGAATCCGGTGAGAAATGGCCGAGATACGCCGTGTTACACTTCCGGACGATGAATTCGTTCAAGAACTCTCGTATCTCGGACATCCGCGAGTGTATCGCGTCGAAAACATGGTCCCCGTGCGTTTTAGACGCTAAAAACGCGTATGACACTTGATTCGCACGAATCCGGTGAGAAATGGCCGAGATACGCCGTGTTACACTTCCGGACGATGAAATGTTGCTAGTTCTCGCGTTTTGCAAGCGAAACGCACCAATGCACCGCGTTTCGTTCAATTCGTTCAAGAACTCTCGTATCTCGGACATCCGCGAGTGTTTCGCGTCGAAAACGTGTTCCCCGTCTGTTTTAGACGCTAAAAACGCGCATGACACTTGATTCGCACGAATCCGTTTAGAAATGGCCGAGATACGCTGTGTTACACTTCCGGACGATGAAATTTTGCTAGTCCTCACGTTTAGCAAGTGAAAAGCACGATGCACCGCGTTTCGTTCAATTCGTCCAAGAACTCTCGTATCTCGTACATCCGCGAGTGTTTCGCGTCGAAAACGTGGTCCCCGTCTATTTTAGACGCTAAAAACGCGGATGACACTTGATTCGCACCAATCCGTTTAGAAATGGCCGCGATACGCCGTGTTACACTTCCGGACGATGAAATCTTGCTAGTTCTCACATTTTGCAAGCGAACCGCACGATGCACCGCGTTTCGTTCAATTCGTTCAAGAACTCTCGTATCTCGGACATCCGCGAGTATTTCGCGTCGAAAACGTGGTCCCCGTCCGTTTTAGACGCTAAAAACGCGAATGACACTTGATTCGCACGAATCCGTTGAGAAATGGCCGAGATACGCCGTGTTACACTTCCGGACGATGAAATCTTGCTTGTTCTCACGTTTTGCAAGCGAAACGCACCAATGCACCGCGTTTCGTTCAATTCGTTCAAGAACTCTCGTATCTCGGACATCCGCGAGTGTTTCGCGTCGAAAACGTGTTCCCCGTCTGTTTTAGACGCTAAAAACGCGCATGACACTTGATTCGCACGAATCCGTTTAGAAATGTCCGAGATACGCCGTGTTACACTTCCGGACGATGAAATTTTGCTAGTTTTCACGTTTTGCAAGTGAAAAGCACGATGCACCGCGTTTCGTTCAATTCGTTCAAGAACTCTCGTATCTCGGACATCCGCGAGTGTTTCGCGTCGAAAACGTGGTCCCCGTCTGTTTTAGACGCTAAAAACGCGGATGACACTTGATTCGCACCAATCCGTTGAGAAATGGCCGAGATACGCCGTGTTACACTTCCGGACGATGAAATCTTGCTTGTTCTCACGTTTTGCAAGCGAAACGCACGATGCTCCGCGTTTCGTTCAATTCGTTCAAGAACTCTCCTATCTCGGACATCCGCGAGTGTTTCGCGTCGAAAACGTGGTCCCCGTCTGTTTTAGACGCTAAAAACGCGTATGACACTTGATTCGCACGAATCCGTTGAGAAATGGCCGAGATACGCCGTGTTACACTTCCGGACGATGAAATCTTGCTTGTTCTCACGTTTTGCAAGCGAGCCGCACGATGCACCGCATTTCGTTCAAATAGTTCAAGAACTCTCGTATCTCGGAGATCCGCGAGTATTTCGCGTCGAAAACGCGGTCCCCGTCCGTTTTAGACGCTAAAAACGCGTATGACACTTGATTCGCACGAATCCGTTGAGAAATGGCCGAGATACGCCGTGTTGCACTTCCGGACGATGAATTCGTTCAATTCGTTCAAGAACTCTCGTATCTCGGACATCCGCGAGTGTTTCGCGTCGAAAACTTGGTCCCCGTCTGTTTTAGACGCTAAAAACGCGGATGACACTTGATTCGCACCAATCCGTTGAGAAATGGCCGAGATACGCCGTGTTACACTTCCGGACGATGAAATCTTGCTTGTTCTCACGTTTTGCAAGCGAAACGTACCAATGCACCGCGTTTCGTTCAATTCGTTCAAGAATTCTCGTATCTCGGACATCCGCGAGTGTTTCGCGTCGAAAACGTGTTCCCCGTCTGTTTTAGACGCTAAAAACGCGCATGACACTTGATTCGCACGAATCCGTTTAGAAATGGCCGAGATACGCCGTGTTACACTTCCGGACGATGAAATTTTGCTAGTTCTCACATTTTGCAAGCGAACCGCACGATGCACCGCGTTTCGTCCAATTCGTTCAAGAACTCTCGTATCTCGGACATCCGCGAGTATTTCGCGTCGAAATCGTGGTCCCCGTCTGTTTTAGACGCTAAAAACGCGAATGACACTTGATTCGCACGAATCCGTTGAGAAATGGCCGAGATACGCCGTGTTACACTTCCGGACGATGAATTCGTTCAATTCGTCCGAGAACTCTCGTACCTCGGACATCCGCGAGTGTTTCGCGTCGAAAACGTGGTCCCCGTCTGTTTTAGACGCTAAAAACGCGTATGACACTTGATTCGCACGAATCCGTAGAGAAATGGCCGAGATACGCCGTGTTACACTTCCGGAGGATGAAATCTTGCTAGTTCTCACGTTTTGCAAGCGAAAAGCACGATGCACCGCGTTTCGTTCGATTCTTTCAAGAACTCTCGTATCTCGGACATCCGCGATTATTTCGCGTCGAAAACGTGGTCCCCATCTGTTTTAGACGCTAAAAACGCGAATGACACTTGATTCGCACGAATCCGTTGAGAAATGGCCGAGATACGCCGTGTTAAACTTCCGGACGATGAAGTCGTTCAATTCGTTCAAGAACTCTCGTATCTCAGACATCCGAGAGTGTTTCGCGTCGAAAACGTCGTCCTCGTCTGTTTTAGACGCTAAAAACGCGTATGACACTTGATTCGCACGAATCCGTAGAGAAATGGCCGAGATACGCCGTGTTACACTTCCGGACGATGAATTCGTTCAATTCGTTCAAGAACTCTCGTATCTCGGACAACCGCGATTGTTTCGCGTCGAAAACGTGGTCCCCGTCTGTTTTAGACGCTAAAAACGCGTATTACACTTGATTCGCATGAATCCGTTGAGAAATGGCCGAGATACGCCGTGTTACACTTCCGGACGATGAATTCGTTCAATTCGTTCAAGAACTCTCGTATCTCGGACAACCGCGATTGTTTCGCGTCGAAAACGTGATCCCCGTCTGTTTTAGACGCTAAAAACGCGTATGACCCTTGATTCGCACGAATCCGTTGAGAAATGGCCAAGATACGCCGTGTTACACTTCCGGACGATGAAATCTTGCTTGTTCTCACGTTTTGCAAGCGAACCGCACGATGCACCGCGTTTCGTTCAATTCGTTCAAGAACTCTCGTATCTCGGACATCCGCGAGTGTTTCGCGTCAAAAACGTGGTCCCCGTCTGTTTTAGACGCTAAAAACGCGTATCACACTTGATTCGCACGAATCCGTTGAGAAATGGCCGAGATACGCCGTGTTACACTTCCAGACGATGAATTCGTTCAATTCGTCCAAGAACTCTCGTATCTCGAACATCCGCGAGTGTTTCGCGTCGAAAACGTGGTCGCCGTCTGTTTTAGACGCTAAAAACGCGTATGACACTTGATTCGCACGAATCCGTTGAGAAATGGCCGAGATACGCCGTGTTACACTTCCGGACGATGAATTCGTTCAATTCGTTCAAGAACTCTCGTATCTCGGACATCCACGAGTGTTTCGCGGCCAAAACGTGGTCCCCGTTTGTATTAGACGCTAAAAACGCGTAAGACACTTGATTCGCACGAATCCGTTGAGAAATGGCCGAGATACGCCGTGTTACACTTCCGGACGATGAAATCTTGCTTGTTCTCACGTTTTGCAAGCGAGCCGCACGATGCACCGCATTTCGTTCAAATCGTTCAAGAACTCTCGTATCTCGGAGATCCGCGAGTATTTCGCGTCGAAAACGCGGTCCCCGTCCGTTTTAGACGCTAAAAACGCGTATGACACTTGATTCGCACGAATCCGTTGAGAAATGGCCGAGATACGCCGTGTTGCACTTCCGGACGATGAATTCGTTCAATTCGTTCAAGAACTCTCGTATCTCGGACATCCGCGAGTGTTTCGCGTCGAAAACTTGGTCCCCGTCTGTTTTAGACGCTAAAAACGCGTATGACACTTGATTCGCACGAATCCGTTGAGAAATGGCCGTGATACGCCGTGTTAGACTTCCGGACGATGAATTCGTTCAATTCGTCCGAGAACTCTCGTATCTCGGACATCCGCGAGTGTATCGCGTCGAAAACGTGGTCGCCGTGCGTTTTAGACGCTAAAAACGCGGATGACACTTGATTCGCACCAATCTGTTGAGAAATGGCCGAGATACGCCGTGTTACACTTCCGGACGATGAAATGTTGCTAGTTCTCACGTTTTGCAAGCGAAACGTACCAATGCACCGCGATTCGTTCAATTCGTTCAAGAACTCTCGTATCTCGGACATCTGCGAGTGTTTCGCGTCGAAAACGTGTTCCCCGTCTGTTTTAGACGCTAAAAACGCGCATGACACTTGATTCGCACGAATCCGTTTAGAAATGGCCGAGATACGCCGTGTTACACTTCCGGACGATGAAATTTTGCTAGTTCTCACATTTTGCAAGCGAAATGCACGATGCACCGCATTTCGTTCAATTCGTTCAAGAACTCTCGTATCTCGGACATCCGCGAGTATTTCGCGTCGAAAACGCGGTCCCCGTCCGTTTTAGACGCTAAAAACGCGTATGACACTTGATTCGCACGAATCCGTTGAGAAATGGCCGAGATACGCCGTGTTACATTTCCGGACGATGAATTCGTTCAATTCGTTCAAGAACTCTCGTATCTCGGACATCCGCGAGTGTTTCGCGTCGAAAACGTGGTCCCCGTCTGTTTTAGACGCTAAAAAAGCGTATGACACTTGATTCGCACGAATCCGTTGAGAAATGGCCGAGATACGCCCTGTTACACTTCCGGACGATGAAATCTTGCTAGTTCTCACGTTTTGCAAGCGAAATGCACGATGCACCGCATTTCGTTCAATTCGTTCAAGAACTCTCATATCTCGGACATCCGCGAATGTTTCGCGTCGAAAACGTGGTACCCGTCTATTTTAGACGCTAAAAACGCGTATGAAACTTGATTCGCACGAATCCGTTGAGAAATGGCCAAGATACGCCGTGTCACACTTGCGGACGATGAATTCGTTCAATTCGTTCAAGAACTTCTGTATCTCGGACATCCGCGAGTGTTTCGCGTCGAAAACGTGGTCACCGTCTGTTTTAGACGCTAAAAACGCGTATGACACTTGATTTGCACGAATCCGTTGAGAAATGGCCGGGATACGCCGTGTTGTACTTCCGGACGATTAAATCTTGCTAGTTCTCACGTTTTGCAAGCGAAACGCACGATGCACCGCGTTTCGTTCAATTCGTTCAAGAACTCTCGTATCTCGGACATCCGCGAGTGTTTCGCGTCGAAAACGTGGTCCCCGTCTGTTTTAGACGTTAAAAACGCGTATGACACTTGATTCGCACGAATCCGTTGAGAAATGGCCGAGTTACGCCGAGTTACACTTCCGGACGATGAAATTTTGCTAGTTCTCACGATTTGCAAGCGAAACGCACGATGCACCGCGTTTCGTTCAATTCGTACAAGAACTCTCGTATCTCGGACATCCGCGAGTGTTTCGCGTCGAAAACATGGTCCCCGTCTGTTTTAGACGCTAAAAACACGTATGACACTTGATTCGCACGAATCCGTTTACAATGCTTACTCTTACTGAGACGCAGGTCAATGCACCGGCCACCGAGGTAACCATATGATCCGCGACTCTCAGCGCCTCCAAAAACAGGTGACACAGCAACGCACTGTCGTGTGGCACTGTCGAATTATCGCGTGTTATGGGCGAAATCAAATGCATCGCTAACAGGCAGCACAGCAAGCACAGGCAGCAAAGCAAGCACAGGCAGCAAGCACAGGCAGCACAGCAAGCACAGGCAGCAAGCACAGGCAGCACAGCAAGCACAGGCAGCACAGCAAGCACAGGCAGCAAGCACAGGCAGCACAGCAAGCACAGGCAGCAAGCACAGGCAGCACAGCAAGCACAGGCAGCAAGCACAGGCAGCAAGCACAGGCAGCAAGCACAGGCAGCACAGCAAGCACAGGCAGCAAGCAAGCACAGGCAGCACAGCAAGCACAGGCAGCAAGCACAGGCAGCACAGCAAGCACAGGCAGCAAGCGCAGGCAGCACAGCAAGCACAGGCAGCACACCAAGCACAGGCAGCACAGCAAGCACAGGCAGCATGCACTGGCAGCACAGCAAGCAAAGGCAGCACAGCAAACACAGGCAGCAAGCACAGGCAGCACAGCAAGCACAGACAGCAAGCACAGGCAGCACAGCAAGCACAGGCAGCACACCAAGCACAGGTAAGCACAGCAGGCACAACAATCACAGGCAGCAAGCACTGGCAGCACAGCAAGCACAGGCAGCACACCAAGCACAGGTGAGCACAGCGAGCACAGCAATCACAGGCAGCAAGCACTGGCAGCACAGCAAGCACAGGCAGCAAGCACAGGCAGCACAGCAAGCACAGGCAGCACAGCAAACACAGGCAGCACAGCAAGAACAGGCAGCAAGCACAGGCAGCACAGCAAGCACAGGCAGCAAGCACAGGCATGTTAGAAACCCGCAAAATAGCTCGACGAGATGTGTTCGTTTTAGCGATTCTGGGGGAAGTGCAGAGGGTTAAAGCTCCGTCCTCTTTCCAACAGGCAAAGCCTGCTCCGATCTTCTGCGAGATTCACCCTCGCATTTGTTTACAATGCTTACTCTTACTGAGACGCAGGTCAATGCACCGGCCGCCGAGGTGAACATATGATCCGCGACTCTCGGCGCCTCCAAAAACAGGTGACACAGCAACGCACTGTCGTGTGCCACTGTCGAATTACCGCGTGTTATGGGCGAAATCAAATGCATCGCTAACAGGCAGCACAGCAAGCACAGGCAGCAAGCACAGGCAGCAAGCACAGGCAGCACAGCAAGCACAGGCAGCAAGCACAGGCAGCACAGGCAGCACACCAAGCACAGGCAGCACAGCAAGCACAGGCAGCAAGCACAGGCAGCACAGCAAGCACAGGCAGCAAGCACAGGCAGCACAGCAAGCACAGGCAGCAAGCACAGGCAGCACAGCAAGCACAGGCAGCATACCAAGCACAGGCAGCGCAGCAAGCACAGGCAGCACAGCAAGCACAGGCAGCAAGCACAGGCAGCACAGCAAGCACAGGCAGCACAGCAAACACAGGCAACACAGGAAGCACAGGCAGCAAGCACAGGCAGCACAGCAAACACAGGCAGCACAGCACAGGCAGCACAGCAAGCACAGGCAGCAAGCACAGGCAGCACAGCAAACACAGGCAGCACAGCACAGGCAGCACAGCAAGCACAGGCAGCACAGCAAGCACAGGCAGCAAGCACAGGCAGCACAGCAAGCACAGGCAGCAAGCACAGGCAGCACTGCGAGCGCAGGCAGCAAGCAGAGGCAGCACAGCAAGCACAGGCAGCAAGCACAGGCAGCACAGGCAGCACAGCAAGCACAGGCAGCAAGCACAGGCAGCACAGCAAGGACAGGCAGCAAGCACAGGCAGCAAGCACAGGCAGCACAGCAAGCACAGGCATGTTAGAAACCCACAAAATAGCTCGATGAGTTCGTTTTAGCGATTCTGGGGGAAGTGCAGAGGGGTCAAGCTCCGTCCTCTTTCCAACAGGCAAAGCCTGCTCCGATCTTCTGCGAGCTTCACTCTCGCATTTGTTTACAATGCTTACTCTTACTGAGACGCAGGTCAATGCACCTGCAGCCGAGGTAAACATATGATCCGCGACTCTCGGCGCCTCCAAAAACAGGTGACACAGCAACGCACTGTCGTGTGCCACTGTCGAATTACCGCGTGTTATGGGCGAAATCAAATGCATCGCTAACAGGCAGCACAGCAAGCACAGGCAGCAAGCACAGGCAGCACAGGCAGCAAGCACAGGCAGCACAGCAAGGACAGGCAGCAAGCACAGGCAGCAAGCACAGGCAGCACAGCAAGCACAGGCATGTTAGAAACCCGCAAAATAGCTCGACGAGTTCGTTTTAGCGATTCTGGGGGAAGTGCAGAGGGGTCAAGCTCCGTCCTCTTTCCAACAGGCAAAGCCTGCTCCGATCTTCTGCGAGCTTCACTCTCGCATTTGTTTACAATGCTTACTCTTACTGAGACGCAGGCCAATGCACCTGCCGCCGAGGTAAACATATGATCCGCGACTCTCGGCGCCTCCAAAAACAGATGACACAGCAACGCACTGTCGTGTGCCACTGTCGAATTACCGCGTGTTATGGGCGAAATCAAATGCATCGCTAACAGGCAGCACAGCAAGCACAGGCAGCAAGCACAGGCAGCACAGGCAGCAAGCACAGGCAGCAAGCACAGGCAGCACTGCAAGCACAGGCAGCAAGCACAGGCAGCACAGCAAGCACAGGCAGCAAGCACAGGCAGCAAGCACAGGCAGCACAGCAAGCACAGGCAGCAAGCACAGGCAGCACAGCAAGCACAGGCAGCAAGCACAGGCAGCACAGCAAGCACAGGCAGCAAGCACAGGCAGAGCAGCAAACACAGGCAGCACAGCAAGCACAGGCAGCAAGCACAGGCAGCACAGCAAGCACAGGCAGCAAGCACAGGCAGCACAGCAAGCACAGGCAGCAAGCACAGGCAGCACTGCAAGCACAGGCAGCAAGCAGAGGCAGCACAGCAAGCACAGGCAGCAAGCACAGGCAGCACAGGCAGCACAGCAAGCACAGGCAGCAAGCACAGGCAGCACAGCAAGCACAGGCATGTTAGAAACCCGCAAAATAGCTCGACGAGTTCGTTTTAGCGATTCTGGGGGAAGTGCAGAGGGGTCAAGCTCCGTCCTCTTTCCAACAGGCAAAGCCTGCTCCGATCTTCTGCGAGCTTCACTCTCGCATTTGTTTACAATGCTTACTCTTACTGAGACGCAGGTCAATGCACCTGCAGCCGAGGTAAACATATGATCCGCGACTCTCGGCGCCTCCAAAAACAGGTGACACAGCAACGCACTGTCGTGTGCCACTGTCGAATTACCGCGTGTTATGGGCGAAATCATTTGCATCGCTAACAGGCAGCACAGCAAGCACAGGCAGCAAGCACAGGCAGCACAGCAAGCACAGGCAGCAAGCACAGGCAGCACAGCAAGCACAGGCAGCAAGCACAGGCAGCACAGCAAGCACAGGCAGCAAGCACAGGCAGCACAGCAAGCACAGGCAGCACACCAAACACAGGCAGCACAGCAAGCACAGGCAGCAAGCACAGGCAGCACAGCAAGCACAGGCAGCACAGCAAGCACAGGCAGCAAGCACAGGCAGCACAGCAAGCACAGGCAGCAAGCACAGGCAGCACACCAAGCACAGGCAGCACAGCAAGCACAGGCAGCAAGCACTGGCAGCACAGCAAGCACAGGCAGCAAGCACAGGCAGCACAGCAAACAAAGGCAGCGCAGCAAGCACAGGCAGCAAGCACAGGCAGCACAGCAAGCACAGGCAGCACAGCAAACACAGGCAACACAGGAAGCACAGGCAGCAAGCACAGGCAGCACAGCAAACACAGGCAGCACAGCACAGGCAGCACAGCAAGCACAGGCAGCAAGCACAGGCAGCACAGCAAGCACAGGCAGCAAGCAGGGGCAGCACAGCAAGCACAGGCAGCAAGCACAGGCAGCACAGGCAGCACAGCAAGCACAGGCAGCAAGCACAGGCAGCACAGCAAGGACAGGCAGCAAGCACAGGCAGCAAGCACAGGCAGCAAAGCAAGCACAGGCATGTTAGAAACCCGCAAAATAGCTCGACGAGTTCGTTTTAGCGATTCTGGGGGAAGTGCAGAGGGGTCAAGCTCCGTCCTCTTTCCAACAGGCAAAGCCTGCTCCGATCTTCTGCGAGATTCACTCTCGCATTTGTTTACAATGCTTACTCTTACTGAGACGCAGGTCAATGCACCGGCCGCCGAGGTAAACATATGATCCGCGAATCTCGGCGCCTCCAAAAACAGGTGACACAGCAACGCATTGTCGCGTGCCACTGTCGAATTACCGCGTGTTATGGGCGAAATCAAATGCATCGCTAACAGGCAGCACAGCAAGCACAGGCAGCAAGCACAGGCAGCACAGGCAGCAAGCACAGGCAGCAAGCACAGGCAGCACAGCAAGGACAGGCAGCAAGCACACGCAGCACAGCAAGCACAGGCATGTTAGAAACCCGCAAAATAGCTCGACGAGTTCGTTTTAGCGATTCTGGGGGAAGTGCAGAGGGGTCAAGCTCCGTCCTCTTTCCAACAGGCAAAGCCTGCTCCGATCTTCTGCGAGCTTCACTCTAGCATTTGTTTACAATGCTTACTCTTACTGAGACGCAGGCCAATGCACCTGCCGCCGAGGTAAACATATGATCCGCGACTCTCGGCGCCTCCAAAAACAGATGACACAGCAACGCACTGTCGTGTGCCACTGTCGAATTACCGCGTGTTATGGGCGAAATCAAATGCATCGCTAACAGGCAGCACAGCAAGCACAGGCAGCAAGCACAGGCAGCACAGGCAGCAAGCACAGGCAGCAAGCACAGGCAGCACTGCAAGCACAGGCAGCAAGCACAGCAAGCACAGGCAGCACAGCAAGCACAGGCAGCAAGCACAGGCAGCAAGCACAGGCAGCACAGCAAGCACAGGCAGCAAGCACAGGCAGCACAGCAAGCACAGGCAGCAAGCACAGGCAGAACAGCAAACACAGGCAGCACAGCAAGCACAGGCAGCAAGCACAGGCAGCACAGCAAGCACAGGCAGCAAGCACAGGCAGCACAGCAAGCACAGGCAGCAAGCACAGGGAGCACAGCAAGCACAGGCAGCAAGCACAGGCAGCACTGCAAGCACAGGCAGCAAGCAGAGGCAGCACAGCAAGCACAGGCAGCAAGCACAGGCAGCACAGCAAGGACAGGCAGCAAGCACAGGCAGCACAGCAAGCACAGGCATGTTAGAAACCCGCAAAATAGCTCGACGAGTTCGTTTTAGCGATTCTGGGGGAAGTGCAGAGGGGTCAAGCTCCGTCCTCTTTCCAACAGGCAAAGCCTGCTCCGACCTTCTGCGAGCTTCACTCTCGCATTTGTTTACAATGCTTACACTTACTGAGACGCAGGTCAATGCACCTGCAGCCGAGGTAAACATATGATCCGCGACTCTCGGCGCCTCCAAAAACAGGTGACACAGCAACGCACTGTCGTGTGCCACTGTCGAATTACCGCGTGTTATGGGCGAAATCAAATGCATCGCTAACAGGCAGCACAGCAAGCACAGGCAGCAAGCACAGGCAGCACAGGCAGCAAGCACAGGCAGCAAGCACAGGCAGCACAGCAAGGACAGGCAGCAAGCACAGGCAGCAAGCACAGGCAGCACAGCAAGCACAGGCATGTTAGAAACCCGCAAAATAGCTCGACGAGTTCGTTTTAGCGATTCTGGGGGAAGTGCAGAGGGGTCAAGCTCCGTCCTCTTTCCAACAGGCAAAGCCTGCTCCGATCTTCTGCGAGCTTCACTCTCGCATTTGTTTACAATGCTTACTCTTACTGAGACGCAGGTCAATGCACCTGCCGCCGAGGTAAACATATGATCCGCGACTCTCGGCGCCTCCAAAAACAGATGACACAGCAACGCACTGTCGTGTGCCACTGTCGAATTACCGCGTGTTATGGGCGAAATCAAATGCATCGCTAACAGGCAGCACAGCAAGCACAGGCAGCAAGCACAGGCAGCAAGCACAGGCAGCACTGCAAGCACAGGCAGCAAGCACAGGCAGCACAGCAAGCACAGGCAGCAAGCACAGGCAGCACAGCAAGCACAGGCAGCATAGCAAGTACAGCAAGCACAGGCAGCAAGCACAGGCAGCAAGCGCAGGCAGCACAGCAAGCACAGGCAGCAAGCACAGGCAGCACAGCAAGCACAGGCAGCAAGCACAGGCAGCACAGCAAGCACAGGCAGCAAGCACAGGCAGAACAGCAAACTCAGGCAGCACAGCAAGCACAGGCAGCAAGCACAGGCAGAACAGCAAACACAGGCAGCACAGCAAGCACAGGCAGCAAGCACAGGCAGCACAGCAAGCACAGGCAGCAAGCACAGGCAGCACAGCAAGCACAGGCAGCAAGCACAGGCAGCATAGGCAGCACAGCGAGCACAGGCAGCACACCAAGCACAGGCAGCACAGCAAGCACAGGCAGCACAGGCAGCAAGCACAGGCAGCAAGCACAGGCAGCAAGCACAGGCAACACAGCAAGCACAGGCAGCAAGCACAGGCAGCACAGCAAGCACAGGCAGCACAGCAAGCACAGACAGCAAACACAGGCAGCACAGCAAGCACAGGCAGCAAGCACAGGCAGCAAGCACAGGCAGGAAGCACAGGCAGCACAGGCAGCACAGGCAGCACAGCAAGTACAGCAAGCACAGGCAGCAAGCACAGGCAGCACAGCAAGCACAGGCAGCAAACACAGGCAGCACAGCAAGCACAGGCAGCAAGCACAGGCAGCACTGCAAGCACAGGCAGCAAGCACAGGCAGCACTGCAAGCACAGGCAGCAAGCAGAGGCAGCACAGCAAGCACAGGCAGCAAGCACAGGAAGCACAGCAAGGACAGGCAGCAAGCACAGGCAGCACAGCAAGCACAGGCATGTTAGAAACCCGCAAAATAGCTCGACGAGTTCGTTTTAGCGATTCTGGGGGAAGTGCAGAGGGGTCAAGCTCCGTCCTCTTTCCAACAGGCAAAGCCTGCTCCGACCTTCTGCGAGCTTCACTCTCGCATTTGTTTACAATGCTTACACTTACTGAGACGCAGGTCAATGCACCTGCAGCCGAGGTAAACATATGATCCGCGACTCTCGGCGCCTCCAAAAACAGGTGACACAGCAACGCACTGTCGTGTGCCACTGTCGAATTACCGCGTGTTATGGGCGAAATCAAATGCATCGCTAACAGGCAGCACAGCAAGCACAGGCAGCAAGCACAGGCAGCACAGGCAGCAAGCACAGGCAGCAAGCACAGGCAGCACAGCAAGGACAGGCAGCAAGCACAGGCAGCAAGCACAGGCAGCACAGCAAGCACAGGCATGTTAGAAACCCGCAAAATAGCTCGACGAGTTCGTTTTAGCGATTCTGGGGGAAGTGCAGAGGGGTCAAGCTCCGTCCTCTTTCCAACAGGCAAAGCCTGCTCCGATCTTCTGCGAGCTTCACTCTCGCATTTGTTTACAATGCTTACTCTTACTGAGACGCAGGTCAATGCACCTGCCGCCGAGGTAAACATATGATCCGCGACTCTCGGCGCCTCCAAAAACAGATGACACAGCAACGCACTGTCGTGTGCCACTGTCGAATTACCGCGTGTTATGGGCGAAATCAAATGCATCGCTAACAGGCAGCACAGCAAGCACAGGCAGCAAGCACAGGCAGCAAGCACAGGCAGCACTGCAAGCACAGGCAGCAAGCACAGGCAGCACAGCAAGCACAGGCAGCAAGCACAGGCAGCACAGCAAGCACAGGCAGCATAGCAAGTACAGCAAGCACAGGCAGCAAGCACAGGCAGCAAGCGCAGGCAGCACAGCAAGCACAGGCAGCAAGCACAGGCAGCACAACAAGCACAGGCAGCACAGCAAGCACAGGCAGCAAGCACAGGCAGCACAGCAAGCACAGGCAGCAAGCACAGGCAGAACAGCAAACTCAGGCAGCACAGCAAGCACAGGCAGCAAGCACAGGCAGAACAGCAAACACAGGCAGCACAGCAAGCACAGGCAGCAAGCACAGGCAGCACAGCAAGCACAGGCAGCAAGCACAGGCAGCACAGCAAGCACAGGCAGCAAGCACAGGCAGCATAGGCAGCACAGCGAGCACAGGCAGCACAGCAAGCACAGGCAGCACACCAAGCACAGGCAGCACAGCAAGCACAGGCAGCACAGGCAGCAAGCACAGGCAGCAAGCACAGGCAGCAAGCACAGGCAACACAGCAAGCACAGGCAGCAAGCACAGGCAGCACAGCAAGCACAGGCAGCACAGCAAGCACAGACAGCAAACACAGGCAGCACAGCAAGCACAGGCAGCAAGCACAGGCAGCAAGCACAGGCAGCAAGCACAGGCAGGAAGCACAGGCAGCACAGGCAGCACAGCAAGCACAGGCAGCACAGCAAGTACAGCAAGCACAGGCAGCAAGCACAGGCAGCACAGCAAGCACAGGCATGTTAGAAACCCGCAAAATAGCTCGACGAGATGTGTTCGTTTTAGCGATTCTGGGGGAAGTGCAGAGGGGTAAAGCTCCGTCCTATTTCCAACAGGCAAAGCCTGCTCCGATCTTCTGCGAGATTCAATCTCGCATTTGTTTACAATGCTTACTCTTACTGAGACGCAGGTCAATGCACCGGCCGCCGAGGTAAACATATGATCCGCGACTCTCGGCGCCTCCAAAAACAGGTGACACAGCAACGCATTGTCGCGTGCCACCGTCGAATTACCGCGTGTTATGGGCGAAATCAAATGCATCGCTAACAGGCAGCACAGCAAGCACAGGCAGCAAGCACAGGCAGCACAGCAAGCACAGGCAGCAAGCACAGGCAGCACAGCAAGCACAGGCAGCACACCAAGCACAGGCAGCACAGCAAGCACAGGCAGCAAGCACAGGCAGCACAGCAAGCACAGGCAGCACACCAAGCACAGGCAGCACAGCAAGCACACCAAGCACAGGCAGCAAGCACTGGCAGCACAGCAAGCACAGGCAGCAAGCACAGGCAGCACAGCAAACAAAGGCAGCACAGCAAGCACACGCAGCAAACACAGGCAGCGCAGTAAGCACAGGCAGCACAGCAAGCACAGGCAGCAAACACAGGCAGCGCAGCAAGCACAGGCAGCACAGCAAGCACAGGCAGCAAGCACAGGCAGCACAGCAAACACAGGCAACACAGGAAGCACAGGCAGCAAGCACAGGCAGCACAGCAAACACGGGCAGCACAGCACAGGCAGCAAGCACAGGCAGCACAGCAAGCACAGACAGCAAGCACAGGCAGCAAGCAGAGGCAGCACAGCAAGCACCGGCAGCAAGCACAGGCAGCACAGCAAGCACAGGCAGCAAGCACAGGCAGCAAACACAGGCAGCGCAGCAAGCACAGGCAGCACAGCAAGCACAGGCAGCACAGCAAACACAGGCAACACAGGAAGCACAGGCAGCAAGCACAGGCAGCACACCAAACACAGGCAACACAGGAAGCACAGGCAGCAAGCACAGGCAGCACAGCAAACACAGGCAGCAAGCACAGGCAACAAGCACAGGCAGCACAGGCAGCACAGCAAGTACAGCAAGCACAGGCAGCAAGCACAGGCAGCACAGCAAGCACAGGCATGTTAGAAACCCGCAAAATAGCTCGACGAGATGTGTTCGTTTTAGCGATTCTGGGGGAAGTGCAGAGGGGTAAAGCTCCGTCCTATTTCCAACAGGCAAAGCCTGCTCCGATCTTCTGCGAGATTCAATCTCGCATTTGTTTACAATGCTTACTCTTACTGAGACGCAGGTCAATGCACCGGCCGCCGAGGTAAACATATGATCCGCGACTCTCGGCGCCTCCAAAAACAGGTGACACAGCAACGCATTGTCGCGTGCCACCGTCGAATTACCGCGTGTTATGGGCGAAATCAAATGCATCGCTAACAGGCAGCACAGCAAGCACAGGCAGCAAGCACAGGCAGCACAGCAAGCACAGGCAGCAAGCACAGGCAGAACAGCAAACTCAGGCAGCACAGCAAGCACAGGCAGCAAGCACAGGCAGAACAGCAAACACAGGCAGCACAGCAAGCACAGGCAGCAAGCACAGGCAGCACAGCAAGCACAGGCAGCAAGCACAGGCAGCACAGCAAGCACAGGCAGCAAGCACAGGCAGCATAGGCAGCACAGCGAGCACAGGCAGCACAGCAAGCACAGGCAGCACACCAAGCACAGGCAGCACAGCAAGCACAGGCAGCACAGGCAGCAAGCACAGGCAACACAGCAAGCACAGGCAGCAAGCACAGGCAGCACAGCAAGCACAGGCAGCACAGCAAGCACAGACAGCAAACACAGGCAGCACAGCAAGCACAGGCAGCAAGCACAGGCAGCAAGCACAGGCAGCACAGGCAGCACAGCAAGCACAGGCAGCACAGCAAGTACAGCAAGCACAGGCAGCAAGCACAGGCAGCACAGCAAGCACAGGCATGTTAGAAACCCGCAAAATAGCTCGACGAGATGTGTTCGTTTTAGCGATTCTGGGGGAAGTGCAGAGGGGTAAAGCTCCGTCCTATTTCCAACAGGCAAAGCCTGCTCCGATCTTCTGCGAGATTCAATCTCGCATTTGTTTACAATGCTTACTCTTACTGAGACGCAGGTCAATGCACCGGCCGCCGAGGTAAACATATGATCCGCGACTCTCGGCGCCTCCAAAAACAGGTGACACAGCAACGCATTGTCGCGTGCCACCGTCGAATTACCGCGTGTTATGGGCGAAATCAAATGCATCGCTAACAGGCAGCACAGCAAGCACAGGCAGCAAGCACAGGCAGCACAGCAAGCACAGGCAGCAAGCACAGGCAGCACAGCAAGCACAGGCAGCACACCAAGCACAGGCAGCACAGCAAGCACAGGCAGCAAGCACAGGCAGCACAGCAAGCACAGGCAGCACACCAAGCACAGGCAGCACAGCAAGCACACCAAGCACAGGCAGCAAGCACTGGCAGCACAGCAAGCACAGGCAGCAAGCACAGGCAGCACAGCAAACAAAGGCAGCACAGCAAGCACAGGCAGCAAACACAGGCAGCGCAGTAAGCACAGGCAGCACAGCAAGCACAGGCAGCAAACACAGGCAGCGCAGCAAGCACAGGCAGCACAGCAAGCACAGGCAGCAAGCACAGGCAGCACAGCAAGCACAGGCAGCACAGCAAACACAGGCAACACAGGAAGCACAGGCAGCAAGCACAGGCAGCACAGCAAACACGGGCAGCACAGCACAGGCAGCAAGCACAGGCAGCACAGCAAGCACAGACAGCAAGCACAGGCAGCAAGCAGAGGCAGCACAGCAAGCACCGGCAGCAAACACAGGCAGCACAGCAAGCACAGGCAGCAAACACAGGCAGCGCAGCAAGCACAGGCAGCACAGCAAGCACAGGCAGCACAGCAAACACAGGCAACACAGGAAGCACAGGCAGCAAGCACAGGCAGCACAGCAAACACAGGCAACACAGGAAGTACAGGCAGCAAGCACAGGCAGCACAGCAAACACAGGCAGCAAGCACAGGCAACACAGCAAGCACAGGCAACAAGCACAGGCAGCACAGGCAGCACAGGCAGCATAGCAAGCACAGCAAGCACAGGCAGCAAGCACAGGCAGCACAGCAAACACAGGCAGCAAGCACAGGCAGCACAGCAAGCACAGGCAGCACAGCAGCACAGGCAGCAAGCACAGGCAGTACAGCAAGCACAGGCAGCACAGCAAGCACAGGCAGCACAGCAGCACAGGCAGCAAGCACAGGCAGCACAGCAAGCACAGGCAGCAAGCACAGGCAGCACAGCAAGCACAGGCAGCACAACAAGCACAGGCAGCAAGCACAGGCAGCAAGCACAGGCAGCACAGCAAGCACAGGCAGCAAGCACAGGCAGCAAGCACAGGCAGCAAGCACAGGCAGCAAGCACAGGCAGCAAGCGCAGGCAGCACAGCAAGCACAGGCAGCAAGCACAGGCAGCACAACAAGCACAGGCAGCACAGCAAGCACAGGCAGCAAGCACAGGCAGCACAGCAAGCACAGGCAGCAAGCACAGGCAGAACAGCAAACTCAGGCAGCACAGCAAGCACAGGCAGCAAGCACAGGCAGAACAGCAAACACAGGCAGCACAGCAAGCACAGGCAGCAAGCACAGGCAGCACAGCAAGCACAGGCAGCAAGCACAGGCAGCACAGCAAGCACAGGCAGCAAGCACGGGCAGCATAGGCAGCACAGCGAGCACAGGCAGCACAGCAAGCACAGGCAGCACACCAAGCACAGGCAGCACAGCAAGCACAGGCAGCACAGGCAGCAAGCACAGGCAGCAAGCACAGGCAGCAAGCACAGGCAACACAGCAAGCACAGGCAGCAAGCACAGGCAGCACAGCAAGCACAGGCAGCACAGCAAGCACAGACAGCAAACACAGGCAGCACAGCAAGCACAGGCAGCAAGCACAGGCAGCAAGCACAGGCAGCAAGCACAGGCAGGAAGCACAGGCAGCACAGGCAGCACAGCAAGCACAGGCAGCACAGCAAGTACAGCAAGCACAGGCAGCAAGCACAGGCAGCACAGCAAGCACAGGCATGTTAGAAACCCGCAAAATAGCTCGACGAGATGTGTTCGTTTTAGCGATTCTGGGGGAAGTGCAGAGGGGTAAAGCTCCGTCCTATTTCCAACAGGCAAAGCCTGCTCCGATCTTCTGCGAGATTCAATCTCGCATTTGTTTACAATGCTTACTCTTACTGAGACGCAGGTTAATGCACCGGCCGCCGAGGTAAACATATGATCCGCGACTCTCGGCGCCTCCAAAAACAGGTGACACAGCAACGCATTGTCGCGTGCCACCGTCGAATTACCGCGTGTTATGGGCGAAATCAAATGCATCGCTAACAGGCAGCACAGCAAGCACAGGCAGCAAGCACAGGCAGCACAGCAAGCACAGGCAGCAAGCACAGGCAGCACAGCAAGCACAGGCAGCACACCAAGCACAGGCAGCACAGCAAGCACAGGCAGCACAGCAAGCACAGGCAGCAAGCACAGGCAGCACAGCAAGCACAGGCAGCACACCAAGCACAGGCAGCACAGCAAGCACAGGCAGCAAGCACAGGCAGCACAGCAAGCACAGGCAGCACACCAAGCACAGGCAGCACAGCAAGCACACCAAGCACAGGCAGCAAGCACTGGCAGCACAGCAAGCACAGGCAGCGCAGTAAGCACAGGCAGCACAGCAAACAAAGGCAGCACAGCAAGCACAGGCAGCAAACACAGGCAGCGCAGTAAGCACAGGCAGCACAGCAAGCACAGGCAGCAAACACAGGCAGCGCAGCAAGCACAGGCAGCACAGCAAGCACAGGCAGCAAGCACAGGCAGCACAGCAAGCACAGGCAGCACAGCAAACACAGGCAACACAGGAAGCACAGGCAGCAAGCACAGGCAGCACAGCAAGCACAGGCAGCACAACAAGCACAGGCAGCAAGCACAGGCAGCAAGCACAGGCAGCACAGCAAGCACAGGCAGCAAGCACAGGCAGCAAGCACAGGCAGCAAGCACAGGCAGCAAGCACAGGCAGCAGGCACAGGCAGCACAGCAAGCACAGGCAGCAAGCACAGGCAGCACAGCAAGCACAGGCAGCAAGCACAGGCAGCAAGCAGAGGCAGCACAGCAAGCACCGGCAGCAAACACAGGCAGCACAGCAAGCACAGGCAGCAAGCACAGGCAGCAAACACAGGCAGCGCAGCAAGCACAGGCAGCACAGCAAGCACAGGCAGCACAGCAAACACAGGCAACACAGGAAGCACAGGCAGCAAGCACAGGCAGCACAGCAAACACAGGCAACACAGGAAGCACAGGCAGCAAGCACAGGCAGCACAGCAAACACAGGCAGCAAGCACAGGCAACAAGCACAGGCAGCACAGGCAGCACAGGCAGCATAGCAAGCACAGCAAGCACAGGCAGCAAGCACAGGCAGCACAGCAAACACAGGCAGCAAGCACAGGCAGCACAGCAAGCACAGGCAGCACAGCAGCACAGGCAGCAAGCACAGGCAGTACAGCAAGCACAGGCAGCACAGCAAGCACAGGCAGCACAGCAGCACAGGCAGCAAGCACAGGCAGCACAGCAAGCACAGGCAGCAAGCACAGGCAGCACAGCAAGCACAGGCAGCACAACAAGCACAGGCAGCAAGCACAGGCAGCAAGCACAGGCAGCACAGCAAGCACAGGCAGCAAGCACAGGCAGCAAGCACAGGCAGCAAGCACAGGCAGCACAGCAAACACAGGCAGCAAGCACAGGCAGCACAGCAAGCACAGGCAGCACAGCAGCACAGGCAGCAAGCACAGGCAGCACAGCAAGCACAGGCAGCACAGCAGCACAGGCAGCAAGCACAGGCAGCACAGCAAGCACAGGCAGCAAGCACAGGCAGCACAGCAAGCACAGGCAGCACAACAAGCACAGGCAGCAAGCACAGGCAGCAAGCACAGGCAGCACAGCAAGCACAGGCAGCAAGCACAGGCAGCAAGCACAGGCAGCAAGCACAGGCAGCAAGCACAGGCAGCAGGCACAGGCAGCACAGCAAGCACAGGCAGCAAGCACAGGCAGCACAGCAAGCACAGGCAGCAAGCACAGGCATGTTAGAAACCCGCAAAATAGCTCGACGAGATGTGTTGGTTTTAGCGATTCTGGGGGAAGTGCAGAGGGGTCAATCTCCGTCCTCTTTCCAACAGTCAAAGCCTGCTCCGATCTTCGGCGAGATTCACTCTCGCATTTGTTTACAATGCTTACTCTTACTGAGACGCAGGTCAATGCACCGGCCGCCGAGTTTATGAAACTTGTAGAGAATGCTCGTATCGCCAATCGAGAGCACTCCTGCAAGTTTGAAGAAGATCGTACGGTCGGTTCACATTTCTCGATGAACTTACATACACCTACGACGGGACTTATTCGCTGAACGGGAACTATCCAGTACTGCGTTGTAGATGGCATTTTGTGTCTAACGCCCCTTCCAACCGTACGAAGTTTATGAAACTTGTACAGAATGCTCGTGTCGCCAATCGAGAGCACTCCTGCAAGTTTGAAGATGATCGTACCGTCGGTTCAGATTTCTCGATGAACTTACATGCAGCTACGAAGGGAATTGGTCGCTGAGCGGAAATTCGGATGATGACAGTTTTTGTCAAACTCCGCTTCTAGCCGTACGAAGTTTATGAAACTTGTACAGCATGCTCGTGTCGTCAATCGAGAGCACTCCTGCAAGTTTGAAGAATATCGTACGAAAGGTTCGCATGTCTCGACCAACTTACATACAGCTACGACGGGACTTGGTCGCTGAACGGAAACTTTGTTGTAGATGACAATTTGTGGCTAACACCCCTTCCAGCCGTACGAAGTTTATGAAACTTGTAGAGAATGCTCGTATCGCCAATCGAGAGCACTCCTGCAAGTTTGAAGATGATCGTACGGTCGGTTCAGATTTCTCGATGAACTTACATGTAGCTACGAAGGGACTTGGTCGCTGAGCGGAAATTCGGATGATGACAATTTTTTTCAAACTCCGCTTCCAGCCTTACGAAGTTTATGAAAGTTGTAGAGAATGCTCGTGTCGCCAATCGAGAGCACTCCTGCAAGTTTGAAGAAGATTGTACGGCCGGTTCGCATTTCTCGATGAACTTACATACAGCTACGATGGGACTTGGTCGCTGAGCGGAAACTTTGTTGTAGATGACAATTTGTGTCTAATTCCCCTTCCAGCCGTGCGACGTTTATGAAACTTATAGAGAATGCTCGTGTCGCCATTCGAGAGCACTCCTGCAAGTTTGAAGAAGATCGTACGGTCGGTTCACATTTCTCGATGAACTTACATACACCTACGACGGGAGTTATTCGCTGAGCGGAAACTTTGTTGTAGATGACAATTTGTGGCTAACACCCCTTCCAGCCGTACGAAGTTTATGAAACTTGTAGAGAATGCTCGTATCGCCAATCGAGAGCACTCCTGCAAGTTTGAAGATGATCGTACGGTCGGTTCAGATTTCTCGATGAACTTACATGTAGCTACGAAGGGACTTGGTCGCTGAGCGGAAATTCGGATGATGACAATTTTTTTCAAACTCCGCTTCCAGCCTTACGAAGTTTATGAAACTTGTAGAGAATGCTCGTGTCGCCAATCGAGAGCACTCCTGCAAGTTTGAAGAAGATCGTACGGCCGGTTCGCATTTCTCGATGAACTTACATGTAGCTACGACGGGACTTGGTCGCTGAGCGGAAACTGCGTTGTGGATGACAATTTGTGTCTAACACCCCTTCCAGCCGTACGAAGTTTATGAAACTTGTACAGCATGCTCGTGTCGTCAATCGAGAGCACTCCTGCAAGTTTCAAGATGGTCGTACGGTCGGTTCGCATTTCTCGATGAACTTACATACAGCTACGAAGGGACTTGGTCGCTGAACGGGAACTATCCAGTACTGCGTTGTAGATGGCAATTTGTGTCTAACTCCCCTTCCAACCGTACGAAGTTTATGAAACTTGTAGAGAATGCTCGTGTCGCCAATCGAGAGCACTCCTGCAAGTTTGAAGATTATCGTACGGTCGGTTCGCATTTCTCGGTGAACTTACATACAGCTACGAAGGGACTTGGTCGCTGAGCGGAAATTCGGTGATGACAATTTTTTTCAAACTCCGCTTGCAGCCGTACGAAGTTTATGAAACTTGTAGAGAATGCTCGTGTCGCCAATCGAGAGCACTCCCGCAAGTTTGAAGAAGATCGTACGGTCGGTTAACATTTCTCGATGAACTTACATGCACCTACGACGGGACTTAGTCGCTGAACGGGAACTATCCAGTACTGCGTTGTAGATGACAATTTGTGTTTAACGCCCCTTCCAACCGTACGAAGTTTATGAAACTTGTACAGAATGCTCGTGTCGCCAAACGAGAGCACTCCAGCAAGTTTGAAGATGATCGTACCGTCGGTTCAGATTTCTCGATGAACTTACATACAGCTACGAAGGGACTTGGTCGCTGAGCGGAAATTCCGATGATGACAAATTTTTTCAGACTCCACTTCCAGCCGTACGAAGTTTATGAAACTTGTAGAGAATGCTCGTGTCGCCAATCGAGAGCACTCCTGCAAGTTTGAAGATGATCGTGCGGTCGGTTCAGATTTCTCGATGAACTTACATGCAGCTACGAAGGGACTTGGTCGCTGAGCGGAAATTCGGATGATGACAATATGTGTCTAACTCCGCTTCCAGCCGTACGAAGTTTATGAAACTTTTACTGCATGCTCGTGTCGTCAATGGAGAGCACTCCTGCAAGTTTGAAGATGATCGTACGGTCGGTTCAGATTTCTCGATGAACTTACATACAGCTACGACGGGACTTGGTCGCTGAGCGGAAACTGCGTTGTAGATGACATTTTTTGTCTAACTCCCCTTCCAGCCATACGAAGTTTATGAAACTTGTACAGAATGCTCGTGTCAGCAATCGAGAGCACTCCTGCAAGTTTGAAGAAGATCGTACGGTCGGTTCGCATTTCTCGATGAACTTACAAACAGCCACGACGGGACTTGGTCGCTGAGAGGAAACTGCATTGTAGATGACAATTTTTGTCTAACTCCCCTTCAAGCCGTACGAAGTTTATGAAACTCGTAGAGAATGCTCGTGCCGCCAATCGGGAACACTGCTGCAAGTTTGAAGAAGATCGTACGGTAGGTTCACATTTCTCGATGAACTTACATACACCTACGACGGGACTTATTCGCTGAACGGGAACTATCCAGTACTGCGTTGTAGATGACAATTTGTGTCTAACTACCCTCCCAACCGTACGAAGTTTATCAAACTTGTACAGAATGCTCGTGTCAGCAATCGAGAGCACTCCTGCAAGTTTGAAGATGATCGTACGGTCGGTTCAGATTTCTCGATGAACTTACATGCAGCTACGAAGGGACTTGGGCGCTGAGCGGAAATTCGGATGATGACAATTTGTGTCTAACTCCCCTTCCAGCCGTACGAAGTTCATGAAACTTGTAGAGAATGCTCGAGTCGCCATTCGAGAGCACTCCCGCAAGTTTGAAGAAGATCGTACGGTCGGTTCGCATTTCTCGATGAACTTACATACAGCTACGACGGGACTTGGTCGCTGTCGGAAACTGCGTTATAGATGATAATTTGTGTCTAATTCCCCTTCGAGCCGTGCGAAGTTTATGAAACTTGTAGAGAATGCTCGTGTCGCCAATCGAGAGCACTCCTGCAAGTGTGAAGATGATCGTACCGTCGGTTTAGATTTCTCGATGAACTTACATGCAGCTACGAATTGACTTGGTCGCTGAGCGGAAATTCGGATGATGACAATTTTGTTCAAACTGCGTTTCCAGCCGTACGAAGTTTATGAAACTTGTACAGCATGCTCGTGTCGTCAATGGAGAGCACTCCTGCAAGTTTGAGGAAGATCGTACGGCCGGTTCGCATTTCTCGATGAACTTCCATACAGCCACGACGGGACTTGGTCGCTGAGCGGAAACTGCGTTGTAGATGACAATTTGTGTCTAACTCCCCTTCCAGCCGTACGAAGTTTATGAAACTTGTACAGAATGCTCGTGTCGCCAATCGAGAGCACTGCTACAAGCTTGAAGATGATCGTACGGTCGGTTCAGATTTCTCGATGAACTTACATGCAGCTACGAATGGACTTGGTCGCTGAGCGGAAATTCGGATGATGACAATTTGTGTCTAACTCCCCTTCCAGCCGTAAGAAGTTTATGAAACTTGTAGAGAATGCTCGTGTCGCCAATCGAGAGCACTCCTGCAAGTTTGAAGAAGATCGTACGGTCGGTTCACATTTCTCGATGAACGTACATACAGCTACGACGGGACTTGGTCGCTGAGCGGAAACTGCGTTGTAGATGACAATTTGTGTCTAACTCCCCTTCCAGCCATACGAAGTTTATGAAACTTGTAGAGAATGCTCGTGTCGCCAATCGAGAGCACTCCTGCAAGTTTGAAGAAGATCGTACGGTCGGTTCGCATTTCTCGATGAACTTACATACACCTACGACGGGACATATTCGCTGAACGGGAACTATCCAGTACTGCGTTGTAGATGGCAATTTATGTCTAACTCCCCTTCCAACCGTACGATGTTTATGAAACTTGTAGAGAATGCTCGTTTCGCCAGTCGAGAGCACTCCTGCAAGTTTGAAGATGATCGTTCGGTCGGTTCAGATTTCTCGATGAACTTACATGCAGCTACGAAGGGACTTGGTCGCTGAGCGGAAATTCGGATGATGACAATTTGTGTCTAACTCCCCTTCCAGCCGTACGAAGTTTATGAAACTTGTAGAGAATGCTCGTGTCGCCAATCGAGAGCACTCCTGCAAGTTTGAAGGTGATCGTACGGTCGGTTCAGATTTCTCGATGACCTTACTTGCAGCTACGTAGGGACTTGTTCGCTGAGCGGAAATTCGGATGAAGACAATTTGTGTCTAACTCCCCTTCCAGCCATACGAAGTTTATGAAACTTGTAGAGAATGCTCGTGTCGCCAATCGAGAGCACTCCTGCAAGTTTGAAGAAGATCGTACGGTCGGTTCGCAATTCTCGATGAACTTACATACAGCTACGACGGGACTTGGTCGCTGGGCGGAAATTCGAATGATGACAATTTTTTTCAAACTCCGCTTCCAGCCGTACGAAGTTTATGAAACTTGTACAGCATGCTCGTCTCGTCAATCGAGAGCACTCCTGCAAGTTTGAAGAAGATCGTACGGTCGGTTCACATTTCTCGATGAACCTACATGCAGCTACGACGGGACTTAGTCGCTGAACGGGAAGTATCCAGTACTGCGTTGTAGATGACAATTTGTGTCTAACTCCCCTTCCAGCCGTACGAAGTTTATGAAACTTGTACAGAATGCTCGTGTCGCCAATCGAGAGCACTCCTGCAAGTTTGAAGAACATCGTACGGTCGGTTCAGAGTTCTCGATGAACTTACATGCAGCTACGTAGGGACTTGGTCGCTGAGCGGAAATTCGGATGATGACAATTTGTGTCTAACTCCCCTTCCAGCCGTAAGAAGTTTATGCAACTTGTAGAGAATGCTCGTGTCGCCAATCGAGAGCACTCCTGCAAGTTTGAAGAAGATCGTACGGTCGGTTCGCATTTCTCGATGAACTTACATACAGCTACGACGGGACTTGGTCGCTGAGCGGAAACTGCGTTGTAGATGACAATTTGTGTCTAACGCCCCTTCCAGCCATGCGAAGTTTATGAAACTTATAGAGAATGCTCGTGTCGCCAATCGAGAGCACTCCTGCAAGTTTGAAGAAGTTCGTACGGTCGGTCCACATTTCTCGATGAACTTACATACACCTACGACGGGACTTATTCGCTGAACGGGAACTATACAGTACTGCGTTGTAGATGGCAATTTGGGTCTAACTCCCCTTCCAGCCGTACGAAGTTTATGAAACTTGTAGAGAATGCTCGTGTCGCCAATCGAGAGCACTCCGGCAAGTGTGAAGATGATCGTACGGTCGGTTCAGATTTCTCGATGAACTTACATGCAGCAACGAAGGGACTTGGTCGCTGAGCGGAAATTCGGATGATGACAATTTGTGTATAACTCCGCTTCCAGCCATACGAAGTTTATGAAACTTGTAGAGAATGCTCGTGTCGCCAATCGAGAGCACTCCGGCAAGTGTGAAGATGATCGTACGGTCGGTTCAGATTTCTCGATGAACTTACATGCAGCTACGAAGGGACTTGGTCGCTGAGCGGAAATTCGGATGATGACAATTTGTGTCTAACTCCCCTTCCAGCCGTAAGAAGTTTATGAAACTTGTAGAGAATGCTCGTGTCGCCAATCCAGAGCACTCCTGCAAGTTTGAAGAAGATCGTACGGTCGGTTCGCATTTCTCGATGAGCTTACATACAGCCACGACGGGACTTGGTCGCTGAGCGGAAACTGCGTTGTAGATGACAATTTTTGTCTAACTCCCCTTCCAGCCGTACGAAGTTTATGAAACATGTACAGAATGCTCGTGTCGCCAATCGAGAGCACTCCTGCAAGTTTGTAGAAGATCGTACGGTCGGTTCGCATTTCTCGATGAACTTACATACAGCTACGACGGGACTTGGTCGCTGAGCGGAAACTGCGTTGTAAATGACAATTTTTGTCTAACTCCCCTTCCGGCCGTACGAAGTTTATGAAACTTGTACAGAATGCTCGTGTCGCCAATCGAGAGCACTCCTGCAAGTTTGAAGAACATCGTACGGTCGGTTCGCATTTCTCGATGAACTTACATACACCTACGACGGGACTTATTCGCTGAACGGGAACTGTCCAGTACTGCGTTGTAGACGGCAATTTGTGTCTAACTCCCCATTCAGCCGTACGAAGTTTATGAGACTTGTAGAGAATGCTCGTGTCGCCAATCGAGAGCACTCCTGCAAGTGTGAAGATGATCGTACGGTCGGTTCAGATTTCTCGATGAACTTACATGCAGCTACGTAGGGACTTGGTCGCTAAGCGGAAATTCGGATGATGACAATTTGTGTCTAACTCCCCTTCCAGCCGTACGAAGTTTATGAAACTTATAGAGAATGCTCGTGTCGCCAATCGAGAGCACTCCTGCAAGTTTGAAGAAGATCGTACGGTCGGTCCGCATTTCTTGATGAACTTACATACAGTTACGACGGGACTTGGTCGCTGTCGGAAACTGCGTTATAGATGACAATTTGTGTCTAACTCCCCTTCCAGCCATGCGAAGTTTATGAAACTTATAGAGAATGCTCGTGTCGCCAATCGAGAGCACTCCTGCAAGTTTGAAGAAGATCGTACGGTCGGTCCACATTTCTCGATGAACTTACATACACCTACGACGGGACTTATTCGCTGAACGGGAACTATACAGTACTGCGTTGTAGATGGCAATTTGGGTCTAACTCCCCTTCCAGCCGTACGAAGTTTATGAAACTTGTAGAGAATGCTCGTGTCGCCAATCGAGAGCACTCCGGCAAGTGTGAAGATGATCGTACGGTCGGTTCAGATTTCTCGATGAACTTACATGCAGCTACGAAGGGACTTGGTCGCTGAGCGGAAATTCGGATGATGACAATTTGTGTATAACTCCGCTTCCAGCCGTACGAAGTTTAGGAAACTTGTAGAGAATGCTCGTGTCGCCAATCGAGGGCACTCCGGCAAGTGTGAAGATGATCGTACGGTCGGTTCAGATTTCTCGATGAACTTACATGCAGCTACGTAGGGACTTGGTCGCTGAGCGGAAATTCGGATGATGACAATTTGTGTATAACTCCGCTTCCAGCCGTACGAAGTTTATGAAACTTGTAGAGAATGCTCGTGTCGCCAATCGAGAGCACTCCGGCAAGTGTGAAGATGATCGTACGGTCGGTTCAGATTTCTCGATGAACTTACATACACCTACGACGGGACTTGGTCGCTTTCGGAAACTGCGTTGTAGATGACAATTTCTGTCTAACTCCCCTTCCAGCCATGCGAAGTTTATGAAACTTATAGAGAATGCTCGTGTCGCCAATCGAGAGCACTCCTGCAAGTTTGAAGATGATCGTACGGTTGGTTCAGATTTCTCGATGAACTTACATGCAGCTACGAATTGACTTGGTCGCTGAGCGGAAATTCGGATGATGACAATTTTTTTCAAACTCCGTTTCCAGCCGTACGAAGTTTATGAAACTTGTACAGCATGCTCGTGTCGTCAATCGAGAGCACTCCTGCAAGTTTGAAGAAGATCGTACGGTCGGTTCGCATTTCTCGATGAACTTACATACAGCCACGACGGGACTTGGTCGCTGAGCGGAAACTGCGTTGTAGATGACAATTTGTGTCTAACTCCCCTTCCAGCCGTACGAAGTTTATGAAACTTGTAGAGAATGGTCGTGTCGCCAATCGAAAGCACTCCTGCATGTTTGAAGACGATCATACGGTCGGTTCGCATTTCTCGATGTACTTACATACACCTACGACGGGACTTATTCGCTGAACGGGAACTATCCAGTACTGCGTTGTAGATGGCAATTTGTGTCTAACTCCCCTTCCAGCCGTACGAAGTTTATGAAACTTACACAGAATGCTCGTTTCGCCAATCGAGAGCATTCCTGCAAGTTTGAAGATGATCGTTCGGTCGGTTCAGATTTCTCGATGAACTTACATGCAGCTACGACGAGACTTGGTCGCAGAGCGGGAACTGCGTTGTAGATGACAATTTTTGTCTAACTCCCCTTCCAGCCGTACGAAGTTTATGAAACTTGTACAGAATGCTCGTGTCGCCAATCGAGAGCACTCCTGCAAGTTTGAAGAAGATCGTACGGTCGGTCCACATTTCTCGATGAACTTACATACACCTACGACGGGACTTATTCGCTGAACGGGAACTATACAGTACTGCGTTGTAGATGGCAATTTGGGTCTAACTCCCCTTCCAGCCTTACGAAGTTTATGAAACTTGTAGAGAATGCTCGTGTCGCCAATCGAGAGCACTCCGGCAAGTGTGAAGATGATCGTACGGTCGGTTCAGATTTCTCGATGAACTTACATGCAGCTACGAAGGGACTTGGTCGCTGAGCGGAAATTCGGATGATGACAATTTGTGTGTAACTCCGCTTCCAGCCGTACGAAGTTTATGAAACTTGTAGAGAATGCTCGTGTCGCCATCGAGGGCACTCCGGCAAGTGTGAAGATGATCGTACGGTCGGTTCAGATTTCTCGATGAACTTACATACACCTACGACGGGACTTATTCGCTGAACGGGAACTATACAGTACTGCGTTGTAGATGGCAATTTGGGTCTAACTCCCCTTCCAGCCGTACGAAGTTTATGAAACTTGTAGAGAATGCTCGTGTCGCCAATCGAGAGCACTCCGGCAAGTGTGAAGATGATCGTACGGTCGGTTCAGATTTCTCGATGAACTTACATGCAGCTACGAAGGGACTTGGTCGCTGAGCGGAAATTCGGATGATGACAATTTGTGTATAACTCCGCTTCCAGCCGTACGAAGTTTATGAAACTTGTAGAGAATGCTCGTGTCGCCAATCGAGGGCACTCCGGCAAGTGTGAAGATGATCGTACGGTCGGTTCAGATTTCTCGATGAACTTACATGCAGCTACGAAGGGACTTGGTCGCTGAGCGGAAATTCGGATGATGACAATTTGTGTCTAACTCCCCTTCCAGCCGTACGAAGTTTACGAAACTTGTACAGAATGCTCGTGTCGCCAATCGAGAGCACTCCTGCAAGTTTGAAGAACATCGTACGGTCGGTTCAGAGTTCTCGATGAACTTACATGCAGCTACGTAGGGACTTGGTCGCTGAGCGGAAATTCGGATGATGACAATTTGTGTATAACTCCGCTTCCAGCCGTACGAAGTTTATGAAACTTGTAGAGAATGCTCGTGTCGCCAATCGAGAGCACTCCGGCAAGTGTGAAGATGATCGTACGGTCGGTTCAGATTTCTCGATGAACTTACATGCAGCTACGAAGGGACTTGGTCGCTGAGCGGAAATTCGGATGATGACAATTTGTGTGTAACTCCGCTTCCAGCCGTACGAAGTTTATGAAACTTGTAGAGAATGCTCGTGTCGCCATCGAGGGCACTCCGGCAAGTGTGAAGATGATCGTACGGTCGGTTCAGATTTCTCGATGAACTTACATACACCTACGACGGGACTTATTCGCTGAACGGGAACTATACAGTACTGCGTTGTAGATGGCAATTTGGGTCTAACTCCCCTTCCAGCCGTACGAAGTTTATGAAACTTGTAGAGAATGCTCGTGTCGCCAATCGAGAGCACTCCGGCAAGTGTGAAGATGATCGTACGGTCGGTTCAGATTTCTCGATGAACTTACATGCAGCTACGAAGGGACTTGGTCGCTGAGCGGAAATTCGGATGATGACAATTTGTGTATAACTCCGCTTCCAGCCGTACGAAGTTTATGAAACTTGTAGAGAATGCTCGTGTCGCCAATCGAGGGCACTCCGGCAAGTGTGAAGATGATCGTACGGTCGGTTCAGATTTCTCGATGAACTTACATGCAGCTACGAAGGGACTTGGTCGCTGAGCGGAAATTCGGATGATGACAATTTGTGTCTAACTCCCCTTCCAGCCGTACGAAGTTTACGAAACTTGTACAGAATGCTCGTGTCGCCAATCGAGAGCACTCCTGCAAGTTTGAAGAACATCGTACGGTCGGTTCAGAGTTCTCGATGAACTTACATGCAGCTACGTAGGGACTTGGTCGCTGAGCGGAAATTCGGATGATGACAATTTGTGTATAACTCCGCTTCCAGCCGTACGAAGTTTATGAAACTTGTAGAGAATGCTCGTGTCGCCAATCGAGAGCACTCCGGCAAGTGTGAAGATGATCGTACGGTCGGTTCAGATTTCTCGATGAACTTACATGCAGCTACGACGGGACTTATTCGCTGAGCGGAAACTACGTTGTAGATGACAATTTTTGTCTAACTCCCCTTCCAGCCTTACGAAGTTTATGAAACTTGTACAGAATGCTCGTGTCGCCAATCGAGAGCACTCCTGCCAGTTTGAAGGTGATCGTAAGGCCGGTTCAGATTTTTCGATGAACTTACATGCAGCTACGTATGGATTTGGTCGCTGAGCGGAAATTCGGATGATGACAATTTTTGTCTAACTCCCCTTCCAGCCGTACGAAGTTTATGAAACTTATAGAGAATGCTCGTGTCGCCAATCGAGAGCACTCCTGCAAGTTTGTAGAAGATCGTACGGTCGTTTCACATTTCTCGATGAACTTACATACACCTACGACGGGACTTATTCGCTGAACGGGAACTATCCAGTACTGCGTTGTAGATGGCAATTTGGGTCTAACTCCCCTTCCAGCCGTACGAAGTTTATGAAACTTGTAGAGAATGCTCGTGTCGCCAATCGAGAGCACTCCTACAAGTGTGAAGATGATCGTACGGTCGGTTCAGATTTCTCGATGAACTTACATGCAGCTACGAAGGGACTTGGTCGCTGAGCGGAAATTCGGATGATGACAATTTGTGTCTAACTCCGCTTCCAGCCGTTCGAAGTTTATGAAACTTGTAGAGAATGCTCGTGTCGCCAATCGAGAGCACTCCTGCAAGTTTGAAGAAGATCGTACGTTCGGTCCACATTTCTCGATGAACTTACATACACCTACGACGGGACTTATTCGCTGAACGGGAACTATCCAGTACTGCGTTGTAGATGGCAATTTGGGTCTAACTCCCCTTCCAGCCGTACGAAGTTTATGAAACTTGTAGAGAATGCTCGTGTCGCCAATCGAGAGCACTCCTACAAGTGTGAAGATGATCGTACGGTCGGTTCAGATTTCTCGATGAACTTACATGCAGCTACGAAGGGACTTGGTCGCTGAGCGGAAATTCGGATGATGACAATTTGTGTCTAACTCCCCTTCCAGCCGTAAGAAGTTTATGAAACTTGTAGAGAATGCTCGTGTCGCCAATCCAGAGCACTCCTGCAAGTTTGAAGAAGATCGTACGGTCGGTTCGCATTTCTCGATGAACTTACATACAGCCACGACGGGACTTGGTCGCTGAGCGGAAACTGCGTTGTAGATGACAATTTTTGTCTAACTCCCCTTCCAGCCGTACGAAGTTTATGAAACATGTACAGAATGCTCGTGTCGCCAATCGAGAGCACTCCTGCAAGTTTGTAGAGGATCGTACGGTCGGTTCGCATTTCTCGATGAACTTACATACAGCTACGACGGGACTTGGTCGCTGAGCGGAAACTGCGTTGTAAATGACAATTTTTGTCTAACTCCCCTTCCGGCCGTACGAAGTTTATGAAACTTGTACAGAATGCTCGTGTCGCCAATCGAGAGCACTCCTGCAAGTTTGAAGAACATCGTACGGTCGGTTCGCATTTCTCGATGAACTTACATACACCTACGACGGGACTTATTCGCTGAACGGGAACTGTCCAGTACTGCGTTGTAGACGGCAATTTGTGGCTAACTCCCCATTCAGCCGTACGAAGTTTATGAGACTTGTAGAGAATGCTCGTGTCGCCAATCGAGAGCACTCCTGCAAGTGTGAAGATGATCGTACGGTCGGTTCAGATTTCTCGATGAACTTACATGCAGCTACGTAGGGACTTGGTCGCTAAGCGGAAATTCGGATGATGACAATTTGTGTCTAACTCCCCTTCCAGCCGTACGAAGTTTATGAAACTTATAGAGAATGCTCGTGTCGCCAATCGAGAGCACTCCTGCAAGTTTGAAGAAGATCGTACGGTCGGTCCGCATTTCTTGATGAACTTACATACAGTTACGACGGGACTTGGTCGCTGTCGGAAACTGCGTTATAGATGACAATTTGTGTCTAACTCCCCTTCCAGCCATGCGAAGTTTATGAAACTTATAGAGAATGCTCGTGTCGCCAATCGAGAGCACTCCTGCAAGTTTGAAGAAGATCGTACGGTCGGTCCACATTTCTCGATGAACTTACATACACCTACGACGGGACTTATTCGCTGAACGGGAACTATACAGTACTGCGTTGTAGATGGCAATTTGGGTCTAACTCCCCTTCCAGCCGTACGAAGTTTATGAAACTTGTAGAGAATGCTCGTGTCGCCAATCGAGAGCACTCCGGCAAGTGTGAAGATGATCGTACGGTCGGTTCAGATTTCTCGATGAACTTACATGCAGCAACGAAGGGACTTGGTCGCTGAGCGGAAATTCGGATGATGACAATTTGTGTATAACTCCGCTTCCAGCCATACGAAGTTTATGAAACTTGTAGAGAATGCTCGTGTCGCCAATCGAGAGCACTCCGGCAAGTGTGAAGATGATCGTACGGTCGGTTCAGATTTCTCGATGAACTTACATGCAGCTACGAAGGGACTTGGTCGCTGAGCGGAAATTCGGATGATGACAATTTGTGTCTAACTCCCCTTCCAGCCGTAAGAAGTTTATGAAACTTGTAGAGAATGCTCGTGTCGCCAATCCAGAGCACTCCTGCAAGTTTGAAGAAGATCGTACGGTCGGTTCGCATTTCTCGATGAGCTTACATACAGCCACGACGGGACTTGGTCGCTGAGCGGAAACTGCGTTGTAGATGACAATTTTTGTCTAACTCCCCTTCCAGCCGTACGAAGTTTATGAAACATGTACAGAATGCTCGTGTCGCCAATCGAGAGCACTCCTGCAAGTTTGTAGAAGATCGTACGGTCGGTTCGCATTTCTCGATGAACTTACATACAGCTACGACGGGACTTGGTCGCTGAGCGGAAACTGCGTTGTAAATGACAATTTTTGTCTAACTCCCCTTCCGGCCGTACGAAGTTTATGAAACTTGTACAGAATGCTCGTTTCGCCAATCGAGAGCATTCCTGCAAGTTTGAAGATGATCGTTCGGTCGGTTCAGATTTCTCGATGAACTTACATGCAGCTACGACGAGACTTGGTCGCTGAGCGGAAACTGCGTTGTAGATGACAATTTTTGTCTAACTCCCCTTCCAGCCGTACGAAGTTTATGAAACTTGTACAGAATGCTCGTGTCGCCAATCGAGAGCACTCCTGCAAGTTTGAAGAAGATCGTACGGTCGGTCCACATTTCTCGATGAACTTACATACACCTACGACGGGACTTATTCGCTGAACGGGAACTATACAGTACTGCGTTGTAGATGGCAATTTGGGTCTAACTCCCCTTCCAGCCTTACGAAGTTTATGAAACTTGTAGAGAATGCTCGTGTCGCCAATCGAGAGCACTCCGGCAAGTGTGAAGATGATCGTACGGTCGGTTCAGATTTCTCGATGAACTTACATGCAGCTACGAAGGGACTTGGTCGCTGAGCGGAAATTCGGATGATGACAATTTGTGTGTAACTCCGCTTCCAGCCGTACGAAGTTTATGAAACTTGTAGAGAATGCTCGTGTCGCCATCGAGGGCACTCCGGCAAGTGTGAAGATGATCGTACGGTCGGTTCAGATTTCTCGATGAACTTACATACACCTACGACGGGACTTATTCGCTGAACGGGAACTATACAGTACTGCGTTGTAGATGGCAATTTGGGTCTAACTCCCCTTCCAGCCGTACGAAGTTTATGAAACTTGTAGAGAATGCTCGTGTCGCCAATCGAGAGCACTCCGGCAAGTGTGAAGATGATCGTACGGTCGGTTCAGATTTCTCGATGAACTTACATGCAGCTACGAAGGGACTTGGTCGCTGAGCGGAAATTCGGATGATGACAATTTGTGTATAACTCCGCTTCCAGCCGTACGAAGTTTATGAAACTTGTAGAGAATGCTCGTGTCGCCAATCGAGGGCATTCCGGCAAGTGTGAAGATGATCGTACGGTCGGTTCAGATTTCTCGATGAACTTACATGCAGCTACGAAGGGACTTGGTCGCTGAGCGGAAATTCGGATGATGACAATTTGTGTCTAACTCCCCTTCCAGCCGTACGAAGTTTACGAAACTTGTACAGAATGCTCGTGTCGCCAATCGAGAGCACTCCTGCAAGTTTGAAGAACATCGTACGGTCGGTTCAGAGTTCTCGATGAACTTACATGCAGCTACGTAGGGACTTGGTCGCTGAGCGGAAATTCGGATGATGACAATTTGTGTATAACTCCGCTTCCAGCCGTACGAAGTTTATGAAACTTGTAGAGAATGCTCGTGTCGCCAATCGAGAGCACTCCGGCAAGTGTGAAGATGATCGTACGGTCGGTTCAGATTTCTCGATGAACTTACATGCAGCTACGACGGGACTTATTCGCTGAGCGGAAACTACGTTGTAGATGACAATTTTTGTCTAACTCCCCTTCCAGCCTTACGAAGTTTATGAAACTTGTACAGAATGCTCGTGTCGCCAATCGAGAGCACTCCTGCCAGTTTGAAGGTGATCGTAAGGCCGGTTCAGATTTTTCGATGAACTTACATGCAGCTACGTATGGATTTGGTCGCTGAGCGGAAATTCGGATGATGACAATTTTTGTCTAACTCCCCTTCCAGCCGTACGAAGTTTATGAAACTTATAGAGAATGCTCGTGTCGCCAATCGAGAGCACTCCTGCAAGTTTGTAGAAGATCGTACGGTCGGTTCACATTTCTCGATGAACTTACATACACCTACGACGGGACTTATTCGCTGAACGGGAACTATCCAGTACTGCGTTGTAGATGGCAATTTGGGTCTAACTCCCCTTCCAGCCGTACGAAGTTTATGAAACTTGTAGAGAATGCTCGTGTCGCCAATCGAGAGCACTCCTACAAGTGTGAAGATGATCGTACGGTCGGTTCAGATTTCTCGATGAACTTACATGCAGCTACGAAGGGACTTGGTCGCTGAGCGGAAATTCGGATGATGACAATTTGTGTCTAACTCCGCTTCCAGCCGTTCGAAGTTTATGAAACTTGTAGAGAATGCTCGTGTCGCCAATCGAGGGCACTCCGGCAAGTGTGAAGATGATCGTACGGTCGGTTCAGATTTCTCGATGAACTTACATACACCTACGACGGGACTTATTCGCTGAACGGGAACTATACAGTACTGCGTTGTAGATGACAATTTGTGTCTAACTCCCCTTCCAGCCATGCGAAGTTTATGAAACTTATAGAGAATGCTCGTGTCGCCAATCGAGAGCACTCCTGCAAGTTTGTAGAAGATCGTACGGTCGGTTCACATTTCTCGATGAACTTACATGCAGCTACGAAGGGACTTGGTCGGTAAGCGGAAATTCGGATGATGACAATTTGTGTCTAACTCCCCTTCCAGCCGTAAGAAGTTTATGAAACTTGTAGAGAATGCTCGTGTCGCCAATCGAGAGCACTCCTGCAAGTTTGAAGAAGATCGTACGGCCGGTTCGCATTTCTCGATGAACTTACATACAGCTACGACGGGACTTGGTCGCTGTCGGAAACTGCGTTGTAGATGACAATTTGTGACTAACTCCCCTTCCAGCCATGCGAAGTTTATGAAACTTATAGAGAATGCTCGTGTCGCCAATCGAGAGCACTCCTGCAAGTTTGAAGATGATCGTACGGTCGGTTCGCATTTCTCGATGAACTTACATACAGCTGCGACGCGACTTGGTCGCTGTCGGAAACTGCGTTGTAGATGACAATTTGTGTCTAACTCCCCTTCCAGCCGTACGAAGTTTATGAAACTTATACAGAATGCTCGTTTCGCCAATCGAGAGCACTCCTGCAAGTTTGAAGAAGATCGTACGGTCGGTTCGCATTTCTCGATGAACTTACATACAGCTACGACGGGACTTGGTCGCTGAGCGGAAACTGCGTTGTAGATGACAATTTTTGTCTAACTCCCCTTCCAGCCGTACGAAGTTTATGAAACTTGTACAGAATGCTCGTGTCAGCAATCGAGAGCACTCCTGCAAGTTTGAAGATGATCGTACGGGCGGTTCAGATTTCTCGATGAACTTACATGCAGCTACGAATTGACTTGGTCGCTGAGCGGAAATTCGGATGATGACAATTTTGTTCAAACTCCGTTTCCAGCCGTACGAAGTTTATGAAACTTGTACAGCATGCTCGTGTCGTCAATCGAGAGCACTCCTGCAAGTTTGAAGAAGATCGTACGGTCGGTTCGCATTTCTCGATGAACTTACATACAGCCACGACGGGACCTGGTCGCTGAGCGGAAACTGCGTTGTAGATGACAATTTGTGTCTAACTCCCCTTCCAGCCGTACGAAGTTTATGAAACTTGTACAGAATGCTCGTGTCGCCAATCGAGAGCACTGCTACAAGCTTGAAGATGATCGTACGATCGGTTCAGATTTCTCGATGAACTTAATGCAGCTACGAAGGGACTTGGTCGGTAAGCGGAAATTCGGATGATGACAATTTGTGTCTAACTCCCCTTCCAGCCATAAGAAGTTTATGAAACTTGTAGAGAATGCTCGTGTCGCCAATCGAGAGCACTCCTGCAAGTTTGAAGAAGATCGTACGGTCGGTTCGCATTTCTCGATGAACCTACATACAGCTACGACGGGACTTGGTCGCTTTCGGAAACTGCGTTGTAGATGACAATTTCTGTCTAACTCCCCTTCCAGCCATGCGAAGTTTATGAAACTTATAGAGAATGCTCGTGTCGCCAATCGAGAGCACTCCTGCAAGTTTGAAGATGATCGTACGGTTGGTTCAGATTTCTCGATGAACTTACATGCAGCTACGAATTGACTTGGTCGGTGAGCGGAAATTCGGATGATGACAATTTTTTTCAAACTCCGTTTCCAGCCGTACGAAGTTTATGAAACTTGTACAGCATGCTCGTGTCATCAATCGAGAGCACTCCTGCAAGTTTGAAGAAGATCGTACGGTCGGTTCGCATTTCTCGATGAACTTACATACAGCCACGACGGGACTTGGTCGCTGAGCGGAAACTGCGTTGTAGATGACAATTTGTGTCTAACTCCCCTTCCAGCCGTACGAAGTTTATGAAACTTGTAGAGAATGGTCGTGTCGCCAATCGAAAGCACTCCTGCATGTTTGAAGACGATCATACGGTCGGTTCGCATTTCTCGATGTACTTACATACACCTACGACGGGACTTATTCGCTGAACGGGAACTATCCAGTACTGCGTTGTAGATGGCAATTTGTGTCTAACTCCCCTTCCAACCGTACGATGTTTATGAAACTTGTAGAGAATGCTCGTGTCGCCAATCGAGGGCACTCCTGCAAGTTTGAAGATGATCGTACGGTCGGTTCGCATTTCTCGATGAACTTACATACAGCTGCGACGCGACTTGGTCGCTGTCGGAAACTGCGTTGTAGATGACAATTTGTGTCTAACTCCCCTTCCAGCCATGCGAAGTTTATGAAACTTATAGAGAATGCTCGTGTCGCCAATCGAGAGCACTCCTGCAATTTTGAAGATGATCGTACGGTTGGTTTAGATTTCTCGATGAACTTACATGCAGCTACGAATTGACTTGGTCGCTGAGCGGAAATTCAGATGATGACAATTTTGTTCAAACTCCGTTTCCAGCCGTACGAAGTTTATGAAACTTGTACAGCATGCTCGTGTCGTCAATCGAGAGCACTCCTGCAAGTTTGAAGAAGATCGTACGGTCGGTTCGCATTTCTCGATGAACTTACATACAGCCACGACGGGACCTGGTTGCTGAGCGGAAACTGCGTTGTAGATGACAATTTTTGTCTAACTCCCCTTCCAGCCGTACGAAGTTTATGAAACTTGTACAGAATGCTCGTGTCGCCAATCGAGAGCACTGCTACAAGCTTGAAGATGATCGTACGCTCGGTTCAGATTTCTCGATGAACTTACATGCAGCTACGAAGGGACTTGGTCGGTAAGCGGAAATTCGGATGATGACAATTTGTGTCTAACTCCCCTTCCAGCCGTAAGAAGTTTATGAAACTTGTAGAGAATGCTCGTGTCGCCAATCGAGAGCACTCCTGCAAGTTTGAAGAAGATCGTACGGTCGGTTCGCATTTCTCGATGAACTTACATGCAGCTACGACGGGACTTGGTCGCTGAGCGGAAACTGCGTTGTAGATGACAATTTTTGTCTAACTCCCCTTCCAGCCTTACGAAGTTTATGAAACTTGTAGAGAATGCTCGTGTCGCCAATCGAGAGCACTCCTGCATGTTTGAAGAAGATCATACGGTCGTTTCGCATTTCTCGATGAACTTACATACACCTACGACGGGACTTATTCGCTAAACGGGAACTATCCAGTACTGCGTTGTGGATGGCAATTTGTGTCTAACTCCCCTTCCAACCATACGATGTTTATGAAACTTGTAGAGAACGCTCGTGTCGCCAATCGAGAGCACTCCTGCAAGTTTGAAGATGATCGTACGGTCGGTTCGCATTTCTCGATGAACTTACATACAGCTGCGACGCGACTTGGTCGCTGTCGGAAACTGCGTTGTAGATGACAATTTGTGTCTAACTCCCCTTCCAGCCGTACGAAGTTTATGAAACTTATACAGAATGCTCGTTTCGCCAATCGAGAACACTCCTGCAAGTTTGAAGATGATCGTTCGGTCGGTTCAGATTTCTCGATGAAGTTACATGCAGCTACGACGGGACTTGGTCGCTGAGCGGAAACTGCGTTGTAGATGACAATTTGTGTCTAACTCCCCTTCCAGCCGTACGAAGTTTATGAAACTTGTACAGAATGCTCGTGTCGCCAATCGAGAGCACTGCTACAAGCTTGAAGATGATCGTACGATCGGTTCAGATTTCTCGATGAACTTACATGCAGCTACGAAGGGACTTGGTCGGTAAGCGGAAATTCGGATGATGACAATTTGTGTCTAACTCCCCTTCCAGCCGTAAGAAGTTTATGAAACTTGTAGAGAATGCTCGTGTCGCCAATCGAGAGCACTCCTGCAAGTTTGAGGAAGATCGTACGGTCGGTTCGCATTTCTCGATGAACCTACATACAGCTACGACGGGACTTGGTCGCTTTCGGAAACTGCGTTGTAGATGACAATTTCTGTCTAACTCCCCTTCCAGCCATGCGAAGTTTATGAAACTTGTAGAGAATGCTCGTGTCGCCAATCGAAAGCACTCCTGCATGTTTGAAGAAGATCATACGGTCGGTTCGCATTTCTCGATGTACTTACATACACCTACGACGGGACTTATTCGCTGAACGGGAACTATCCAGTACTGCGTTGTAGATGGCAATTTGTGTCTAACTCCCCTTCCAACCGTACGATGTTTATGAAACTTGTAGAGAATGCTCGTGTCGCCAATCGAGAGCACTCCTGCAAGTTTGAAGATGATCGTACGGTCGGTTCGCATTTCTCGATGAACTTACATACAGCTGCGACGCGACTTGGTCGCTGTCGGAAACTGCGTTGTAGATGACAATTTTTGTCTAACTCCCCTTCCAGCCGTACGAAGTTTATGAAACTTGTACAGCATGCTCGTGTCCTCAATCGAGAGCACTCCTGCAAGTTTGAAGAAGATCGTACGGTCGGTTCGCATTTCTCGATGAACTTACATACAGCCACGACGGGACCTGGTCGCTGAGCGGAAACTGCGTTGTAGACGACAATTTGTGTCTAACTCCCCTTCCAGCCGTACGAAGTTTATGAAACTTGTACAGAATGCTCGTGTCGCCAATCGAGAGCACTGCTACAAGCTTGAAGATGATCGTACGCTCGGTTCAGATTTCTCGATGAACTTACATGCAGCTACGAAGGGACTTGGTCGGTAAGCGGAAATTCGGATGATGACAATTTGTGTCTAACTCCCCTTCCAGCCGTAAGAAGTTTATGAAACTTGTAGAGAATGCTCGTGTCGCCAATCGAGAGCACTCCTGCAAGTTTGAAGAAGATCGTACGGTCGGTTCGCATTTCTCGATGAACTTACATACAGCTACGACGGGACTTGGTCGCTGTCGGAAACTGCGTTGTAGATGACAATTTTTGACTAACTCCCCTTCCAGCCATGCGAAGTTTATGAAACTTATAGAGAATGCTCGTGTCGCCAATCGAGAGCACTCCTGCAAGTTTGAAGATGATCGTACGGTTGGTTCAGATTTCTCGATGAACTTACATGCAGCTACGACGGGACTTGGTCGCTGAGCGGAAACTGCGTTGTAGATGACAATTTTTGTCTAACTCCCCTTCCAGCCGTACGAAGTTTATGAAACTTGTACAGAATGCTCGTGTCGCCAATCGAGAGCACTCCTGCAAGTATGAAGAAGATCGTACGGTCGGTTCGCATTTCTCGATGAACTTACATACAGCTACGACGGGACATGGTCGCTGTCGGAAACTGCGTTGTAGATGACAATTTGTGTCTAACTCCCCTTCCAGCCGTGCGAAGTTTATGAATCTTATAGAGAATGCTCGTGTCGCCAATCGAGAGCACTCCTGCAAGTTTGAAGAAGATCATACGGTCGGTTCGCATTTCTCGATGAACTTACATACACCTCCGACGGGACTTATTCGCTGAACGGGAACTATCCAGTACTGCGTTGTAGATGGCAATTTGTGTCTAACTTCCCTTCCAACCGTACGATGTTTATGAAACTTGTAGAGAACGCTCGTGTCGCCAATCGAGAGCACTCCTGCAAGTTTGAAGATGATCGTACGGTTGGTTCAGATTTCTCGATGAACTTACATGCAGCTACGACGGGACTTGGTCGCTGAGCGGAAACTGCGTTGTAGATGACAATTTTTGTCTAACTCCCCTTCCAGCCGTACGAAGTTTATGAAACTTGTACAGAATGCTCGTGTCAGCAATCGAGAGCACTCCTGCCAGTTTGAAGATGATCGTACGGGCGGTTCAGATTTCTCGATGAACTTACATACAGCTACGACGGGACTTGGTCGCTGTCGGAAACTGCGTTGTTGATGACAATTTGTGTCTAACTCCCCTTCCAGCCATGCGAAGTTTATGAAACTTATAGAGAATGCTCGTGTCGCCAATCGAGAGCACTCCTGCAAGTTTGAAGATGATCGTACGGTTGGTTCAGATTTCTCGATGAACTTACATGCAGCTACGAATTGACTTGGTCGCTGAGCGGAAATTCAGATGATGACAATTTTGTTCAAACTCCGTTTCCAGCCGTACGAAGTTTATGAAACTTGTACAGCATGCTCGTGTCGTCAATCGAGAGCACTCCTGCAAGTTTGAAGAAGATCGTACGGTCGGTTCGCATTTCTCGATGAACTTACATACAGCTACGAAGTGACTTGGTCGCTGAGCGGAAACTGCGTCGTAGATGACAATTTGTGTCTAACTCCCCTTCCAGCCATACGAAGTTTATGAAACATGTAGAGAATGCTCGTGTCGCCAATCGAGAGCACTCCTGCAAGTTTGAAGAAGATCGTACGGTCGGTTCGCATTTCTCGATGGACTTACATGCAGCTACGAAGGGACTTGGTCGGTAAGCGGAAATTCGGATGATGACAAATTGTGTCTAACTCCCCTTCCAGCCGTAAGAAGTTTATGAAACTTGTAGAGAATGCTCGTGTCGCCAATCGAGAGCACTCCTGCAAGTTTGAAGAAGATCGTACGGTCGGTTCGCATTTCTCGATGAACTTACATGCAGCTACGACGGGACTTGGTCGCTGAGCGGAAACTGCGTTGTAGATGACAATTTTTGTCTAACTCCCCTTCCAGCCTTACGAAGTTTATGAAACTTGTAGAGAATGCTCGTGTCGCCAATCGAGAGCACTCCTGCATGTTTGAAGAAGATCATACGGTCGTTTCGCATTTCTCGATGAACTTACATACACCTACGACGGGACTTATTCGCTGAACGGGAACTATCCAGTACTGCGTTGTGGATGGCAATTTGTGTCTAACTCCCCTTCCAACCATACGATGTTTATGAAACTTGTAGAGAACGCTCGTGTCGCCAATCGAGAGCACTCCTGCAAGTTTGAAGATGATCGTACGGTCGGTTCGCATTTCTCGATGAACTTACATACAGCTGCGACGCGACTTGGTCGCTGTCGGAAACTGCGTTGTAGATGACAATTTGTGTCTAACTCCCCTTCCAGCCGTACGAAGTTTATGAAACTTATACAGAATGCTCGTTTCGCCAATCGAGAACACTCCTGCAAGTTTGAAGAAGATCGTACGGCCGGTTCGCATTTCTCGATGAACCTACATACAGCTACGACGGGACTTGGTCGCTTTCGGAAACTGCGTTGTAGATGACAATTTCTGTCTAACTCCCCTTCCAGCCATGCGAAGTTTATGAAACTTATAGAGAATGCTCGTGTCGCCAATCGAGAGCACTCCTGCAAGTTTGAAGATGATCGTACGGTTGGTTCAGATTTCTCGATGAACTTACATGCAGCTACGAATTGACTTGGTCGCTGAGCGGAAATTCGGATGATGACAATTTTTTTCAAACTCCGTTTCCAGCCATACGAAGTTTATGAAACTTGTACAGCATGCTCGTGTCGTCAATCGAGAGCACTCCTGCAAGTTTGAAGAAGATCGTACGGTCGGTTCGCATTTCTCGATGAACTTACATACAGCCACGACGGGACTTGGTCGCTGAGCGGAAACTGCGTTGTAGATGACAATTTGTGTCTAACTCCCCTTCCAGCCGTACGAAGTTTATGAAACTTGTAGAGAATGCTCGTGTCGCCAATCGAAAGCACTCCTGCATGTTTGAAGAAGATCATACGGTCGGTTCGCATTTCTCGATGTACTTACATACACCTACGACGGGACTTATTCGCTGAACGGGAACTATCCAGTACTGCGTTGTAGATGGCAATTTGTGTCTAACTCCCCTTCCAACCGTACGATGTTAATGAAACTTGTAGAGAATGCTCGTGTCGCCAATCGAGAGCACTCCTGCAAGTTTGAAGATGATCGTACGGTCGGTTCGCATTTCTCGATGAACTTACATACAGCTGCGACGCGACTTGGTCGCTGTCGGAAACTGCGTTGTAGATGACAATTTGTGTCTAACTCCCCTTCCAGCCGTACGAAGTTTATGAAACTTACACAGAATGCTCGTTTCGCCAATCGAGAGCACTCCTGCAAGTTTGAAGATGATCGTTCGGTCGGTTCAGATTTCTCGATGAACTTACATGCAGCTACGACGGGACTTGGTCGCTGAGCGGAAACTGCGTTGTAGATGACAATTTTTGTCTAACTCCCCTTCCAGCCGTACGAAGTTTATGAAACTTGTACAGAATGCTCGTGTCAGCAATCGAGAGCACTCCTGCCAGTTTGAAGATGATCGTACGGGCGGTTCAGATTTCTCGATGAACTTACATACAGCTACGACGGGACTTGCTCGCTGTCGGAAACTGCGTTGTAGATGACAATTTGTGTCTAACTCCCCTTCCAGCCATGCGAAGTTTATGAAACTTATAGAGAATGCTCGTGTCGCCAATCGAGAGCACTCCTGCAAGTTTGAAGATGATCGTACGGTTGGTTCAGATTTCTCGATGAACTTACATGCAGCTACGAATTGACTTGGTCGCTGAGCGGAAATTCAGATGATGACAATTTTGTTCAAACTCCGTTTCCAGCCGTACGAAGTTTATGAAACTTGTACAGCATGCTCGTGTCCTCAATCGAGAGCACTCCTGCAAGTTTGAAGAAGATCGTACGGTCGGTTCGCATTTCTCGATGAACTTACATACAGCCACGACGGGACCTGGTCGCTGAGCGGAAACTGCGTTGTAGACGACAATTTGTGTCTAACTCCCCTTCCAGCCGTACGAAGTTTATGAAACTTGTACAGAATGCTCGTGTCGCCAATCGAGAGCACTGCTACAAGCTTGAAGATGATCGTACGCTCGGTTCAGATTTCTCGATGAACTTACATGCAGCTACGAAGGGACTTGGTCGGTAAGCGGAAATTCGGATGATGACAATTTGTGTCTAACTCCCCTTCCAGCCGTAAGAAGTTTATGAAACTTGTAGAGAATGCTCGTGTCGCCAATCGAGAGCACTCCTGCAAGTTTGAAGAAGATCGTACGGTCGGTTCGCATTTCTCGATGACCTTACATACAGCTACGACGGGACTTGGTCGCTGTCGGAAACTGCGTTGTAGATGACAATTTGTGACTAACTCCCCTTCCAGCCATGCGAAGTTTATGAAACTTATAGAGAATGCTCGTGTCGCCAATCGGGAGCACTCCTGCAAGTTTGAAGATGATCGTACGGTTGGTTCAGATTTCTCGATGAACTTACATGCAGCTACGACGGGACTTGGTCGCTGAGCGGAAACTGCGTTGTAGATGACAATTTTTGTCTAACTCCCCTTCCAGCCGTACGAAGTTTATGAAACTTGTACAGAATGCTCGTGTCGCCAATCGAGAGCACTCCTGCAAGTTTGAAGAAGATCGTACGGTCGGTTCGCATTTCTCGATGAACTTACATACAGCTACGACGGGACTTGGTCGCTGTCGGAAACTGCGTTGTAGATGACAATTTGTGTCTAACTCCCCTTCCAGCCGTGCGAAGTTTATGAATCTTATAGAGAATGCTCGTGTCGCCAATCGAGAGCACTCCTGCAAGTTTGAAGATGATCGTACGGTCGGTTCAGGTTTCTCGATGAACTTACATGCAGCTACGAAGTGACTTGGTCGCTGAGCGGAAACTGCGTTGTAGATGACAATTTGTGTCTAACTCCCCTTCCAGCCATACGAAGTTTATGAAACTTGTAGAGACTGCTCGTGTCGCCAATCGAGAGCACTCCTGCATGTTTGAAGAAGATCATACGGTCGGTTCGCATTTCTCGATGAACTTACATACACCTCCGACGGAACTTATTCGCTGAACGGGAACTATCCAGTACTGCGTTGTAGATGGCAATTTGTGTCTAACTTCCCTTCCAACCGTACGATGTTTATGAAACTTGTAGAGAACGCTCGTGTCGCCAATCGAGAGCACTCCTGCAAGTTTGAAGATGATCGTACGGTTGGTTCAGATTTCTCGATGAACTTACATGCAGCTACGACGGGACTTGGTCGCTGAGCGGAAACTGCGTTGTAGATGACAATTTTTGTCTAACTCCCCTTCCAGCCGTACGAAGTTTATGAAACTTGTACAGAATGCTCGTGTCAGCAATCGAGAGCACTCCTGCCAGTTTGAAGATGATCGTACGGGCGGTTCAGATTTCTCGATGAACTTACATACAGCTACGACGGGACTTGGTCGCTGTCGGAAACTGCGTTGTTGATGACAATTTGTGTCTAACTCCCCTTCCAGCCATGCGAAGTTTATGAAACTTATAGAGAATGCTCATGTCGCCAATCGAGAGCACTCCTGCAAGTTTGAAGATGATCGTACGGTTGGTTCAGATTTCTCGATGAACTTACATGCAGCTACGAATTGACTTGGTCGCAGAGCGGAAATTCAGATGATGACAATTTTGTTCAAACTCCGTTTCCAGCCGTACGAAGTTTATGAAACTTGTACAGCATGCTCGTGTCGTCAATCGAGAGCACTCCTGCAAGTTTGAAGAAGATCGTACGGTCGGTTCGCATTTCTCGATGAACTTACATACAGCTACGAAGTGACTTGGTCGCTGAGCGGAAACTGCGTCGTAGATGACAATTTGTGTCTAACTCCCCTTCCAGCCATACGAAGTTTATGAAACATGTAGAGAATGCTCGTGTCGCCAATCGAGAGCACTCCTGCAAGTTTGAAGAAGATCGTACGGTCGGTTCGCATTTCTCGATGGACTTACATACATCTACGACGGGACTTGGTCGCTGAGCGGAAACTGCGTTGTAGATGACAATTATTGTCTAACTCCCCTTCCAGGCGTACGAAGTTTATGAAACTTGTACAGCATGCTCGTGTCGCCAATCGAGAGCACTCCTGCCAGTTTGAAGGTGATCGTAAGGCCGGTTCAGATTTCTCGATGAACTTACATGCAGCTACGTAGGGATTTGGTCGCTGAGCGGAAATTCGGATGATGACAATTTGTGTCTAACTCCCCTTCCAGCCGTACGAAGTTTATGAAACTTATAGAGAATGCTCATGTCGCCAATCGAGAGCACTCCTGCAAGTTTGAAGAAGATCATACGGTCGGTTCGCATTTCTCGATGAACTTACATACAGCTACGACGGGACTTGGTCGCTGTCGGAAACTGCGTTATAGATGACAATTTGTGTCTAACTCCCCTTCCAGCCATGCGAAGTTTATGAAACTTATAGAGAATGCTCGTGTCGCCAATCGAGAGCACTCCTGCAAGTTTGTAGAAGATCGTACGGTCGGTTCACATTTCTCGATGAACTTACATGCAGCTACGACGGGACTTGGTCGCTGAGCGGAAACTGCGTTGTAGATGACAGATTGTGTCTAACTCCCCTTCCAGCCGTACGAAGTTTATGAAACTTGTAGAGAATGCTCGTGTCGCCAATCGAGAGCACTCCTGCAAGTTTGAAGAAGATCGTACGGTCGGTTCGCAATTCTCGATGAACTTACATACAGCTACGACGGGACTTGGTCGCTGAGCGGAAATTCGAATGATGACAATTTTTTTCAAACTCCGCTTCCAGCCGTACGAAGTTTATGAAACTTGTACAGCATGCTCGTGTCGTCAATCGAGAGCACTCCTGCAAGTTTGAAGAAGATCGTACGGTCGGTTCACATTTCTCGATGAACTTACATGCAGCTACGACGGGACTTAGACGCTGAACGGGAAGTATCCAGTACTGCGTTGTAGATGACAATTTGTGTCTAACTCCCCTTCCAGCCGTACGAAGTTTATGAAACTTGTAGAGAATGCTCGTGTCGCCAATCGAGAGCACTCCTGCAAGTTTGAAGAAGATCGTACGGTCGGTTCGCATTTCTCGATGAACTTACATACAGCTACGACGGGACTTGGTCGCTGAGCGGAAACTGCGTTGTAGATGACAATTTGTGTCTAACTCCCCTTCCAGCCATACGAAGTTTATGAAACTTGTAGAGAATGCTCGTGTCGCCAATCGAGAGCACTCCTGCAAGTTTGAAGATGATCGTACGTTCGGTTCAGAGTTCTCGATGTACTTACATGCAGCTACGTAGGGACTTGGTCGCTGAGCGGAAATTCGGATGATGACAATTTGTGTCTAACTCCCCTTCCAGCCGTAAGAAGTTTATGAAACTTGTAGAGAATGCTCGTGTCGCCAATCGAGAGCACTCCTGCAAGTTTGAAGAAGATCGTACGGTCGGTTCGCATTTCTCGATGAACTTACATACAGCTATGACGGGACTTGGTCATTGAGCGGAAACTGCGTTGTAGATGACAATTTTTGTCTAACTCCCCTTCCGGCCGTACGAAGTTTATGAAACATGTACAGAATGCTCGTGTCGCCAATCGAGAGCACTCCTGCAAGTTTGAAGAACATCGTACGGTCGGTTCGCATTTCTCGATGAACTTACATACACCTACGACGGGACTTATTCGCTGAGCGGAAACTGCGTTGTACATGACAATTTGTGTCTAACTCCCCTTCCAGCCGTACGAAGTTTATGAAACTTGTACAGAATGCTCGTGTCGCCAATCGAGAGCACTCCTGCCAGTTTGAAGGTGATCGTACGGTCGGTTCGCATTTCTCGATGAACTTACATACAGCTACGACGGGACTTGGTCGCTGTCGGAAACTGCGTTATAGATGACAGATTGTGTCTAACTCCCCTTCCAGCCGTACGAAGTTTATGAAACTTGTAGAGAATGCTCGTGTCGCCAATCGAGAGCACTCCTGCAAGTTTGAAGAAGATCGTACGGTCGGTTCGCAATTCTCGATGAACTTACATACAGCTACGACGGGACTTGGTCGCTGAGCGGGAACTATCCAGTACTGCGTTGTAGACAGCAATTTGGGTCTAACTCCCCTTCCAGCCGTACGAAGTTTATGAAACTTGTAGAGAATGCTCGTGTCGCCAATCGAGAGCACTCCTGCAAGTGTGAAGATGATCGTACGGTCAGTTCAGATTTCTCGATGAACTTACATGCAGCTACGAAGGGACTTGGTCGCTGAGCGGAAATTCGGATGATGACAATTTGTGTCTAACTCCGCTTCCAGCCGTACGACGTTTATGAAACTTGTAGAGAATGCTCGTGTCGCCAATCGAGAGCACTCCTGCAAGTGTGAAGATGATCGTACGGTCTGTTCAGATTTCTCGATGAACTTACATGCAGCTACGAAGGGACTTGGTCGCAGAGCGGAAATTCGGATGATGACAATTTGTGTCTAACTCCCCTTCCAGCCATGCGAAGTTTATGAAAGTTATCGAGAATGCTCGTGTCGCCAATCGAGAGCACTCCTGCAAGTTTGAAGAAGATCGTACGGTCGGTTCACATTTCTCGATGAACTTACATACACCTACGCCGGGACTTATTCGCTGAACGGGAACTATCCAGTACTGCGTTGTAGATGGCAATTTGGGTCTAACTCCCCTTCCAGCCGTACGACGTTTATGAAACTTGTAGAGAATGCTAGTGTCGCCAATCGAGAGCACTCCTGCAAGTGTGAAGATGATCGTACGGTCGGTTCAGATTTCTCGATGAACTTACATGCAGCTACGAAGGGACTTGGTCGCTGAGCGGAAATTCGGATGATGACAATTTGTGTCTAACTCCGCTTCCAGCCGTACGAAGTTTATGAAACTTGTAGAGAATGCTCGTGTCGCCAATCGAGAGCACTCCTGCAAGTTTGAAGAAGATCGTACGGTCGGTTCGCATTTCTCGATGAACTTTCATACAGCTACGACGGGACTTGGTCGCTGTCGGAAACTGCGTTGTAGATGACAATTTGTGTCTAACTCCCCTTCCAGCCATGCGAAGTTTATGAAACTTGTACAGAATGCTCGTGTCGCCTATCGAGAGCACTCCTACAAGTTTGAAGATGATCGTACGGTCGGTTAACATTTCTCGATGAACTTACATACAGCTACGAAGGGACTTGGTCGCTGAGCGGAAATTCGGATGATGACAATTTGTGTCTAACTCCCCTTCCAGCCGTACGAAGTTTATGAAACTTGTAGAGAATGCTCGTGTCGCCAATCGAGAGCACTCCTGCAAGTTTGAAGGAGATCGTACGGTCGGTTCGCATTTCTCGATGAACTTACAAACAGCTACGACGGGACTTGGTCGCTGAGCGGAAACTGCGTTGTAGATGACAGATTGTGTCTAACTCCCCTTCCAGCCGTACGAAGTTTATGAAACTTGTAGAGAATGCTCGTGTCGCCAATCGAGAGCACTCCTGCAAGTTTGAAGAAGATCGTACGGTCGGTTCGCAATTCTCGATGAACTTACATACAGCTACGACGGGACTTGGTCGCTGAGCGGGAACTATCCAGTACTGCGTTGTAGATAGCAATTTGGGTCTAACTCCCCTTCCAGCCGTACGAAGTTTATGAAACTTGTAGAGAATGCTCGTGTCGCCAATCGAGAGCACTCCTGCAAGTGTGAAGATGATCGTACGGTCGGTTCAGATTTCTCGATGAACTTACATGCAGCTACGAAGGGACTTGGTCGCTGAGCGGAAATTCGGATGATGACAATTTGTGTCTAACTCCGCTTCCAGCCGTACGACGTTTATGAAACTTGTAGAGAATGCTCGTGTCGCCAATCGAGAGCACTCCTGCAAGTGTGAAGATGATCGTACGGTCTGTTCAGATTTCTCGATGAACTTACATGCAGCTACGAAGGGACTTGGTCGCAGAGCGGAAATTCGGATGATGACAATTTGTGTCTAACTCCCCTTCCAGCCATGCGAAGTTTATGAAAGTTATCGAGAATGCTCGTGTCGCCAATCGAGAGCACTCCTGCAAGTTTGAAGAAGATCGTACGGTCGGTTCACATTTCTCGATGAACTTACATACACCTACGCCGGGACTTATTCGCTGAACGGGAACTATCCAGTACTGCGTTGTAGATGGCAATTTGGGTCTAACTCCCCTTCCAGCCGTACGACGTTTATGAAACTTGTAGAGAATGCTAGTGTCGCCAATCGAGAGCACTCCTGCAAGTTTGAAGGAGATCGTACGGTCGGTTCGCATTTCTCGATGAACTTACAAACAGCTACGACGGGACTTGGTCGCTGAGCGGAAACTGCGTTGTAGATGACAGATTGTGTCTAACTCCCCTTCCAGCCGTACGAAGTTTATGAAACTTGTAGAGAATGCTCGTGTCGCCAATCGAGAGCACTCCTGCAAGTTTGAAGAAGATCGTACGGTCGGTTCGCAATTCTCGATGAACTTACATACAGCTACGACGGGACTTGGTCGCTGAGCGGGAACTATCCAGTACTGCGTTGTAGATAGCAATTTGGGTCTAACTCCCCTTCCAGCCGTACGAAGTTTATGAAACTTGTAGAGAATGCTCGTGTCGCCAATCGAGAGCACTCCTGCAAGTGTGAAGATGATCGTACGGTCGGTTCAGATTTCTCGATGAACTTACATGCAGCTACGAAGGGACTTGGTCGCTGAGCGGAAATTCGGATGATGACAATTTGTGTCTAACTCCGCTTCCAGCCGTACGACGTTTATGAAACTTGTAGAGAATGCTCGTGTCGCCAATCGAGAGCACTCCTGCAAGTGTGAAGATGATCGTACGGTCTGTTCAGATTTCTCGATGAACTTACATGCAGCTACGAAGGGACTTGGTCGCAGAGCGGAAATTCGGATGATGACAATTTGTGTCTAACTCCCCTTCCAGCCATGCGAAGTTTATGAAAGTTATCGAGAATGCTCGTGTCGCCAATCGAGAGCACTCCTGCAAGTTTGAAGAAGATCGTACGGTCGGTTCACATTTCTCGATGAACTTACATACACCTACGCCGGGACTTATTCGCTGAACGGGAACTATCCAGTACTGCGTTGTAGATGGCAATTTGGGTCTAACTCCCCTTCCAGCCGTACGACGTTTATGAAACTTGTAGAGAATGCTAGTGTCGCCAATCGAGAGCACTCCTGCAAGTGTGAAGATGATCGTACGGTCGGTTCAGATTTCTCGATGAACTTACATGCAGCTACGAAGGGACTTGGTCGCTGAGCGGAAATTCGGATGATGACAATTTGTGTCTAACTCCGCTTCCAGCCGTACGAAGTTTATGAAACTTGTAGAGAATGCTCGTGTCGCCAATCGAGAGCACTCCTGCAAGTTTGAAGAAGATCGTACGGTCGGTTCGCATTTCTCGATGAACTTTCATACAGCTACGACGGGACTTGGTCGCTGTCGGAAACTGCGTTGTAGATGACAATTTGTGTCTAACTCCCCTTCCAGCCATGCGAAGTTTATGAAACTTGTACAGAATGCTCGTGTCGCCTATCGAGAGCACTCCTACAAGTTTGAAGATGATCGTACGGTCGGTTAACATTTCTCGATGAACTTACATACAGCTACGAAGGGACTTGGTCGCTGAGCGGAAATTCGGATGATGACAATTTGTGTCTAACTCCCCTTCCAGCCGTACGAAGTTTATGAAACTTGTAGAGAATGCTCGTGTCGCCAATCGAGAGCACTCCTGCAAGTTTGAAGGAGATCGTACGGTCGGTTCGCATTTCTCGATGAACTTACAAACAGCTACGACGGGACTTCGTCGCTGAGCGGAAACTGCGTTGTAGATGACAGATTGTGTCTAACTCCCCTTCCAGCCGTACGAAGTTTATGAAACTTGTAGAGAATGCTCGTGTCGCCAATCGAGAGCACTCCTGCAAGTTTGAAGAAGATCGTACGGTCGGTTCGCAATTCTCGATGAACTTACATACAGCTACGACGGGACTTGGTCGCTGAGCGGGAACTATCCAGTACTGCGTTGTAGATAGCAATTTGGGTCTAACTCCCCTTCCAGCCGTACGAAGTTTATGAAACTTGTAGAGAATGCTCGTGTCGCCAATCGAGAGCACTCCTGCAAGTGTGAAGATGATCGTACGGTCGGTTCAGATTTCTCGATGAACTTACATGCAGCTACGAAGGGACTTGGTCGCTGAGCGGAAATTCGGATGATGACAATTTGTGTCTAACTCCGCTTCCAGCCGTACGACGTTTATGAAACTTGTAGAGAATGCTCGTGTCGCCAATCGAGAGCACTCCTGCAAGTGTGAAGATGATCGTACGGTCTGTTCAGATTTCTCGATGAACTTACATGCAGCTACGAAGGGACTTGGTCGCAGAGCGGAAATTCGGATGATGACAATTTGTGTCTAACTCCCCTTCCAGCCATGCGAAGTTTATGAAAGTTATCGAGAATGCTCGTGTCGCCAATCGAGAGCACTCCTGCAAGTTTGAAGAAGATCGTACGGTCGGTTCACATTTCTCGATGAACTTACATACACCTACGCCGGGACTTATTCGCTGAACGGGAACTATCCAGTACTGCGTTGTAGATGGCAATTTGGGTCTAACTCCCCTTCCAGCCGTACGACGTTTATGAAACTTGTAGAGAATGCTAGTGTCGCCAATCGAGAGCACTCCTGCAAGTGTGAAGATGATCGTACGGTCGGTTCAGATTTCTCGATGAACTTACATGCAGCTACGAAGGGACTTGGTCGCTGAGTGGAAATTCGGATGATGACAATTTGTGTCTAACTCCGCTTCCAGCCGTACGAAGTTTATGAAACTTGTGGAGAATGCTCGTGTCGCCAATCGAGAGCACTCCTGCAAGTTTGAAGAAGATCGTACGGTCGGTTCGCATTTCTCGATGAACTTTCATACAGCTACGACGGGACTTGGTCGCTGTCGGAAACTGCGTTGTAGATGACAATTTGTGTCTAACACCCCTTCCAGCCATGCGAAGTTTATGAAACTTGTACAGAATGCTCGTGTCGCCTATCGAGAGCACTCCTACAAGTTTGAAGATGATCGTACGGTCGGTTAACATTTCTCGATGAACTTACATACAGCTACGAAGGGACTTGGTCGCTGAGCGGAAATTCGGATGATGACAATTTGTGTCTAACTCCCCTTCCAGCCGTACGAAGTTTATGAAACTTGTAGAGAATGCTCGTGTCGCCAATCGAGAGCACTCCTGCAAGTTTGAAGGAGATCGTACGGTCGGTTCGCATTTCTCGATGAACTTACAAACAGCTACGACGGGACTTGGTCGCTGAGCGGAAACTGCGTTGTAGATGACAGATTGTGTCTAACTCCCCTTCCAGCCGTACGAAGTTTATGAAACTTGTAGAGAATGCTCGTGTCGCCAATCGAGAGCACTCCTGCAAGTTTGAAGAAGATCGTACGGTCGGTTCGCATTTCTCGATGAACTTACATACAGCTACGACGGGACTTGGTCGCTGAGCGGAAACTGCGTTATAGATGACAAATTGTGTCTAACTCCCCTTCCAGCCGTACGAAGTTTATGAAACTTGTACAGCATGCTCGTGTCGCCAATCGAGAGCACTCCTGCAAGTTTGAAGAAGATCGTACGGTCGGTTCGCATTTCTCGATGAACTTACATACAGCTACGACGGGACTTGGTCGCTGAGCGGAAACTGCGTTGTAGATGACAATTTGTGTCTAACACCCCTTCCAGCCGTACGAAGTTTATGAAACTTGTACAGAATGCTCGTGTCGCCTATCGAGAGCACTCCTACAAGTTTGAAAATGTTCGTACGGTCGGTTAACATTTATCGATGAACTTACATACAGCTACGACGGGACTTGGTCGCTGAGCGGAAACTGCGTTGTAGATGACAATTTGTGTCTAACTCCCCTTCCAGCCGTACGAAGTTTATGAAACTTGTAGAGAATGCTCGTGTCGCCAATCGAGAGCACTCCTGCAAGTTTGAAGAAGATCGTAAGGTCGGTTAACATTTCTCGATAAACTCACATGCACCTACGACGGGACTTAGTCGCTGAACGGGAATTATCCAGTACTGCGTTGTAGATGACAATTTGTGTCTAACTCCCCTTCCAGCCGTACGAAGTTTATGAAACTTGTAGAGAATGCTCGTGTCGGCAATCGAGAGCACTCCTGCAAGTTTGAAGAAGATCGCACGGTCGGTTCGCATTTCTCGATGAACTTACATACAGCTACGACGGGACTTGGTCGCTGAGCGGAAATTCGAATGATGACAATTTTTTTCGAACTCCGCTTCCAGCCGTACGAAGTTTATGAAACTTGTACAGCATGCTCGTGTCGTCAATCGAGAGCACTCCTGCAAGTTTGAAGAAGATCGTACGGTCGGTTCACATTTCTCGATGAACTTACATGCAGCTACGACGGGACTTAGACGCTGAACGGGAAGTATCCAGTACTGCGTTGTAGATGACAATTTGTGTCTAACTCCCCTTCCAGCCGTACGAAGTTTATGAAACTTGTAGAGAATGCTCGTGTCGCCAATCGAGAGCACTCCTGCAAGTTTGAAGAAGATCGTACGGTCGGTTCGCATTTCTCGATAAACTTACATACAGCTACGTCGGGACTTGGTCGCTGAGCGGAAACTGCGTTGTAGATGACAATTTGTGTATAACTCCCCTTCCAGCCATACGAAATTTATGAAACTTGTAGAGAATGCTCGTGTCGCCAATCGAGAGCACTCCTGCAAGTTTGAAGAACATCGTACGGTCGGTTCGCATTTCTCGATGAACTTACATACACCTACGACGGGACTTATTCGCCGAGCGGAAACTGCGTTGTACATGACAATTTGTGTCTAACTCCCCTTCCAGCCGTACGAAGTTTATGAAAATTGTACAGAATGCTCGTGTCGCCAATCGAGAGCACTCCTGCCAGTTTGAAGGTGATCGTAAGGCCGGTTCAGATTTCTCGATGAACTTACATGCAGCTACGAAGGGACTTGGTCGCTGAGCGGAAACTGCGTTATACATGACAATTTGTGTCTAACTCCCCTTCCAGCCGTACGAAGTTTATGAAACTTGTACAGAATGCTCGTGTCGCCAATCGCGAGCACTCCTGCCAGTTTGAAGGTGATGGTAAGGCCGGTTCAGATTTCTCGATGAACTTACATGCAGCTACGAAGGGACTTGGTCGCTGAGCGGAAATTCGGATGATGACAATTTGTGTCTTACTCCGCTTCCAGCCGTACGAAGTTTATGCAACTTGTAGAGAATGCTCGTGTCGCCAATCGAGAGCACTCCTGCAAGTTTGAAGAAGATCGTAAGGTCGGTTCGCATTTCTCGATGAACTTACATACAGCTACGACGGGACTTGGTCGCTGAGCGGAAACTGCGTTGTAGATGACAAATTGTGTCTAACTCCCCTTCCAGCCGTACGAAGTTTATGAAACTTGTACAGCATGCTCGTGTCGCCAATCGAGAGCACTCCTGCAAGTTTGAAGAAGATCGTACGGTCGGTTCGCATTTCTCGATGAACTTACATACAGCTACGACGGGACTTGGTCGCTGAGCGGAAACTGCGTTGTAGATGACAATTTGTGTCTAACACCCCTTCCAGCCGTACGAAGTTTATGAAACTTGTACAGAATGCTCGTGTCGCCTATCGAGAGCACTCCTACAAGTTTGAAAATGTTCGTACGGTCGGTTAACATTTATCGATGAACTTACATACAGCTACGACGGGACTTGGTCGCTGAGCGGAAACTGCGTTGTAGATGACAATTTGTGTCTAACTCCCCTTCCAGCCGTACGAAGTTTATGAAACTTGTAGAGAATGGTCGTGTCGCCAATCGAGAGCACTCCTGCAAGTTTGAAGAAGATCGTAAGGTCGGTTAACATTTCTCGATAAACTCACATGCACCTACGACGGGACTTAGTCGCTGAACGGGAACTATCCAGTACTGCGTTGTAGATGACAATTTGTGTCTAACTCCCCTTCCAGCCGTACGAAGTTTATGAAACTTGTAGAGAATGCTCGTGTCGGCAATCGAGAGCACTCCTGCAAGTTTGAAGAAGATCGTACGGTCGGTTCGCATTTCTCGATGAACTTACATACAGCTACGACGGGACTTGGTCGCTGTCGGAAACTGCGTTGTAGATGACAATTTGTGTCTAACTCCCCTTCCAGCCGTACGAAGTTTATGAAACTTGTACAGAATGCTCGTGTCGCCAATCGAGAGCACTCCTGCAAGTTTGAAGAAGATCGTACGGTCGGTTCGCATTTCTCGATGAACTTACATACAGCTACGAAGGGACTTGGTCGCTGAGCGGAAATTCGGATGATGACAATTTGTGTCTAACTCCCCTTCCAGCCGTACGAAGTTTATGAAACTTGTAGAGAATGCTCGTGTCGCCAATCGAGAGCACTCCTGCAAGTTTGAAGGAGATCGTACGGTCGGTTGGCATTTCTCGATGACCTTACAAACAGCTACGACGGGACTTGGTCGCTGAGCGGAAACTGCGTTGTAGATGACAGATTGTGTCTAACTCCCCTTCCAGCCGTACGAAGTTTATGAAACTTGTAGAGAATGCTCGTGTCGCCAATCGAGAGCACTCCTGCAAGTTTGAAGAAGATCGTACGGTCGGTTCGCAATTCTCGATGAACTTACATACAGCTACGACGGGACTTGGTCGCTGAGCGGAAATTCGAATGATGACAATTTTTTTCAAACTCCGCTTCCAGCCGTACGAAGTTTATGAAACTTGTACAGCATGCTCGTGTCGTCAATCGAGAGCACTCCTGCAAGTTTGAAGAAGATCGTACGGTCGGTTCACATTTCTCGATGAACTTACATGCAGCTACGACGGGACTTAGACGCTGAACGGGAAGTATCCAGTACTGCGTTGTAGATGACAATTTGTGTCTAACTCCCCTTCCAGCCGTACGAAGTTTATGAAACTTGTAGAGAATGCTCGTGTCGCCAATCGAGAGCACTCCTGCAAGTTTGAAGAAGATCGTACGGTCGGTTCGCATTTCTCGATGAACTTACATACAGCTACGACGGGACTTGGTCGCTGAGCGGAAACTGCGTTGTAGATGACAATTTGTGTCTAACTCCCCTTCCAGCCATACGAAGTTTATGAAACTTGTAGAGAATGCTCGTGTCGTCAATCGAGAGCACTCCTGCAAGTTTGAAGATGATCGTACGGTCGGTTAACATTTCTCGATGAACTTACATACAGCTACGAAGGGACTTGGTCGCTGAGCGGAAATTCGGATGATGACAATTTGTGTCTAACTCCCCTTCCAGCCGTACGAAGTTTATGAAACTTGTAGAGAATGCTCGTGTCGCCAATCGAGAGCACTCCTGCAAGTTTGAAGGAGATCGTACGGTCGGTTCGCATTTCTCGATGAACTTACAAACAGCTACGACGGGACTTGGTCGCTGAGCGGAAACTGCGTTGTAGATGACAGATTGTGTCTAACTCCCCTTCCAGCCGTACGAAGTTTATGAAACTTGTAGAGAATGCTCGTGTCGCCAATCGAGAGCACTCCTGCAAGTGTGAAGATGATCGTAGGGTCGGTTCAGATTTCTCGATGAACTTACATACAGCTACGAAGGGACTTGGTCGCTGAGCGGAAATTCGGATGATGACAATTTGTGTCTAACTCCCCTTCCAGCCGTACGAAGTTTATGAAACTTGTAGAGAATGCTCGTGTCGCCAATCGAGAGCACTCCTGCAAGTTTGAAGAAGATCGTACGGTCGGTTCGCAATTCTCGATGAACTTACATACAGCTACGACGGGACTTGGTCGCTGAGCGGGAACTATCCAGTACTGCGTTGTAGATAGCAATTTGGGTCTAACTCCCCTTCTAGCCGTACGAAGTTTATGAAACTTGTACAGAATGCTCGTGTCGCCTATCGAGAGCACTCCTACAAGTTTGAAGATGATCGTACGGTCGGTTAACATTTCTCGATGAACTTACATACACCTACGCCGGGACTTATTCGCTGAACGGGAACTATCCAGTACTGCGTTGTAGATGGCAATTTGGGTCTAACTCCCCTTCCAGCCGTACGACGTTTATGAAACTTGTAGAGAATGCTAGTGTCGCCAATCGAGAGCACTCCTGCAAGTGTGAAGATGATCGTACGGTCGGTTCAGAATTCTCGATGAACCTACATGCAGCTACGAAGGGACTTGGTCGCTGAGCGGAAATTCGGATGATGACAATTTGTGTCTAACTCCGCTTCCAGCCGTACGAAGTTTATGAAACTTGTAGAGAATGCTCGTGTCGCCAATCGAGAGCACTCCTGCAAGTTTGAAGAAGATCGTACGGTCGGTTCGCATTTCTCGATGAACTTTCATACAGCTACGACGGGACTTGGTCGCTGTCGGAAACTGCGTTGTAGATGACAATTTGTGTCTAACTCCCCTTCCAGCCATGCGAAGTTTATGAAACTTGTACAGAATGCTCGTGTCGCCTATCGAGAGCACTCCTACAAGTTTGAAGATGATCGTACGGTCGGTTAACATTTCTCGATGAACTTACATACAGCTACGAAGGGACTTGGTCGCTGAGCGGAAATTCGGATGATGACAATTTGTGTCTAACTCTCCTTCCAGCCGTACGAAGTTTATGAAACTTGTAGAGAATGCTCGTGTCGCCAATCGAGAGCACTCCTGCAAGTTTGAAGGAGATCGTACGGTCGGTTCGCATTTCTCGATGAACTTACAAACAGCTACGACGGGACTTGGTCGCTGAGCGGAAACTGCGTTGTAGATGACAGATTGTGTCTAACTCCCCTTCCAGCCGTACGAAGTTTATGAAACTTGTAGAGAATGCTCGTGTCGCCAATCAAGAGCACTCCTACAAGTTTGAAGATGATCGTACGGTCGGTTAACATTTCTCGATGAACTTACATACAGCTACGAAGGGACTTGGTCGCTGAGCGGAAATTCGGATGATGACAATTTGTGTCTAACTCCCCTTCCAGCCGTACGAAGTTTATGAAACTTGTAGAGAATGCTCGTGTCGCCAATCGAGAGCACTCCTGCAAGTTTGAAGAAGATCGTACGGTCGGTTCGCAATTCTCGATGAACTTACATACAGCTACGACGGGACTTGGTCGCTGAGCGGGAACTATCCAGTACTGCGTTGTAGATAGCAATTTGGGTCTAACTCCCCTTCCAGCCGTACGAAGTTTATGAAACTTGTACAGAATGCTCGTGTCGCCTATCGAGAGCACTCCTACAAGTTTGAAGATGATCGTACGGTCGGTTAACATTTCTCGATGAACTTACATACAGCTACGAAGGGACTTGGTCGCTGAGCGGAAATTCGAATGATGACAATTTTTTTCAAACTCCGCTTCCGGCCGTACGAAGTTTATGAAACTTGTACAGCATGCTCGTGTCGTCAATCGAGAGCACTCCTGCAAGTTTGAAGAAGATCGTACGGTCGGTTCACATTTCTCGATGAACTTACATGCAGCTACGACGGGACTTAGACGCTGAACGGGAAGTATCCAGTACTGCGTTGTAGATGACAATTTGTGTCTAACTCCCCTTCCAGCCGTACGAAGTTTATGAAACTTGTAGAGAATGCTCGTGTCGCCAATCGAGAGCACTCCTGCAAGTTTGAAGAAGATCGTACGGTCGGTTCGCATTTCTCGATGAACTTACATACAGCTACGACGGGACTTGGTCGCTGAGCGGAAACTGCGTTGTAGATGACAATTTGTGTCTAACTCCCCTTCCAGCCATACGAAATTTATGAAACTTGTAGAGAATGCTCGTGTCGCCAATCGAGAGCACTCCTGCAAGTTTGAAGAACATCGTACGGTCGGTTCGCATTTCTCGATGAACTTACATACACCTACGACGGGACTTATTCGCTGAGCGGAAACTGCGTTGTACATGACAATTTGTGTCTAACTCCCCTTCCAGCCGTACGAAGTTTATGAAACTTGTACAGAATGCTCGTGTCGCCAATCGAGAGCACTCCTGCCAGTTTGAAGGTGATCGTAAGGCCGGTTCAGATTTCTCGATGAACTTACATGCAGCTACGAAGGGACTTGGTCGCTGAGCGGAAACTGCGTTGTACATGACAATTTGTGTCTAACTCCCCTTCCAGCCGTACGAAGTTTATGAAACTTGTACAGAATGCTCGTGTCGCCAATCGCGAGCACTCCTGCCAGTTTGAAGGTGATGGTAAGGCCGGTTCAGATTTCTCGATGAACTTACATGCAGCTACGTAGGGATTTGGTCGCTGAGCGGAAATTCGGATGATGACAATTTGTGTCTAACTCCCCTTCCAGCCATACGAAGTTTATGAAACTTATACAGAATGCTCGTGTCGCCAATCGAGAGCACTCCTGCAAGTTTGTAGAAGATCGTACGGTCGGTTCACATTTCTCGATGAACTTACATACACCTACGACGGGACTTATTCGCTGAACGGGAACTATCCAGTACTGCGTTGTAGATGGCAATTTGGGTCTAACTCCCCTTCCAGCCGTACGAAGTTTATGAAACTTGAGAGAATGCTCGTATCGCCAATCGAGAGCACTCCTGCAAGTGTGAAGATGATCGTACGGTCGGTTCAGATTTCTCGATGAACTTACATGCAGCTACGAAGGGACTTGGTCGCTGAGCGGAAATTCGGATGGTGACAATTTGTGTCTAACTCCGCTTCCAGCCGTACGAAGTTTATGCAACTTGTAGAGAATGCTCGTGTCGCCAATCGAGAGCACTCCTGCAAGTTTGAAGAAGATCGTACGGTCGGTTCGCATTTCTCGATGAACTTACATACAGCTACGACGGGACTTGGTCGCTGAGCGGAAACTGCGTTGTAGATGACAAATTGTGTCTAACTCCCCTTCCAGCCGTACGAAGTTTATGAAACTTGTACAGCATGCTCGTGTCGCCAATCGAGAGCACTCCTGCAAGTTTGAAGAAGATCGTACGGTCGGTTCGCATTTCTCGATGAACTTACATACAGCTACGACGGGACTTGGTCGCTGAGCGGAAACTGCGTTGTAGATGACAATTTGTGTCTAACACCCCTTCCAGCCGTACGAAGTTTATGAAACTTGTACAGAATGCTCGTGTCGCCTATCGAGAGCACTCCTACAAGTTTGAAAATGTTCGTACGGTCGGTTAACATTTATCGATGAACTTACATACAGCTACGACGGGACTTGGTCGCTGAGCGGAAACTGCGTTGTAGATGACAATTTGTGTCTAACTCCCCTTCCAGCCGTACGAAGTTTATGAAACTTGTAGAGAATGCTCGTGTCGCCAATCGAGAGCACTCCTGCAAGTTTGAAGAAGATCGTAAGGTCGGTTAACATTTCTCGATAAACTCACATGCACCTACGACGGGACTTAGTCGCTGAACGGGAACTATCCAGTACTGCGTTGTAGATGACAATTTGTGTCTAACTCCCCTTCCAGCCGTACGAAGTTTATGAAACTTGTAGAGAATGCTCGTGTCGGCAATCGAGAGCACTCCTGCAAGTTTGAAGAAGATCGTACGGTCGGTTCGCATTTCTCGATGAACTTACATACAGCTACGACGGGACTTGGTCGCTGTCGGAAACTGCGTTGTAGATGACAATTTGTGTCGAACTCCCCTTCCAGCCGTACGAAGTTTATGAAACTTGTACAGAATGCTCGTGTTGCCAATCGAGAGCACTCCTGCAAGTTTGAAGAAGATCGTACGGTCGGTTCGCATTTCTCGATGAACTTACATACAGCTACGACGGGACTTGGTCGCTGAGCGGAAACTGCGTTGTAGATGACAAATTGTGTCTAACTCCCCTTCCAGCCGTACGAAGTTTATGAAACTTGTACAGCATGCTCGTGTCGCCAATCGAGAGCACTCCTGCAAGTTTGAAGAAGATCGTACGGTCGGTTCGCATTTCTCGATGAACTTACATACAGCTACGACGGGACTTGGTCGCTGAGCGGAAACTGCGTTGTAGATGACAATTTGTGTCTAACACCCCTTCCAGCCGTACGAAGTTTATGAAACTTGTACAGAATGCTCGTGTCGCCTATCGAGAGCACTCCTACAAGTTTGAAAATGTTCGTACGGTCGGTTAACATTTATCGATGAACTTACATACAGCTACGACGGGACTTGGTCGCTGAGCGGAAACTGCGTTGTAGATGACAATTTGTGTCTAACTCCCCTTCCAGCCGTACGAAGTTTATGAAACTTGTAGAGAATGCTCGTGTCGCCAATCGAGAGCACTCCTGCAAGTTTGAAGAAGATCGTAAGGTCGGTTAACATTTCTCGATAAACTCACATGCACCTACGACGGGACTTAGTCGCTGAACGGGAACTATCCAGTACTGCGTTGTAGATGACAATTTGTGTCTAACTCCCCTTCCAGCCGTACGAAGTTTATGAAACTTGTAGAGAATGCTCGTGTCGGCAATCGAGAGCACTCCTGCAAGTTTGAAGAAGATCGTACGGTCGGTTCGCATTTCTCGATGAACTTACATACAGCTACGACGGGACTTGGTCGCTGTCGGAAACTGCGTTGTAGATGACAATTTGTGTCGAACTCCCCTTCCAGCCGTACGAAGTTTATGAAACTTGTACAGAATGCTCGTGTCGCCAATCGAGAGCACTCCTGCAAGTTTGAAGAAGATCGTACGGTCGGTTCGCATTTCTCGATGAACTTACATACAGCTACGACGGGACTTGGTCGCTGAGCGGAAACTGCGTTGTAGATGACAATTTTTGTCTAACTCCCCTTCCGGCCGTACGAAGTTTATGAAACATGTACAGAATGCTCGTGTCGCCAATCGAGAGCACTCCTGCAAGTTTGAAGGTGATCGTACGGTCGGTTCGCATTTCTCGATGAACTTACATACAGCTACGACGGGACTTGGTCGCTGTCGGAAACTGCGTTGTAGATGATAATTTGTGTCTAACTCCCCTTCCAGCCATGCGAAGTTTATGAAACTTGTACAGATGCTCGTGTCGCCTATCGAGAGCACTCCTACAAGATTGAAGATGATCGTACGGTCGGTTAACATTTCTCGATGAACTTACATACAGCTACGAAGGGACTTGGTCGCTGAGCGGAAATTCGGATGATGACAATTTGTGTCTAACTCCCCTTCCAGCCGTACGAAGTTTATGAAACTTGTAGAGAATGCTCGTGTCGCCAATCGAGAGCACTCCTGCAAGTTTGAAGGAGATCGTACGTTCGGTTCGCATTTCTCGATGAACTTACAAACAGCTACGACGGGACTTGGTCGCTGAGCGGAAACTGCGTTGTACATGACAGATTGTGTCTAACTCCCCTTCCAGCCGTACGAAGTTTATGAAACTTGTAGAGAATGCTCGTGTCGCCAATCGAGAGCACTCCTGCAAGTTTGAAGAAGATCGTACGGTCGGTTCGCATTTCTCGATGAACTTACATACAGCTACGACGGGACTTGGTCGCTGAGCGGAAACTGCGTTGTAGATGACAATTTGTGTCTAACTCCCCTTCCAGCCATACGAAGTTTATGAAACTTGTAGAGAATGCTCGTGTCGCCAATCGAGAGCACTCCTGCAAGTTTGAAGAAGATCGTACGGTCGGTTCGCATTTCTCGATGAACTTACATACAGCTACGACGGGACTTGGTCGCTGAGCGGAAACTGCGTTGTAGATGACAATTTTTGTCTAACTCCCCTTCCGGCCGTACGAAGTTTATGAAACATGTACAGAATGCTCGTGTCGCCAATCGAGAGCACTCCTGCAAGTTTGAAGGTGATCGTACGGTCGGTTCGCATTTCTCGATGAACTTACATACACCTACGACGGGACTTATTCGCTGAGCGGAAACTGCGTTGTACATGACAATTTGTGCCTAACTCCCCTTCCAGCCGTACGAAGTTTATGAAACTTGTACAGAATGCTCGTGTCGCCAATCGAGAGCACTCCTGCCAGTTTGAAGGTGATCGTAAGGCCGGTTCAAATTTCTCGATGAACTTACATGCAGCTACGACGGGACTTAGACGCTGAACGGGAAGTATCCAGTACTGCGTTGTAGATGACAATTTGTGTCTAACTCCCCTTCCAGCCGTACGAAGTTTATGAAACTTGTAGAGAATGCTCGTGTCGCCAATCGAGAGCACTCCTGCAAGTTTGAAGAAGATCGTACGGTCGGTTCGCATTTCTCGATGAACTTACATACAGCTACGACGGGACTTGGTCGCTGAGCGGAAACTGCGTTGTAGATGACAATTTGTGTCTAACTCCCCTTCCAGCCATACGAAGTTTATGAAACTTGTAGAGAATGCTCGTGTCGCCAATCGAGAGCACTCCTGCAAGTTTGAAGATGATCGTACGTTCGGTTCAGAGTTCTCGATGTACTTACATGCAGCTACGTAGGGACTTGGTCGCTGAGCGGAAATTCGGATGATGACAATTTGTGTCTAACTCCCCTTCCAGCCGTAAGAAGTTTATGAAACTTGTAGAGAATGCTCGTGTCGCCAATCGAGAGCACTCCTGCAAGTTTGAAGAAGATCGTACGGTCGGTTCGCATTTCTCGATGAACTTACATACAGCTACGACGGGACTTGGTCGCTGAGCGGAAACTGCGTTGTAGATGACAATTTTTGTCTAACTCCCCTTCCAGCCGTACGAAGTTTATGAAACTTGTACAGAATGCTCGTGTCGCCAATCGAGAGCACTCCTGCCAGTTTGAAGGTGATCGTAAGGCCGGTTCAGATTTCTCGATGAACTTACATGCAGCTACGTAGGGATTTGGTCGCTGAGCGGAAATTCGGATGATGACAATTTGTGTCTAACTCCCCTTCCAGCCGTACGAAGTTTATGAAACTTATAGAGAATGCTCGTGTCGCCAATCGAGAGCACTCCTGCAAGTTTGTAGAAGATCGTACGGTCGGTTCACATTTCTCGATGAACTTACATACACCTACGACGGGACTTATTCGCTGAACGGGAACTATCCAGTACTGGGTTGTAGATGGCAATTTGGGTCTAACTGCCCTTCCAGCCGTACGAAGTTTATGAAACTTGTATAGAATGCTCGTGTCGCCAATCGAGAGCACTCCTGCAAGTGTGAAGATGATCGTACGGTCGGTTCAGATTTCTCGATGAACTTACATGCAGCTACGAAGGGACTTGGTCGCTGAGCGGAAATTCGGATGATGACAATTTGTGTCTAACTCCGCTTCCAGCCGTACGAAGTTTATGAAACTTGTAGAGAATGCTCGTGTCGCCAATCGAGAGCACTCCTGCAAGTTTGAAGAAGATCGTACGGTCGGTTCGCATTTCTCGATGAACTTACATACAGCTACGACGGGACTTGGTCGCTGTCGGAAACTGCGTTGTAGATGACAATTTGTGTCTAACTCCCCTTCCAGCCATGCGAAGTTTATGAAACTTGTACAGAATGCTCGTGTCGCCTATCGAGAGCACTCCTGCAAGTTTGAAGAAGATCGTACGGTCGGTTCGCTTTTCTCGATGAACTTACATACAGCTACGACGGGACTTGGTCGCTGAGCGGAAACTGCGTTGTAGATGACAATTTTTGTCTAACTCCCCTTCCAGCCGTACGAACTTTATGAAACTTGTACAGAATGCTCGTGTCGCCAATCGAGAGCACTCCTGCAAGTTTGAAGAACATATTACGGTCGGTTCGCATTTCTCGATGAACTTACATACACCTACGACGGGACTTATTCGCTGAACGGGAACTATCCAGTACTGCGTTGTAGATGGCAATTTGCGTCTAACTCCCCATCCAGCCGTACGAAGTTTATGAAACTTGTAGAGAATGCTCGTGTCGCCAATCGAGAGCACTCCTGCAAGTGTGAAGGTGATCGTAAGGTCGGTTCAGATTTCTCGATGAACTTACATGCAGCTACGAAGGGACTTGGTCGCTGAGCGGAAATTCGGATGATGACAATTTGTGTCTAACTCCGCTTCCAGCCGTACGAAGTTTATGAAACTTGTAGAGAATGCTCGTGTCGCCAATCGAGAGCACTCCTGCAAGTTTGAAGAAGATCGTACGGTCGGTTCGCATTTCTCGATGAACTTACGTACAGCTACGACGGGACTTGGTCGCTGTCGGAAACTGCGTTGTAGATGACAATTTGTGTCTAACTCCCCTTCCAGCCATGCGAAGTTTATGAAACTTGTACAGATGCTCGTGTCGCCTATCGAGAGCACTCCTACAAGATTGAAGATGATCGTACGTTCGGTTCAGAGTTCTCGATGTACTTACAGGCAGCTACGTAGGGACTTGGTCGCTGAGCGGAAATTCGGATGATGACAATTTGTGTCTAACTCCCCTTCCAGCCGTAAGAAGTTTATGAAACTTGTAGAGAATACTCGTGTCGCCAATCGAGAGCACTCCTGCAAGTTTGAAGAAGATCGTACGGTCGGTTCGCATTTCTCGATGAACTTACATACAGCTACGACGGGACTTGGTCGCTGAGCGGAAACTGCGTTGTAGATGACAATTTTTGTCTAACTCCCCTTCCGGCCGTACGAAGTTTATGAAACATGTACAGAATGCTCGTGTCGCCAATCGAGAGCACTCCTGCAAGTTTGAAGAACATCGTACGGTCGGTTCGCATTTCTCGATGAACTTACATACACCTACGACGGGACTTATTCGCTGAGCGGAAACTGCGTTGTACATGACAATTTGTGTCTAACTCCCCTTCCAGCCGTACGATGTTTATAAAACTTGTACAGAATGCTCGTGTCGCCAATCGAGAGCACTCCTGCAAGTTTGAAGAACATCGTACGGTCGGTTCGCATTTCTCGATGAACTTACATACACCTACGACGGGACTTATTCGCTGAGCGGAAACTGCGTTGTACATGACAATTTGTGTCTAACTCCCCTTCCAGCCGTACGATGTTTATAAAACTTGTACAGAATGCTCGTGTCGCCAATCGAGAGCACTCCTGCAAGTTTGAAGAACATCGTACGGTCGGTTCGCATTTCTCGATGAACTTACATACACCTACGACGGGACTTATTCGCTGAGCGGAAACTGCGTTGTACATGACAATTTGTGTCTAACTCCCCTTCCAGCCGTACGATGTTTATAAAACTTGTACAGAATGCTCGTGTCGCCAATCGAGAGCACTCCTGCAAGTTTGAAGAACATCGTACGGTCGGTTCGCATTTCTCGATGAACTTACATGCAGCTACGAAGGGACTTGGTCGCTGAGCGGAAACTGCGTTGTACATGACAATTTGCGCCTAACTCCCCTGCCAGCCGTACGAAGTTTATGAAACTTGTACAGAATGCTCGTGTCGCCAATCGAGAGCACTCCTGCAAGTTTGAAGGTGATCGTAAGGTCGGTTCAGATTTCTCGATGAACTTACATGCAGCTACGAAGGGACTTGGTCGCTGAGCGGAAATTCGGATGATGACAATTTGTGTCTAACTCCGCTTCCAGCCGTACGAAGTTTATGAAACTTGTAGAGAATGCTCGTGTCGCCAATCGAGAGCACTCCTGCAAGTTTGAAGAAGATCGTACGGTCGGTTCGCTTTTCTCGATGAACTTACATACAGCTACGACGGGACTTGGTCGCTGTCGGAAACTGCGTTGTAGATGACAATTTGTGTCTAACTCCCCTTCCAGCCATGCGAAGTTTATGAAACTTGTACTGAATGCTCGTGTCGCCTATCGAGAGCACTCCTGCAAGTTTGAAGAAGATCGTACGGTCGGTTCGCATTTCTCGATGAACTTACATACAGCTACGACGGGACTTGGTCGCTGAGCGGAAACTGCGTTGTAGATGACAATTTTTGTCTAACTCCCCTTCCAGCCGTACGAAGTTTATGAAACTTGTACAGAATGCTCGTGTCGCCAATCGAGAGCACTCCTGCAAGTTTGAAGGTGATCGTAAGGTCGGTTCAGAATTCTCGATGAACTTACATGCAGCTACGTAGGGACTTATTCGCTGAACGGGACTATCCAGTACTGCGTTGTAGATGGCAATTTGGGTCTAAATCCCCTTCCAGCCGTACGACGTTTATGAAACTTGTAGAGAATGCTCGTGTCGCCAATCGAGAGCACTCCTGCAAGTGTGAAGATGATCGTACGTTCGGTTCAGATTTCTCGATGAACTTACATGCAGCTACGAAGGGACTTGGTCGCTGAGCGGAAATTCGGATGATGACAATTTGTGTCTAACTCCCCTTCCAGCCATGCGAAGTTTATGAAACTTATAGAGAATGCTCGTGTCGCCAATCGAGAGCACTCCTGCAAGTGTGAAGATGATCGTACGGTCGGTTCAGATTTCTCGATGAACTTACATGCAGCTACGAAGGGACTTGGTCGCTGAGCGGAAATTCGGATGATGACAATTTGTGTCTAACTCCCCTTCCAGCCGTACGAAGTTTATGAAACTTGTAGAGAATGCTCGTGTCGCCAATCGAGAGCACTCTTGCAAGTTTGAAGAAGATCGTACAGTCGGTTCGCATGTCTCGATCAACTTACATACAGCTACGACGGGATTTGGTCGCTGTCGGAAACTGCGTTGTAGATGACAATTTGTGTCTAACTCCCCTTCCAGCCATGCGAAGTTTATGAAACTTGTACAGAATGCTCGTGTCGCCTATCGAGAGCACTCCTACAAGTTTGAAGATGATCGTACGGTCGGTTAACATTTCTCGATGAACTTACATGCAGCTACGAAGGGACTTGGTCGCTGAGCGGAAATTCGGATGATGACAATTTGTGTCTAACTCCCCTTCCAGCCGTAAGAAGTTTATGAAACTTGTAGAGAATGCTCGTGTCGCCAATCGAGAGCACTCCTGCAAGTTTGAAGAAGATCGTACGGTCGGTTCGCATTTCTCGATGAACTTACATACAGCTACGACGGGACTTGGTCGCTGAGCGGAAACTGCGTTGTAGATGACAATTTTTGTCTAACTCCCCTTCCGGCCGTACGAAGTTTATGAAACATGTACAGAATGCTCGTGTCGCCAATCGAGAGCACTCCTGCAAGTTTGAAGAACATCGTACGGTCGGTTCGCATTTCTCGATGAACTTACATACACCTACGACGGGACTTATTCGCTGAGCGGAAACTGCGTTCTACATGACAATTTGTGTCTAACTCCCCTTCCAGCCGTACGAAGTTTATGAAACTTGTACAGAATGCTCGTGTCGCCAATCGAGAGCACTCCTGCCAGTTTGAAGGTGATCGTAAGGCCGGTTCAGATTTCTCGATGAACTTACATGCAGCTACGTAGGGATTTGGTCGCTGAGCGGAAATTCGGATGATGACAATTTGTGTCTAACTCCCCTTCCAGCCGTACGAAGTTTATGAAACTTATAGAGAATGCTCGTGTCGCCAATCGAGAGCACTCCTGCAAGTTTGTAGAAGATCGTACGGTCGGTTCGCATTTCTCGATGAACTTACATACACCTACGACGGGACTTATTCGCTGAACGGGAACTATCCAGTACTGCGTTGTAGATGGCAATTTGGGTCTAACTCCCCTTCCAGCCGTACGAAGTTTATGAAACTTGTATAGAATGCTCGTGTCGCCAATCGAGAGCACTCCTGCAAGTGTGAAGATGATCGTACGGTCGGTTCAGATTTCTCGATGAACTTACATGCAGCTACGAAGGGACTTGGTCGCTGAGCGGAAATTCGGATGATGACAATTTGTGTCTAACTCCGCTTCCAGCCGTACGAAGTTTATGAAACTTGTAGAGAATGCTCGTGTCGCCAATCGAGAGCACTCCTGCAAGTTTGAAGAAGATCGTACGGTCGGTTCGCATTTCTCGATGAACTTACATACAGCTACGACGGGACTTGGTCGCTGTCGGAAACTGCGTTGTAGATGACAATTTGTGTCTAACTCCCCTTCCAGCCATGCGAAGTTTATGAAACTTGTACAGAATGCTCGTGTCGCCAATCGAGAGCACTCCTGCAAGTTTGAAGGTGATCGTAAGGTCGGTTCAGATTTCTCGATGAACTTACATGCAGCTACGAAGGGACTTGGTCGCTGAGCGGAAATTCGGATGATGACAATTTGTGTCTAACTCCGCTTCCAGCCGTACGAAGTTTATGAAACTTGTAGAGAATGCTCGTGTCGCCAATCGAGAGCACTCCTGCAAGTTTGAAGAAGATCGTACGGTCGGTTCGCATTTCTCGATGAACTTACATACAGCTACGACGGGACTTGGTCGCTGTCGGAAACTGCGTTGTAGATGACAATTTGTGTCTAACTCCCCTTCCAGCCATGCGAAGTTTATGAAACTTGTACAGAATGCTCGTGTCGCCAATCGAGAGCACTCCTGCAAGTTTGAAGGTGATCGTAAGGTCGGTTCAGATTTCTCGATGAACTTACATGCAGCTACGTAGGGACTTGGTCGCTGAGCGGAAATTCGGATGATGACAATTTGTGTCTAACTCCGCTTCCAGCCGTACGAAGTTTATGAAACTTGTAGAGAATGCTCGTGTCGCCAATCGAGAGCACTCCTGCAAGTTTGAAGAAGATCGTACGGTCGGTTCGCATTTCTCGATGAACTTACATACAGCTATGACGGGACTTGGTCGCTGAGCGGAAACTGCGTTGTAGATGACAATTTTTGTCTAACTCCCCTTCCGGCCGTACGAAGTTTATGAAACATGTACAGAATGCTCGTGTCGCCAATCGAGAGCACTCCTGCAAGTTTGAAGAACTTCGTACGGTCGGTTCGCATTTCTCGATGAACTTACATACACCTACGACGGGACTTATTCGCTGAGCGGAAACTGCGTTGTACATGACAATTTGTGTCTAACTCCCCTTCCAGCCGTACGAAGTTTATGAAACTTGTACAGAATGCTCGTGTCGCCAATCGAGAGCACTCCTGCCAGTTTGAAGGTGATCGTACGGTCGGTTCGCATTTCTCGATGAACTTACATACAGCTACGACGGGACTTGGTCGCTGTCGGAAACTGCGTTATAGATGACAGATTGTGTCTAACTCCCCTTCCAGCCGTACGAAGTTTATGAAACTTGTAGAGAATGCTCGTGTCGCCAATCGAGAGCACTCCTGCAAGTTTGAAGAAGATCGTACGGTCGGTTCTCAATTCTCGATGAACTTACTTACAGCTACGACGGGACTTGGTCGCTGAGCGGGAACTATCCAGTACTGCGTTGTAGATAGCAATTTGGGTCTAACTCCCCTTCCAGCCGTACGAAGTTTATGAAACTTGTAGAGAATGCTCGTGTCGCCAATCGAGAGCACTCCTGCAAGTGTGAAGATGATCGTACGGTCGGTTCAGATTTCTCGATGAACTTACATGCAGCTACGAAGGGACTTGGTCGCTAAGCGGAAATTCGGATGATGACAATTTGTGTCTAACTCCGCTTCCAGCCGTACGACGTTTATGAAACTTGTAGAGAATGCTCGTGTCGCCAATCGAGAGCACTCCTGCAAGTGTGAAGATGATCGTACGGTCTGTTCAGATTTCTCGATGAACTTACATGCAGCTACGAAGGGACTTGGTCGCAGAGCGGAAATTCGGATGATGACAATTTGTGTCTAACTCCCCTTCCAGCCATGCGAAGTTTATGAAAGTTATCGAGAATGCTCGTGTCGCCAATCGAGAGCACTCCTGCAAGTTTGAAGAAGATCGTACGGTCGGTTCACATTTCTCGATGAACTTACATACACCTACGCCGGGACTTATTCGCTGAACGGGAACTATCCAGTACTGCGTTGTAGATGGCAATTTGGGTCTAACTCCCCTTCCAGCCTTACGACGTTTATGAAACTTGTAGAGAATGCTAGTATCGCCAATCGAGAGCACTCCTGCAAGTGTGGAGATGATCGTACGGTCGGTTCAGATTTCTCGATGAACCTACATGCAGCTACGAAGGGACTTGGTCGCTGAGCGGAAATTCGGATGATGACAATTTGTGTCTAACTCCGCTTCCAGCCGTACGAAGTTTATGAAACTTGTAGAGAATGCTCGTGTCGCCAATCGAGAGCACTCCTGCAAGTTTGAAGAAGATCGTACGGTCGGTTCGCATTTCTCGATGAACTTTCATACAGCTACGACGGGACTTGGTCGCTGTCGGAAACTGCGTTGTAGATGACAATTTGTGTCTAACTCCCCTTCCAGCCATGCGAAGTTTATGAAACTTGTACAGAATGCTCGTGTCGCCTATCGAGAGCACTCCTACAAGTTTGAAGATGATCGTACGGTCGGTTAACATTTCTCGATGAACTTACATACAGCTACGAAGGGACTTGGTCGCTGAGCGGAAATTCGGATGATGACAATTTGTGTCTAACTCCCCTTCCAGCCGTACGAAGTTTATGAAACTTGTAGAGAATGCTCGTGTCGCCAATCGAGAGCACTCCTGCAAGTTTGAAGGAGATCGTACGGTCGGTTCGCATTTCTCGATGAACTTACAAACAGCTACGACGGGACTTGGTCGCTGAGCGGAAACTGCGTTGTAGATGACAGATTGTGTCTAACTCCCCTTCCAGCCGTACGAAGTTTATGAAACTTGTAGAGAATGCTCGTGTCGCCAATCGAGAGCACTCCTACAAGTTTGAAGATGATCGTACGGTCGGTTAACATTTCTCGATGAACTTACATACAGCTACGAAGGGACTTGGTCGCTGAGCGGAAATTCGGATGATGACAATTTGTGTCTAACTCCCCTTCCAGCCGTACGAAGTTTATGAAACTTGTAGAGAATGCTCGTGTCGCCAATCGAGAGCACTCCTGCAAGTTTGAAGAAGATCGTACGGTCGGTTCGCAATTCTCGATGAACTTACATACAGCTACGACGGGACTTGGTCGCTGAGCGGGAACTATCCAGTACTGCGTTGTAGATAGCAATTTGGGTCTAACTCCCCTTCCAGCCGTACGAAGTTTATGAAACTTGTACAGAATGCTCGTGTCGCCTATCGAGAGCACTCCTACAAGTTTGAAGATGATCGTACGGTCGGTTAACATTTCTCGATGAACTTACATACAGCTACGAAGGGACTTGGTCGCTGAGCGGAAATTCGAATGATGACAATTTTTTTCAAACTCCGCTTCCAGCCGTACGAAGTTTATGAAACTTGTACAGCATGCTCGTGTCGCCAATCGAGAGCACTCCTGCAAGTTTGAAGAAGATCGTACGGTCGGTTCGCATTTCTCGATGAACTTACATACAGCTATGACGGGACTTGGTCGCTGAGCGGAAACTGCGTTGTAGATGACAATTTTTGTCTAACTCCCCTTCCGGCCGTACGAAGTTTATGAAACTTGTAGAGAATGCTCGTGTCGCCAATCGAGAGCACTCCTGCAAGTTTGAAGAAGATCGTAAGGTCGGTTAACATTTCTCGATAAACTCACATGCACCTACGACGGGACTTAGTCGCTGAACGGGAACTATCCAGTACTGCGTTGTAGATGACAATTTGTGTCTAACTCCCCTTCCAGCCGTACGAAGTTTATGAAACTTGTAGAGAATGCTCGTGTCGGCAATGGAGAGCACTCCTGCAAGTTTGAAGAAGATCGTACGGTCGGTTCGCATTTCTCGATGAACTTACATACAGCTACGACGGGACTCGGTCGCTGAGCGGAAATTCGAATGATGACAATTTTTTTCAAACTCCGCTTCCAGCCGTACGAAGTTTATGAAACTTGTACAGCATGCTCGTGTCGTCAATCGAGAGCACTCCTGCAAGTTTGAAGAAGATCGTACGGTCGGTTCACATTTCTCGATGAACTTACATGCAGCTACGACGGGACTTAGACGCTGAACGGGAAGTATCCAGTACTGCGTTGTAGATGACAATTTGTGTCTAACTCCCCTTCCAGCCGTACGAAGTTTATGAAACTTGTAGAGAATGCTCGTGTCGCCAATCGAGAGCACTCCTGCAAGTTTGAAGAAGATCGTACGGTCGGTTCGCATTTCTCGATGAACTTACATACAGCTACGACGGGACTTGGTGGCTGAGCGGAAACTGCGTTGTAGATGACAATTTGTGTCTAACTCCCCTTCCAGCCATACGAAATTTATGAAACTTGTAGAGAATGCTCGTGTCGCCAATCGAGAGCACTCCTGCAAGTTTGAAGAACATCGTACGGTCGGTTCGCATTTCTCGATGAACTTACATACACCTACGACGGGACTTATTCGCTGAGCGGAAACTGCGTTGTACATGACAATTTGTGTCTAACTCCCCTTCCAGCCGTACGAAGTTTATGAAACTTGTACAGAATGCTCGTGTCGCCAATCGAGAGCACTCCTGCCAGTTTGAAGGTGATCGTAAGGCCGGTTCAGATTTCTCGATGAACTTACATGCAGCTACGAAGGGACTTGGTCGCTGAGCGGAAACTGCGTTGTACATGACAATTTGTGTCTAACTCCCCTTCCAGCCGTACGAAGTTTATGAAACTTGTACAGAATGCTCGTGTCGCCAATCGCGAGCACTCCTGCCAGTTTGAAGGTGATGGTAAGGCCGGTTCAGATTTCTCGATGAACTTACATGCAGCTACGTAGGGATTTGGTCGCTGAGCGGAAATTCGGATGATGACAATTTGTGTCTAACTCCCCTTCCAGCCATACGAAGTTTATGAAACTTATACAGAATGCTCGTGTCGCCAATCGAGAGCACTCCTGCAAGTTTGTAGAAGATCGTACGGTCGGTTCACATTTCTCGATGAACTTACATACACCTACGACGGGACTTATTCGCTGAACGGGAACTATCCAGTACTGCGTTGTAGATGGCAATTTGGGTCTAACTCCCCTTCCAGCCGTACGAAGTTTATGAAACTTGAGAGAATGCTCGTATCGCCAATCGAGAGCACTCCTGCAAGTGTGAAGATGATCGTACGGTCGGTTCAGATTTCTCGATGAACTTACATGCAGCTACGAAGGGACTTGGTCGCTGAGCGGAAATTCGGATGGTGACAATTTGTGTCTAACTCCGCTTCCAGCCGTACGAAGTTTATGCAACTTGAAGGGAATGCTCGTGTCGCCAATCGAGAGCACTCCTGCAAGTTTGAAGAAGATCGTACGGTCGGTTCGCATTTCTCGATGAACTTACATACAGCTACGACGGGACTTGGTCGCTGAGCGGAAACTGCGTTGTAGATGACAAATTGTGTCTAACTCCCCTTCCAGCCGTACGAAGTTTATGAAACTTGTACAGCATGCTCGTGTCGCCAATCGAGAGCACTCCTGCAAGTTTGAAGAAGATCGTACGGTCGGTTCGCATTTCTCGATGAACTTACATACAGCTACGACGGGACTTGGTCGCTGAGCGGAAACTGCGTTGTAGATGACAATTTGTGTCTAACTCCGCTTCCAGCCGTACGAAGTTTATGAAACTTGTACAGAATGCTCGTGTCGCCAATCGCGAGCACTCCTGCCAGTTTGAAGGTGATGGTAAGGCCGGTTCAGATTTCTCGATGAACTTACATGCAGCTACGTAGGGATTTGGTCGCTGAGCGGAAATTCGGATGATGACAATTTGTGTCTAACTCCCCTTCCAGCCATACGAAGTTTATGAAACTTATACAGAATGCTCGTGTCGCCAATCGAGAGCACTCCTGCAAGTTTGTAGAAGATCGTACGGTCGGTTCACATTTCTCGATGAACTTACATACACCTACGACGGGACTTATTCGCTGAACGGGAACTATCCAGTACTGCGTTGTAGATGGCAATTTGGGTCTAACTCCCCTTCCAGCCGTACGAAGTTTATGAAACTTGAGAGAATGCTCGTATCGCCAATCGAGAGCACTCCTGCAAGTGTGAAGATGATCGTACGGTCGGTTCAGATTTCTCGATGAACTTACATGCAGCTACGAAGGGACTTGGTCGCTGAGCGGAAATTCGGATGGTGACAATTTGTGTCTAACTCCGCTTCCAGCCGTACGAAGTTTATGCAACTTGAAGAGAATGCTCGTGTCGCCAATCGAGAGCACTCCTGCAAGTTTGAAGAAGATCGTACGGTCGGTTCGCATTTCTCGATGAACTTACATACAGCTACGACGGGACTTGGTCGCTGAGCGGAAACTGCGTTGTAGATGACAAATTGTGTCTAACTCCCCTTCCAGCCGTACGAAGTTTATGAAACTTGTACAGCATGCTCGTGTCGCCAATCGAGAGCACTCCTGCAAGTTTGAAGAAGATCGTACGGTCGGTTCGCATTTCTCGATGAACTTACATACAGCTACGACGGGACTTGGTCGCTGAGCGGAAACTGCGTTGTAGATGACAATTTGTGTCTAACACCCCTTCCAGCCGTACGAAGTTTATGAAACTTGTACAGAATGCTCGTGTCGCCTATCGAGAGCACTCCTGCAAGTTTGAAGGTGATCGTACGGTCGGTTCGCATTTCTCGATGAACTTACATACAGCTACGACGGGACTTGGTCGCTGAGCGGAAACTGCGTTGTAGATGACAATTTTTGTCTAACTCCCCTTCCAGCCGTACGAAGTTTATGAAACTTGTAGAGAATGCTCGTGTCGCCAATCGAGAGCACTCCTGCAAGTTTGAAGAAGATCGTAAGGTCGGTTAACATTTCTCGATAAACTCACATGCACCTACGACGGGACTTAGTCGCTGAACGGGAACTATCCAGTACTGCGTTGTAGATGACAATTTGTGTCTAACTCCCCTTCCAGCCGTACGAAGTTTATGAAACTTGTAGAGAATGCTCGTGTCGGCAATCGAGAGCACTCCTGCAAGTTTGAAGAAGATCGTACGGTCGGTTCGCATTTCTCGATGAACTTACATACAGCTACGACGGGACTTGGTCGCTGTCGGAAACTGCGTTGTAGATGACAATTTGTGTCTAACTCCCCTTCCAGCCGTACGAAGTTTATGAAACTTGTACAGAATGCTCGTGTCGCCAATCGAGAGCACTCCTGCAAGTTTGAAGAAGATCGTACGGTCGGTTCGCATTTCTCGATGAACTTACATACAGCTACGACGGGACTTGGTCGCTGAGCGGAAACTGCGTTGTAGATGACAATTTTTGTCTAACTCCCCTTCCGGCCGTACGAAGTTTATGAAACATGTACAGAATGCTCGTGTCGCCAATCGAGAGCACTCCTGCAAGTTTGAAGGTGATCGTACGGTCGGTTCGCATTTCTCGATGAACTTACATACAGCTACGACGGGACTTGGTCGCTGTCGGAAACTGCGTTGTAGATGATAATTTGTGTCTAACTCCCCTTCCAGCCATGCGAAGTTTATGAAACTTGTACAGATGCTCGTGTCGCCTATCGAGAGCACTCCTACAAGATTGAAGAAGATCGTACGGTCGGTTCGCATTTCTCGATGAACTTACATACAGCTACGACGGGACTTGGTCGCTGAGCGGAAACTGCGTTGTAGATGACAATTTGTGTCTAACTCCCCTTCCAGCCATACGAAGTTTATGAAACTTGTAGAGAATGCTCGTGTCGCCAATCGAGAGCACTCCTGCAAGTTTGAAGAAGATCGTACGGTCGGTTCGCATTTCTCGATGAACTTACATACAGCTACGACGGGACTTGGTCGCTGAGCGGAAACTGCGTTGTAGATGACAATTTTTGTCTAACTCCCCTTCCGGCCGTACGAAGTTTATGAAACATGTACAGAATGCTCGTGTCGCCAATCGAGAGCACTCCTGCAAGTTTGAAGGTGATCGTACGGTCGGTTCGCATTTCTCGATGAACTTACATACACCTACGACGGGACTTATTCGCTGAGCGGAAACTGCGTTGTACATGACAATTTGTGTCTAACTCCCCTTCCAGCCGTACGAAGTTTATGAAACTTGTACAGAATGCTCGTGTCGCCAATCGAGAGCACTCCTGCCAGTTTGAAGGTGATCGTAAGGCCGGTTCAAATTTCTCGATGAACTTACATGCAGCTACGACGGGACTTAGACGCTGAACGGGAAGTATCCAGTACTGCGTTGTAGATGACAATTTGTGTCTAACTCCCCTTCCAGCCGTACGAAGTTTATGAAACTTGTAGAGAATGCTCGTGTCGCCAATCGAGAGCACTCCTGCAAGTTTGAAGAAGATCGTACGGTCGGTTCGCATTTCTCGATGAACTTACATACAGCTACGACGGGACTTGGTCGCTGAGCGGAAACTGCGTTGTAGATGACAATTTGTGTCTAACTCCCCTTCCAGCCATACGAAGTTTATGAAACTTGTAGAGAATGCTCGTGTCGCCAATCGAGAGCACTCCTGCAAGTTTGAAGATGATCGTACGTTCGGTTCAGAGTTCTCGATGTACTTACATGCAGCTACGTAGGGACTTGGTCGCTGAGCGGAAATTCGGATGATGACAATTTGTGTCTAACTCCCCTTCCAGCCGTAAGAAGTTTATGAAACTTGTAGAGAATGCTCGTGTCGCCAATCGAGAGCACTCCTGCAAGTTTGAAGAAGATCGTACGGTCGGTTCGCATTTCTCGATGAACTTACATACAGCTACGACGGGACTTGGTCGCTGAGCGGAAACTGCGTTGTAGATGACAATTTTTGTCTAACTCCCCTTCCGGCCGTACGAAGTTTATGAAACATGTACAGAATGCTCGTGTCGCCAATCGAGAGCACTCCTGCAAGTTTGAAGAACATCGTACGGTCGGTTCGCATTTCTCGATGAACTTACATACACCTACGACGGGACTTATTCGCTGAGCGGAAACTGCGTTGTACATGACAATTTGTGTCTAACTCCCCTTCCAGCCGTACGAAGTTTATGAAACTTGTACAGAATGCTCGTGTCGCCAATCGAGATTACTCCTGCCAGTTTGAAGGTGATCGTAAGGCCGGTTCAGATTTCTCGATGAACTTACATGCAGCTACGAAGGGACTTGGTCGCTGAGCGGAAATTGCGTTGTACATGACAAGTTGTGTCTAACTCCCCTTCCAGCCGTACGAAGTTTATGAAACTTGTACAGAATGCTCGTGTCGCCAATCGCGAGCACTCCTGCCAGTTTGAAGGTGATGGTAAGGCCGGTTCAGATTTCTCGATGAACTTACATGCAGCTACGTAGGGATTTGGTCGCTGAGCGGAAATTCGGATGATGACAATTTGTGTCTAACTCCCCTTCCAGCCATACGAAGTTTATGAAACTTATACAGAATGCTCGTGTCGCCAATCGAGAGCACTCCTGCAAGTTTGTAGAAGATCGTACGGTCGGTTCACATTTCTCGATGAACTTACATACACCTACGACGGGACTTATTCGCTGAACGGGAACTATCCAGTACTGCGTTGTAGATGGCAATTTGGGTCTAACTCCCCTTCCAGCCGTACGAAGTTTATGAAACTTGAGAGAATGCTCGTATCGCCAATCGAGAGCACTCCTGCAAGTGTGAAGATGATCGTACGGTCGGTTCAGATTTCTCGATGAACTTACATGCAGCTACGAAGGGACTTGGTCGCTGAGCGGAAATTCGGATGGTGACAATTTGTGTCTAACTCCGCTTCCAGCCGTACGAAGTTTATGCAACTTGAAGAGAATGCTCGTGTCGCCAATCGAGAGCACTCCTGCAAGTTTGAAGAAGATCGTACGGTCGGTTCGCATTTCTCGATGAACTTACATACAGCTACGACGGGACTTGGTCGCTGAGCGGAAACTGCGTTGTAGATGACAAATTGTGTCTAACTCCCCTTCCAGCCGTACGAAGTTTATGAAACTTGTACAGCATGCTCGTGTCGCCAATCGAGAGCACTCCTGCAAGTTTGAAGAAGATCGTACGGTCGGTTCGCATTTCTCGATGAACTTACATACAGCTACGACGGGACTTGGTCGCTGAGCGGAAACTGCGTTGTAGATGACAATTTGTGTCTAACTCCGCTTCCAGCCGTACGAAGTTTATGAAACTTGTACAGAATGCTCGTGTCGCCAATCGCGAGCACTCCTGCCAGTTTGAAGGTGATGGTAAGGCCGGTTCAGATTTCTCGATGAACTTACATGCAGCTACGTAGGGATTTGGTCGCTGAGCGGAAATTCGGATGATGACAATTTGTGTCTAACTCCCCTTCCAGCCATACGAAGTTTATGAAACTTATACAGAATGCTCGTGTCGCCAATCGAGAGCACTCCTGCAAGTTTGTAGAAGATCGTACGGTCGGTTCACATTTCTCGATGAACTTACATACACCTACGACGGGACTTATTCGCTGAACGGGAACTATCCAGTACTGCGTTGTAGATGGCAATTTGGGTCTAACTCCCCTTCCAGCCGTACGAAGTTTATGAAACTTGAGAGAATGCTCGTATCGCCAATCGAGAGCACTCCTGCAAGTGTGAAGATGATCGTACGGTCGGTTCAGATTTCTCGATGAACTTACATGCAGCTACGAAGGGACTTGGTCGCTGAGCGGAAATTCGGATGGTGACAATTTGTGTCTAACTCCGCTTCCAGCCGTACGAAGTTTATGCAACTTGAAGAGAATGCTCGTGTCGCCAATCGAGAGCACTCCTGCAAGTTTGAAGAAGATCGTACGGTCGGTTCGCATTTCTCGATGAACTTACATACAGCTACGACGGGACTTGGTCGCTGAGCGGAAACTGCGTTGTAGATGACAAATTGTGTCTAACTCCCCTTCCAGCCGTACGAAGTTTATGAAACTTGTACAGCATGCTCGTGTCGCCAATCGAGAGCACTCCTGCAAGTTTGAAGAAGATCGTACGGTCGGTTCGCATTTCTCGATGAACTTACATACAGCTACGACGGGACTTGGTCGCTGAGCGGAAACTGCGTTGTAGATGACAATTTGTGTCTAACACCCCTTCCAGCCGTACGAAGTTTATGAAACTTGTACAGAATGCTCGTGTCGCCTATCGAGAGCACTCCTGCAAGTTTGAAGGTGATCGTACGGTCGGTTCGCATTTCTCGATGAACTTACATACAGCTACGACGGGACTTGGTCGCTGAGCGGAAACTGCGTTGTAGATGACAATTTTTGTCTAACTCCCCTTCCAGCCGTACGAAGTTTATGAAACTTGTAGAGAATGCTCGTGTCGCCAATCGAGAGCACTCCTGCAAGTTTGAAGAAGATCGTAAGGTCGGTTAACATTTCTCGATAAACTCACATGCACCTACGACGGGACTTAGTCGCTGAACGGGAACTATCCAGTACTGCGTTGTAGATGACAATTTGTGTCTAACTCCCCTTCCAGCCGTACGAAGTTTATGAAACTTGTAGAGAATGCTCGTGTCGGCAATCGAGAGCACTCCTGCAAGTTTGAAGAAGATCGTACGGTCGGTTCGCATTTCTCGATGAACTTACATACAGCTACGACGGGACTTGGTCGCTGTCGGAAACTGCGTTGTAGATGACAATTTGTGTCTAACTCCCCTTCCAGCCGTACGAAGTTTATGAAACTTGTACAGAATGCTCGTGTCGCCAATCGAGAGCACTCCTGCAAGTTTGAAGAAGATCGTACGGTCGGTTCGCATTTCTCGATGAACTTACATACAGCTACGACGGGACTTGGTCGCTGAGCGGAAACTGCGTTGTAGATGACAATTTTTGTCTAACTCCCCTTCCGGCCGTACGAAGTTTATGAAACATGTACAGAATGCTCGTGTCGCCAATCGAGAGCACTCCTGCAAGTTTGAAGGTGATCGTACGGTCGGTTCGCATTTCTCGATGAACTTACATACAGCTACGACGGGACTTGGTCGCTGTCGGAAACTGCGTTGTAGATGATAATTTGTGTCTAACTCCCCTTCCAGCCATGCGAAGTTTATGAAACTTGTACAGATGCTCGTGTCGCCTATCGAGAGCACTCCTACAAGATTGAAGAAGATCGTACGGTCGGTTCGCATTTCTCGATGAACTTACATACAGCTACGACGGGACTTGGTCGCTGAGCGGAAACTGCGTTGTAGATGACAATTTGTGTCTAACTCCCCTTCCAGCCATACGAAGTTTATGAAACTTGTAGAGAATGCTCGTGTCGCCAATCGAGAGCACTCCTGCAAGTTTGAAGAAGATCGTACGGTCGGTTCGCATTTCTCGATGAACTTACATGCAGCTACGACGGGACTTAGACGCTGAACGGGAAGTATCCAGTACTGCGTTGTAGATGACAATTTGTGTCTAACTCCCCTTCCAGCCGTACGAAGTTTATGAAACTTGTAGAGAATGCTCGTGTCGCCAATCGAGAGCACTCCTGCAAGTTTGAAGAAGATCGTACGGTCGGTTCGCATTTCTCGATGAACTTACATACAGCTACGACGGGACTTGGTCGCTGAGCGGAAACTGCGTTGTAGATGACAATTTGTGTCTAACTCCCCTTCCAGCCATACGAAGTTTATGAAACTTGTAGAGAATGCTCGTGTCGCCAATCGAGAGCACTCCTGCAAGTTTGAAGATGATCGTACGTTCGGTTCAGAGTTCTCGATGTACTTACATGCAGCTACGTAGGGACTTGGTCGCTGAGCGGAAATTCGGATGATGACAATTTGTGTCTAACTCCCCTTCCAGCCGTAAGAAGTTTATGAAACTTGTAGAGAATGCTCGTGTCGCCAATCGAGAGCACTCCTGCAAGTTTGAAGAAGATCGTACGGTCGGTTCGCATTTCTCGATGAACTTACATACAGCTACGACGGGACTTGGTCGCTGAGCGGAAACTGCGTTGTAGATGACAATTTTTGTCTAACTCCCCTTCCGGCCGTACGAAGTTTATGAAACATGTACAGAATGCTCGTGTCGCCAATCGAGAGCACTCCTGCAAGTTTGAAGAACATCGTACGGTCGGTTCGCATTTCTCGATGAACTTACATACACCTACGACGGGACTTATTCGCTGAGCGGAAACTGCGTTGTACATGACAATTTGTGTCTAACTCCCCTTCCAGCCGTACGAAGTTTATGAAACTTGTACAGAATGCTCGTGTCGCCAATCGAGATTACTCCTGCCAGTTTGAAGGTGATCGTAAGGCCGGTTCAGATTTCTCGATGAACTTACATGCAGCTACGAAGGGACTTGGTCGCTGAGCGGAAATTGCGTTGTACATGACAAGTTGTGTCTAACTCCCCTTCCAGCCGTACGAAGTTTATGAAACTTGTACAGAATGCTCGTGTCGCCAATCGCGAGCACTCCTGCCAGTTTGAAGGTGATGGTAAGGCCGGTTCAGATTTCTCGATGAACTTACATGCAGCTACGTAGGGATTTGGTCGCTGAGCGGAAATTCGGATGATGACAATTTGTGTCTAACTCCCCTTCCAGCCATACGAAGTTTATGAAACTTATACAGAATGCTCGTGTCGCCAATCGAGAGCACTCCTGCAAGTTTGTAGAAGATCGTACGGTCGGTTCACATTTCTCGATGAACTTACATACACCTACGACGGGACTTATTCGCTGAACGGGAACTATCCAGTACTGCGTTGTAGATGGCAATTTGGGTCTAACTCCCCTTCCAGCCGTACGAAGTTTATGAAACTTGAGAGAATGCTCGTATCGCCAATCGAGAGCACTCCTGCAAGTGTGAAGATGATCGTACGGTCGGTTCAGATTTCTCGATGAACTTACATGCAGCTACGAAGGGACTTGGTCGCTGAGCGGAAATTCGGATGGTGACAATTTGTGTCTAACTCCGCTTCCAGCCGTACGAAGTTTATGCAACTTGTAGAGAATGCTCGTGTCGCCAATCGAGAGCACTCCTGCAAGTTTGAAGAAGATCGTACGGTCGGTTCGCATTTCTCGATGAACTTACATACAGCTACGACGGGACTTGGTCGCTGAGCGGAAACTGCGTTGTAGATGACAAATTGTGTCTAACTCCCCTTCCAGCCGTACGAAGTTTATGAAACTTGTACAGCATGCTCGTGTCGCCAATCGAGAGCACTCCTGCAAGTTTGAAGAAGATCGTACGGTCGGTTCGCATTTCTCGATGAACTTACATACAGCTACGACGGGACTTGGCCGCTGAGCGGAAACTGCGTTGTAGATGACAATTTGTGTCTAACACCCCTTCCAGCCGTACGAAGTTTATGAAACTTGTACAGAATGCTCGTGTCGCCTATCGAGAGCACTCCTACAAGTTTGAAAATGTTCGTACGGTCGGTTAACATTTATCGATGAACTTACATACAGCTACGACGGGACTTGGTCGCTGAGCGGAAACTGCGTTGTAGATGACAATTTGTGTCTAACTCCCCTTCCAGCCGTACGAAGTTTATGAAACTTGTAGAGAATGCTCGTGTCGCCAATCGAGAGCACTCCTGCAAGTTTGAAGAAGATCGTAAGGTCGGTTAACATTTCTCGATAAACTCACATGCACCTACGACGGGACTTAGTCGCTGAACGGGAACTATCCAGTACTGCGTTGTAGATGACAATTTGTGTCTAACTCCCCTTCCAGCCGTACGAAGTTTATGAAACTTGTAGAGAATGCTCGTGTCGGCAATCGAGACCACTCCTGCAAGTTTGAAGAAGATCGTACGGTCGGTTCGCATTTCTCGATGAACTTACATACAGCTACGACGGGACTTGGTCGCTGTCGGAAACTGCGTTGTAGATGACAATTTGTGTCTAACTCCCCTTCCAGCCGTACGAAGTTTATGAAACTTGTACAGAATGCTCGTGTCGCCAATCGAGAGCACTCCTGCAAGTTTGAAGAAGATCGTACGGTCGGTTCGCATTTCTCGATGAACTTACATACAGCTACGACGGGACTTGGTCGCTGAGCGGAAACTGCGTTGTAGATGACAATTTTTGTCTAACTCCCCTTCCGGCCGTACGAAGTTTATGAAACATGTACAGAATGCTCGTGTCGCCAATCGAGAGCACTCCTGCAAGTTTGAAGGTGATCGTACGGTCGGTTCGCATTTCTCGATGAACTTACATACAGCTACGACGGGACTTGGTCGCTGTCGGAAACTGCGTTGTAGATGATAATTTGTGTCTAACTCCCCTTCCAGCCATGCGAAGTTTATGAAACTTGTACAGATGCTCGTGTCGCCTATCGAGAGCACTCCTACAAGATTGAAGATGATCGTACGGTCGGTTAACATTTCTCGATGAACTTACATACAGCTACGAAGGGACTTGGTCGCTGAGCGGAAATTCGGATGATGACAATTTGTGTCTAACTCCCCTTCCAGCCGTACGAAGTTTATGAAACTTGTAGAGAATGCTCGTGTCGCCAATCGAGAGCACTCCTGCAAGTTTGAAGGAGATCGTACGTTCGGTTCGCATTTCTCGATGAACTTACAAACAGCTACGACGGGACTTGGTCGCTGAGCGGAAACTGCGTTGTACATGACAGATTGTGTCTAACTCCCCTTCCAGCCGTACGAAGTTTATGAAACTTGTAGAGAATGCTCGTGTCGCCAATCGAGAGCACTCCTGCAAGTTTGAAGAAGATCGTACGGTCGGTTCGCATTTCTCGATGAACTTACATACAGCTACGACGGGACTTGGTCGCTGAGCGGAAACTGCGTTGTAGATGACAATTTGTGTCTAACTCCCCTTCCAGCCATACGAAGTTTATGAAACTTGTAGAGAATGCTCGTGTCGCCAATCGAGAGCACTCCTGCAAGTTTGAAGAAGATCGTACGGTCGGTTCGCATTTCTCGATGAACTTACATACAGCTACGACGGGACTTGGTCGCTGAGCGGAAACTGCGTTGTAGATGACAATTTTTGTCTAACTCCCCTTCCGGCCGTACGAAGTTTATGAAACATGTACAGAATGCTCGTGTCGCCAATCGAGAGCACTCCTGCAAGTTTGAAGGTGATCGTACGGTCGGTTCGCATTTCTCGATGAACTTACATACACCTACGACGGGACTTATTCGCTGAGCGGAAACTGCGTTGTACATGACAATTTGTGTCTAACTCCCCTTCCAGCCGTACGAAGTTTATGAAACTTGTACAGAATGCTCGTGTCGCCAATCGAGAGCACTCCTGCCAGTTTGAAGGTGATCGTAAGGCCGGTTCAAATTTCTCGATGAACTTACATGCAGCTACGACGGGACTTAGACGCTGAACGGGAAGTATCCAGTACTGCGTTGTAGATGACAATTTGTGTCTAACTCCCCTTCCAGCCGTACGAAGTTTATGAAACTTGTAGAGAATGCTCGTGTCGCCAATCGAGAGCACTCCTGCAAGTTTGAAGAAGATCGTACGGTCGGTTCGCATTTCTCGATGAACTTACATACAGCTACGACGGGACTTGGTCGCTGAGCGGAAACTGCGTTGTAGATGACAATTTGTGTCTAACTCCCCTTCCAGCCATACGAAGTTTATGAAACTTGTAGAGAATGCTCGTGTCGCCAATCGAGAGCACTCCTGCAAGTTTGAAGATGATCGTACGTTCGGTTCAGAGTTCTCGATGTACTTACATGCAGCTACGTAGGGACTTGGTCGCTGAGCGGAAATTCGGATGATGACAATTTGTGTCTAACTCCCCTTCCAGCCGTAAGAAGTTTATGAAACTTGTAGAGAATGCTCGTGTCGCCAATCGAGAGCACTCCTGCAAGTTTGAAGAAGATCGTACGGTGGGTTCGCATTTCTCGATGAACTTACATACAGCTACGACGGGACTTGGTCGCTGAGCGGAAACTGCGTTGTAGATGACAATTTTTGTCTAACTCCCCTTCCGGCCGTACGAAGTTTATGAAACATGTACAGAATGCTCGTGTCGCCAATCGAGAGCACCCCTGCAAGTTTGAAGAACATCGTACGGTCGGTTCGCATTTCTCGATGAACTTACATACACCTACGACGGGACTTATTCGCTGAGCGGAAACTGCGTTGTACATGACAATTTGTGTCTAACTCCCCTTCCAGCCGTACGAAGTTTATGAAACTTGTACAGAATGCTCGTGTCGCCAATCGAGATTACTCCTGCCAGTTTGAAGGTGATCGTAAGGCCGGTTCAGATTTCTCGATAAACTTACATGCAGCTACGAAGGGACTTGGTCGCTGAGCGGAAATTGCGTTGTACATGACAAGTTGTGTCTAACTCCCCTTCCAGCCGTACGAAGTTTATGAAACTTGTACAGAATGCTCGTGTCGCCAATCGAGAGCACTCCTGCCAGTTTGAAGGTGATCGTAAGGCCGGTTCAGATTTCTCGATGAACTTACATGCAGCTACGTAGGGATTTGGTCGCTGAGCGGAAATTCGGATGATGACAATTTGTGTCTAACTCCCCTTCCAGCCGTACGAAGTTTATGAAACTTATAGAGAATGCTCGTGTCGCCAATCGAGAGCACTCCTGCAAGTTTGTAGAAGATCGTACGGTCGGTTCACATTTCTCGATGAACTTACATACACCTACGACGGGACTTATTCGCTGAACGGGAACTATCCAGTACTGGGTTGTAGATGGCAATTTGGGTCTAACTCCCCTTCCAGCCGTACGAAGTTTATGAAACTTGTATAGAATGCTCGTGTCGCCAATCGAGAGCACTCCTGCAAGTGTGAAGATGATCGTACGGTCGGTTCAGATTTCTCGATGAACTTACATGCAGCTACGAAGGGACTTGGTCGCTGAGCGGAAATTCGGATGATGACAATTTGTGTCTAACTCCGCTTCCAGCCGTACGAAGTTTATGAAACTTGTAGAGAATGCTCGTGTCGCCAATCGAGAGCACTCCTGCAAGTTTGAAGAAGATCGTACGGTCGGTTCGCATTTCTCGATGAACTTACATACAGCTACGACGGGACTTGGTCGCTGTCGGAAACTGCGTTGTAGATGACAATTTGTGTCTAACTCCCCTTCCAGCCATGCGAAGTTTATGAAACTTGTACAGAATGCTCGTGTCGCCTATCGAGAGCACTCCTGCAAGTTTGAAGAAGATCGTACGGTCGGTTCGCATTTCTCGATGAACTTACATACAGCTACGACGGGACTTGGTCGCTGAGCGGAAACTGCGTTGTAGATGACAATTTTTGTCTAACTCCCCTTCCAGCCGTACGAAGTTTATGAAACTTGTACAGAATGCTCGTGTCGCCAATCGAGAGCACTCCTGCAAGTTTGAAGAACATCGTACGGTCGGTTCGCATTTCTCGATGAACTAACATACACCTACGACGGGACTTATTCGCTGAACGGGAACTATCCAGTACTGCGTTGTAGATGGCAATTTGCGTCTAACTCCCCATCCAGCCGTACGAAGTTTATGAAACTTGTAGAGAATGCTCGTGTCGCCAATCGAGAGCACTCCTGCAAGTGTGAAGATGATCGTATGGTCGGTTCAGATTTCCGGATGAACTTACATGCAGCTACGAAGGGACTTGGTCGCTGAGCGGAAACTGCGTTGTACATGACAATTTGCGCCTAACTCCCCTTCCAGCCGTACGAAGTTTATGAAACTTGTATAGAATGCTCGTGTCGCCAATCGAGAGCACTCCTGCAAGTGTGAAGATGATCGTACGGTCGGTTCAGATTTCTCGATGAACTTACATGCAGCTACGAAGGGACTTGGTCGCTGAGCGGAAATTCGGATGATGACAATTTGTGTCTAACTCCGCTTCCAGCCGTACGAAGTTTATGAAACTTGTAGAGAATGCTCGGGTCGCCAATCGAGAGCACTCCTGCAAGTTTGAAGAAGATCGTACGGTCGGTTCGCATTTCTCGATGAACTTACATACAGCTACGACGGGACTTGGTCGCTGTCGGAAACTGCGTTGTAGATGACAATTTGTGTCTAACTCCCCTTCCAGCCATGCGAAGTTTATGAAACTTGTACAGAATGCTCGTGTCGCCTATCGAGAGCACTCCTGCAAGTTTGAAGAAGATCGTACGGTCGGTTCGCATTTCTCGATGAACTTACATACAGCTACGACGGGACTTGGTCGCTGAGCGGAAACTGCGTTGTAGATGACAATTTTTGTCTAACTCCCCTTCCAGCCGTACGAAGTTTATGAAACTTGTACAGAATGCTCGTGTCGCCAATCGAGAGCACTCCTGCAAGTTTGAAGAACATCGTACGGTCGGTTCGCATTTCTCGATGAACTAACATACACCTACGACGGGACTTATTCGCTGAACGGGAACTATCCAGTACTGCGTTGTAGATGGCAATTTGCGTCTAACTCCCCATCCAGCCGTACGAAGTTTATGAAACTTGTAGAGAATACTCGTGTCGCCAATCGAGAGCACTCCTGCAAGTGTGAAGATGATCGTATGGTCGGTTCAGATTTCCGGATGAACTTACATGCAGCTACGAAGGGACTTGGTCGCTGAGCGGAAACTGCGTTGTACATGACAATTTGCGCCTAACTCCCCTGCCAGCCGTACGAAGTTTATGAAACTTGTACAGAATGCTCGTGTCGCGAATCGAGAGCACTCCTGCAAGTTTGAAGGTGATCGTAAGGTCGGTTCAGATTTCTCGATGAACTTACATGCAGCTACGAAGGGACTTGGTCGCTGAGCGGAAATTCGGATGATGACAATTTGTGTCTAACTCCGCTTCCAGCCGTACGAAGTTTATGAAACTTGTAGAGAATGCTCGTGTCGCCAATCGAGAGCACTCCTGCAAGTTTGAAGAAGATCGTACGGTCGGTTCGCATTTCTCGATGAACTTACATACAGCTACGACGGGACTTGGTCGCTGTCGGAAACTGCGTTGTAGATGACAATTTGTGTCTAACTCCCCTTCCAGCCATGCGAAGTTTATGAAACTTGTACTGAATGCTCGTGTCGCCTATCGAGAGCACTCCTGCAAGTTTGAAGAAGATCGTACGGTCGGTTCGCATTTCTCGATGAACTTACATACAGCTACGACGGGACTTGGTCGCTGAGCGGAAACTGCGTTGTAGATGACAATTTTTGTCTAACTCCCCTTCCGGCCGTACGAAGTTTATGAAACATGTACAGAATGCTCGTGTCGCCAATCGAGAGCACTCCTGCCAGTTTGAAGGTGATCGTAAGGCCGGTTCAGATTTCTCGATGAACTTACATGCAGCTACGTAGGGATTTGGTCGCTGAGCGGAAATTCGGATGATGACAATTTGTGTCTAACTCCCCTTCCAGTCGTACGAAGTTTATGAAACTTATAGAGAATGCTCGTGTCGCCAATCGAGAGCACTCCTGCAAGTTTGTAGAAGATCGTACGGTCGGTTCGCATTTCTCGATGAACTTACATACACCTACGACGGGACTTATTCGCTGAACGGGAACTATCCAGTACTGCGTTGTAGATGGCAATTTGGGTCTAACTCCCCTTCCAGCCGTACGAAGTTTATGAAACTTGTATAGAATGCTCGTGGCGCCAATCGAGAGCACTCCTGCAAGTGTGAAGATGATCGTACGGTCGGTTCAGATTTCTCGATGAACTTACATGCAGCTACGAAGGGACTTGGTCGCTGAGCGGAAATTCGGATGATGACAATTTGTGTCTAACTCCGCTTCCAGCCGTACGAAGTTTATGAAACTTGTAGAGAATGCTCGTGTCGCCAATCGAGAGCACTCCTGCAAGTTTGAAGAAGATCGTACGGTCGGTTCGCATTTCTCGATGAACTTACATACAGCTACGACGGGACTTGGTCGCTGTCGGAAACTGCGTTGTAGATGACAATTTGTGTCTAACTCCCCTTCCAGCCATGCGAAGTTTATGAAACTTGTACAGAATGCTCGTGTCGCCTATCGAGAGCACTCCTGCAAGTTTGAAGAAGATCTTACGGTCGGTTCGCATTTCTCGATGAACTTACATACAGCTACGACGGGACTTGGTCGCTGAGCGGAAACTGCGTTGTAGATGACAATTTTTGTCTAACTCCCCTTCCAGCCGTACGAAGTTTATGAAACTTGTACAGAATGCTCGTGTCGCCAATCGAGAGCACTCCTGCAAGTTTGAAGGTGATCGTAAGGTCGGTTCAGATTTCTCGATGAACTTACATGCAGCTACGAAGGGACTTGGTCGCTGAGCGGAAATTCGGATGATGACAATTTGTGTCTAACTCCGCTTCCAGCCGTACGAAGTTTATGAAACTTGTAGAGAATGCTCGTGTCGCCAATCGAGAGCACTCCTGCAAGTTTGAAGAAGATCGTACGGTCGGTTCGCATTTCTCGATGAACTTACATACAGCTACGACGGGACTTGGTCGCTGTCGGAAACTGCGTTGTAGATGACAATTTGTGTCTAACTCCCCTTCCAGCCATGCGAAGTTTATGAAACTTGTACAGATTGGTCGTGTCGCCAATCGAGAGCACTCCTGCAAGTTTGAAGGTGATCGTACGGTCGGTTCAGATTTCTCGATGAACTTACATGCAGCTACGTAGGGTCTTGGTCGCTGAGCGGAAATTCGGATGATGACAATTTGTGTCTAACTCCCCTTCCAGCCGTAAGAAGTTTATGAAACTTGTAGAGAATGCTCGTGTCGCCAATCGAGAGCACTCCTGCAAGTTTGAAGAAGATCGTGCGGTCGGTTCGCATTTCTCGATGAACTTACATACAGCTACGACGGGACTTGGTCGCTGAGCGGAAACTGCGTTGTAGATGACAATTTTTGTCTAACTCCCCTTCCGGCCGTACGAAGTTTATGAAACTTGTACAGAATGCTCGTGTCGCCAATCGAGAGCACTCCTGCAAGTTTGAAGAACATCGTACGGTCGGTTCGCATTTCTCGATGAACTTACATACACCTACGACGGGACTTATTCGCTGAACGGGAACTATCCAGTACTGCGTTGTAGACGGCAATTTGTGTCTAACTGCCCATTCAGCTGTACGAAGTTTATGAAACTTGTAGAGAATGCTCGTGTCGCCAATCGAGAGCACTCCTGCAAGTGTGAAGATGATCGTACGGTCGGTTGAGATTTCCGGATGAACTTACATGCAGCTACGAAGGGACTTGGTCGCTGAGCGGAAACTGCGTTGTACATGACAATTTGTGTCTAACTCCCCTTCCAGCCATGCGAAGTATATGAAACTTGTACAGAATGCTCGTGTCGCCAATCGAGAGCACTCCTGCAAGTTTGAAGAACATCGTACGGTCGGTTCGCATTTCTCGATGAACTTACATACACCTACGACGGGACTTGGTCGCTGTCGGAAACTGCGTTGTAGACGGCAATTTGTGTCTAACTCCCCATTCAGCCGTACGAAGTTTATGAAACTTGTAGAGAATGCTCGTGTCGCCAATCGAGAGCACTCCTGCAAGTGTGAAGATGATCGTACGGTCGGTTCAGATTTCCGGATGAACTTACATGCAGCTACGAAGGGACTTGGTCGCTGAGCGGAAACTGCGTTGTACATGACAATTTGTGTCTAACTCCCCTTCCAGCCGTACGAAGTTTATGAAACTTGTACAGAATGCTCGTGTCGCCAATCGAGAGCACTCCTGCCAGTTTGAGGGTGATCGTAAGGTCGGTTCAGATTTCTCGATGAACTTACATGCAGCTACGTAGGGACTTGGTCGCTGAGCGGAAATTCGGATGATGACAATTTGTGTCTAACTCCCCTTCCAGCCGTACGAAGTTTATGAAACTTATAGAGAATGCTCGTGTCGCCAATCGAGAGCACTCCTGTAAGTTTGAAGAAGATCGTACGGTCGGTCCGCATTTCTCGATGAACTTACATACAGTTACGACGGGACTTGGTCGCTGTCGGAAACTGCGTTATAGATGACAATTTGTGTCTAATTTCCCTTCCAGCCATGCGAAGTTTATGAAACTTATAGAGAATGCTCGTGTCGCCAATCGAGAGCACTCCTGCAAGTTTGAAGAAGATCGTACGGTCGGTTCACATTTCTCGATGAACTTACATACACCTACGACGGGACTTATTCGCTGAACGGGAACTATCCAGTACTGCGTTGTAGATGACAATTTTTGTCTAACTCCCCTTCCGGCCGTACGAAGTTTATGAAACTTGTACAGAATGCTCGTGTCGCCAATCGAGAGCACTCCTGCAAGTTTGAAGAACATCGTACGGTCGGTTCGCATTTCTCGATGAACTTACATACACCTACGACGGGACTTATTCGCTGAACGGGAACTATCCAGTACTGCGTTGTAGACGGCAATTTGTGTCTAACTGCCCATTCAGCTGTACGAAGTTTATGAAACTTGTAGAGAATGCTCGTGTCGCCAATCGAGAGCACTCCTGCAAGTGTGAAGATGATCGTACGGTCGGTTGAGATTTCCGGATGAACTTACATGCAGCTACGAAGGGACTTGGTCGCTGAGCGGAAACTGCGTTGTACATGACAATTTGTGTCTAACTCCCCTTCCAGCCATGCGAAGTATATGAAACTTGTACAGAATGCTCGTGTCGCCAATCGAGAGCACTCCTGCAAGTTTGAAGAACATCGTACGGTCGGTTCGCATTTCTCGATGAACTTACATACACCTACGACGGGACTTGGTCGCTGTCGGAAACTGCGTTGTAGACGGCAATTTGTGTCTAACTCCCCATTCAGCCGTACGAAGTTTATGAAACTTGTAGAGAATGCTCGTGTCGCCAATCGAGAGCACTCCTGCAAGTGTGAAGATGATCGTACGGTCGGTTCAGATTTCCGGATGAACTTACATGCAGCTACGAAGGGACTTGGTCGCTGAGCGGAAACTGCGTTGTACATGACAATTTGTGTCTAACTCCCCTTCCAGCCGTACGAAGTTTATGAAACTTGTACAGAATGCTCGTGTCGCCAATCGAGAGCACTCCTGCCAGTTTGAGGGTGATCGTAAGGTCGGTTCAGATTTCTCGATGAACTTACATGCAGCTACGTAGGGACTTGGTCGCTGAGCGGAAATTCGGATGATGACAATTTGTGTCTAACTCCCCTTCCAGCCGTACGAAGTTTATGAAACTTATAGAGAATGCTCGTGTCGCCAATCGAGAGCACTCCTGTAAGTTTGAAGAAGATCGTACGGTCGGTCCGCATTTCTCGATGAACTTACATACAGTTACGACGGGACTTGGTCGCTGTCGGAAACTGCGTTATAGATGACAATTTGTGTCTAATTTCCCTTCCAGCCATGCGAAGTTTATGAAACTTATAGAGAATGCTCGTGTCGCCAATCGAGAGCACTCCTGCAAGTTTGAAGAAGATCGTACGGTCGGTTCACATTTCTCGATGAACTTACATACACCTACGACGGGACTTATTCGCTGAACGGGAACTATCCAGTACTGCGTTGTAGATGGCAATTTGTGTCTAACTCCCCTTCCAGCCATACGAAGTTTATGAAACTTGTAGAGAATGCTCGTGTCGCCAAACGAGAGCACTCCTGCAAGTTTGAAGATGATCGTACGTTCGGTTCAGAGTTCTCGATGTACTTACATGCAGCTACGTAGGGACTTGGTCGCTGAGCGGAAATTCGGATGATGACAATTTGTGTTTAACTCCCCTTCCAGCCGTAAGAAGTTTATGAAACTTGTAGAGAATGCTCGTGTCGCCAATCGAGAGCACTCCTGCAAGTTTGAAGAAGATCGTACGGTCGGTTCGCATTTCTCGATGAACTTACATACAGCTACGACGGGACTTGGTCGCTGAGCGGAAACTGCGTTGTAGATGACAATTTTTGTCTAACTCCCCTTCCGGCCGTACGAAGTTTATGAAACATGTACAGAATGCTCCTGTCGCCAATCGAGAGCACTCCTGCAAGTTTGAAGAACATCGTACGGTCGGTTCGCATTTCTCGATGAACTTACATACACCTACGACGGGACTTATTCGCTGAGCGGAAACTGCGTTGTACATGACAATTTGTGTCTAACTCCCCTTCCAGCCGTACGAAGTTTATGAAACTTGTACAGAATGCTCGTGTCGCCAATCGAGAGCACTCCTGCCAGTTTGAAGGTGATCGTAAGGCCGGTTCAGATTTCTCGATGAACTTACATGCAGCTACGTAGGGATTTGGTCGCTGAGCGAAAATTCGGATGATGACAATTTGTGTCTAACTCCCCTTCCAGCCGTACGAAGTTTATGAAACTTATAGAGAATGCTCGTGTCGCCAATCGAGAGCACTCCTGCAAGTTTGTAGAAGATCGTACAGTCGGTTCACATTTCTCGATGAACTTACATACACCTGCGACGGGACTTATTCGCTGAACGGGAACTATCCAGTACTGCGTTGTAGATGGCAATTTGGGTCTAACTCCCCTTCCAGCCGTACGAAGTTTATGAAACTTGTAGAGAATGCTCGTGTCGCCAATCGAGAGCACTCCTGCAAGTTTGAAGAAGATCGTACGGTCGGTTCGCATTTCTCGATGAACTTACATACAGCTACGACGGGACTTGGTCGCTGTCGGAAACTGCGTTGTAGATGACAATTTGTGTCTAACTCCCCTTCCAGCCATGCGAAGTTTATGAACCTTGTACAGAATGCTCGCGTCGCCTATCGAGAGCACTCCTGCAAGTTTGAAGAAGATCGTACGGTCGGTTCGCATTTCTCGATGAACTTACATACAGCTACGACGGGACTTGGTCGCTGAGCGGAAACTGCGTTGTAGATGACAATTTTTGTCTAACTCCCCTTCCGGCCGTACGAAGTTTATGAAACTTGTACAGAATGCTCGTGTCGCCAATCGAGAGCACTCCTTCAAGTTTGAAGAACAGCGGAAACTGCGTTGTAGATGACAATTTTTGTCTAACTCCCCTTCCGGCCGTACGAAGTTTATGAAACTTGTACAGAATGCTCGTGTCGCCAATCGAGAGCACTCCTGCAAGTTTGAAGAAGATCGTACGGTCGGTTCGCATTTCTCGATGAACTTACATACAGCTACGACGGGACTTGGTCGCTGTCGGAAACTGCGTTGTAGATGACAATTTGTGTCTAACTCCCCATTCAGCCGTTCGAAGTTTATGTAACTTGTAGAGAATGCTCGTGTCGTCAATCGAGATCACTCCTGCAAGTGTGAAGATGATCGTACGGTCGGTTCAGATTTCCGGATGAACTTACATGCAGCTACGAAGGGACTTGGTCGCTGAGCGGAAACTGCGTTGTACATGACAATTTGTGTCTAACTCCCCTTCCAGCCGTACGAAGTTTATGAAACTTGTACAGAATGCTCGTGTCGCCAATCGAGAGCACTCCTGCCAGTTTGAGGGTGATCGTAAGGTCGGTTCAGATTTCTCGATGAACTTACATGCAGCTACGTAGGGACTTGGTCGCTGAGCGGAAATTCGGATGATGACAATTTGTGTCTAACTCCCCTTCCAGCCGTACGAAGTTTATGAAACTTATAGAGAATGCTCGTGTCGCCAATCGAGAGCACTCCTGCAAGTTTGAAGAAGATCGTACGGTCGGTCCGCATTTCTCGATGAACTTACATACAGTTACGACGGGACTTGGTCGCTGTCGGAAACTGCGTTATAGATGACAATTTGTGTCTAACTCCCCTCCCAGCCATGCGAAGTTTATGAAACTTATAGAGAATGCTCGTGTCGCCAATCGAGAGCACTCCTGCAAGTTTGAAGAAGATCGTACGGTCGGTTCACATTTCTCGATGAACTTACATACACCTACGACGGGACTTATTCGCTGAACGGGAACTATCCAGTACTGCGTTGTAGATGGCAATTTGTGTCTAACTCCCCTTCCAGCCATACGAAGTTTATGAAACTTGTAGAGAATGCTCGTGTCGCCAATCGAGAGCACTCCTGCAAGTTTGAAGATGATCGTACGTTCGGTTCAGAGTTCTCGATGTACTTACATGCAGCTACGTAGGGACTTGGTCGCTGAGCGGAAATTCGGATGATGACAATTTGTGTTTAACTCCCCTTCCAGCCGTAAGAAGTTTATGAAACTTGTAGAGAATGCTCGTGTCGCCAATCGAGAGCACTCCTGCAAGTTTGAAGAAGATCGTCCGGTCGGTTCGCATTTCTCGATGAACTTACATACAGCTACGACGGGACTTGGTCGCTGAGAGGAAACTGCGTTGTAGATGACAATTTTTGTCTAACTCCCCTTCCGGCCGTACGAAGTTTATGAAACATGTACAGAATGCTCGTGTCGCCAATCGAGAGCACTCCTGCAAGTTTGAAGAACATCGTACGGTCGGTTCGCATTTCTCGATGAACTTACATACACCTACGACGGGACTTATTCGCTGAGCGCAAACTGCGTTGTACATGACAATTTGTGTCTAACTCCCCTTCCAGCCGTACGAAGTTTATGAAACTTGTACAGAATGCTCGTATCGCCAATCGAGAGCACTCCTGCCAGTTTGAGGGTGATCGTAAGGTCGGTTCAGATTTCTCGATGGACTTACATGCAGCTACGTAGGGACTTGGTCGCTGAGCGGAAATTCGGATGATGACAATTTGTGTCTAACTCCCCTTCCAGCCGTACGACGTTTATGAAACTTATAGAGAATGCTCGTGTCGCCAATCGAGAGCACTCCTGCAAGTGTGAAGATGATCGTACGGTCGGTTCAGATTTCTCGATGACCTTACATGCAGCTACGAAGGGACTTGGTCGCTGAGCGGAAATTCGGATGATGACAATTTGTGTCTAACTCCCCTTCCAGCCATGCGAAGTTTATGAAACTTATAGAGAATGCTCGTGTCGCCAATCGAGAGCACTCCTGCAAGTGTGAAGATGATCGTACGGTCGGTTCAGATTTCCGGATGAACTTACATGCAGCTACGAAGGGACTTGGTCGCTGAGCGGAAACTGCGTTGTACATGACAATTTGTGTCTAACTCCCCTTCCAGCCGTACGAATTTATGAAACTTGTACAGAATGCTCGTGTCGCCAATCGAGAGCACTCCTGCCAGTTTGAAGGAGATCGTACGGTCGGTTCGCATTTCTCGATGAACTTACATACAGCTACGACGGGACTTGGTCGCAGAGCGGAAACTGCGTTGCAGATGACCGATTGTGTCTAACTCCCCTTCCAGCCATACGAAGTTTATGAAACTTGTAGAGAATGCTCGTGTCGCCAATCGAGAGCACTCCTGCAAGTTTGAAGAAGATCGTACGGTCGGTTCGCAATTCTCGATGAACTTACATACAGCTACGACGGGACTTGGTCGCTGAGCGGAAATTCGAATGATGACAATTTTTTTCAAACTCCGCTTCCAGCCGTACGAAGTTTATGAAACTTGTACAGCATGCTCGTGTCGTCAATCGAGAGCACTCCTGCAAGTTTGAAGAAGATCGTACGGTCGGTTCACATTTCTCGATGAACTTACATGCAGCTACGACGGGACTTACTCGCTGAACGGGAAGTATCCAGTACTGCGTTGTAGATGACAATTTGTGTCTAACTCTCCTTCCAGCCGTACGAAGTTTATGAAACTTGTACAGATTGGTCGTGTCGCCAATCGAGAGCACTCCTGCAAGTTTGAAGGTGATCGTACGGTCGGTTCAGATTTCTCGATGAACTTAGATGCAGCTACGTAGGGACTTGGTCGCTGAGCGGAAATTCGGATGATGACAATTTGTGTCTAACTCCCCTTCCAGCCATGCGAAGTTAATGAAACTTGTACAGAATGCTCGTGTCGCCTATCGAGAGCACTCCTGCAAGTTTGAAGAAGATCGTACGGTCGGTTCGCATTTCTCGATGAACTTACATACAGCTACGACGGGACTTGGTCGCTGAGCGGAAACTGCGTTGTAGATGACAATTTTTGTCTAACTCCCCTTCCAGGCGTACGAAGTTTATGAAACTTGTACAGAATGCTCGTGTCGCCAATCGAGAGCACTCCTGCAAGTTTGAAGAAGATCGTATGGTCGGTTCACATTTCTCGATGAACTTACATACACCTACGACGGGACTTATTCGCTGAACGGGAACTATCCAGTACTGCGTTGTAGATGGCAATTTGGGTCTAACTCCCCTTCCAGCCATGCGAAGTTTATGAAACTTATCGAGAATGCTCGTGTCGCCAATCGAGAGCACTCCTGCAAGTTTGAAGAAGATCGTACGGTCGGTTCACATTTCTCGATGAACTTACATACACCTACGACGGGACTTATTCGCTGAACGGGAACTATCCAGTACTGCGTTGTAGATGGCAATTTGTGTCTAACTCCGCTTCCAGCCGTACGAAGTTTATGAAACTTGTAGAGAATGCTCGTGTCGCCAATCGAGAGCACTCCTGCAAGTTTGAAGGAGATCGTACGGTCGGTTCGCATTTCTCGATGAACTTACAAACAGCTACGACGGGACTTGGTCGCTGAGCGGAAACTGCGTTGTAGATGACAGATTGTGTCTAACTCCCCTTCCAGCCGTACGAAGTTTATGAAACTTGTAGAGAATGCTCGTGTCGCCAATCGAGAGCACTCCTGCAAGCTTGAAGAAGATCGTACGGTCGGTTCGCATTTCTCGATGAACTTACATACAGCTACGACGGGACTTGGTCGCTGAGCGGAAATTCGAATGATGACAATTTTTTTCAAACTCCGCTTCCAGCCGTACGAAGTTTATGAAACTTATAGAGAATGCTCGTGTCGTCAATCGAGAGCACTCCTGCAAGTTCGTAGAAGATCGTACGGTCGGTTCACATTTCTCGATGAACTTACATACACCTACGACGGGACTTATTCGCTGAACGGGAACTATCCAGTACTGCGTTGTAGATGGCAATTTGGGTCTAACTCCCCTTCCAGCCGTACGAAGTTTATGAAACTTGTACAGAATGCTCGTGTCGCCTATCGAGAGCACTCCTGCAAGTTTGAAGATGACCGTACGGCCGGTTCAGATTTCTCGATGAACTTACATGCAGCTACGAATGGACTTGGCCGCTGAGCGGAAATTCGGATGATGACAATTTGTGTCTAACTCCCCTTCCAGCCATGCGAAGTTTATGAAACTTGTACAGAATGCTCGTGTCGCCTATCGAGAGCACTCCTACAAGTTTGAAGATGATCGTACGGTCGGTTAACATTTCTCGATGAACTTACATACAGCTACGACGGGACTTGGTGGCTGAGCGGAAACTGCGTTGTAGATGACAATTTGTATCTAACTCCCCTTCCAGCCGTACGAAGTTTATGAAACTTGTAGAGAATGCTCGTGTCGCCAATCGAGAGCACTCCTGCAAGTTTGAAGAAGATCGTACGGTCGGTTTGCATTTCTCGATGAACTTACATACAGCCACGACGGGACTTGGTCGCTGAGCGGAAACTGCGTTGTAGATGACAATTTGTGTCTAACTCCCCTTCCAGCCGTACGAAGTTTATGAAACTTGTACAGAATGCTCGTGTCGCCTATCGAGAGCACTCCTGCAAGTTTGAAGATGACCGTACGGCCGGTTCAGATTTCTCGATGAACTTACATGCAGCTACGAAGGGACTTGGTCGCTGAGCGGAAATTCGGATGATGACAATTTGTGTCTAACTCCCCTTCCAGCCGTACGAAGTTTATGAAACTTGTAGAGAATGCTCGTGTCGCCAATCGAGAGCACTCCTGCAAGTTTGAAGGAGATCGTACGGTCGGTTCGCATTTCTCGATGAACTTACATACAGCTACGACGGGACTTGGTCGCTGAGCGGAAACTGCGTTGTAGATGACAGATTGTGTCTAACTCCCCTTCCAACCGTACGAAGTTTATGAAACTTGTAGAGAATGCTCGTGTCGCCAATCGAGAGCACTCCTGCAAGTTTGAGGAAGATCGTACGGTCGGTTCGCATTTCTAGATGAACTTACATACAGCTACGACGGGACTTGGTTGCTGAGCGGAAATTCGGATGATGACAATTTTTTTCAAACTCCGCTTCCAGCCGTACGAAGTTTATGAAACTTGTACAGCATGCTCTCGTATCTCGGACATCCGCGAGTGTTGCGCGTCGGAAACGTGGTCCCCGTCTGATTTAGACGCTAAAAACGCGTATGACCCTTGATTCGCACGAATCCGTTGAGAAATGGCCGAGAAACGCCGTGTTACACTTCCGGACGATGAAATCTTGCTAGTTCTCACGTTTTGCAAGCGAAACGCACGATGCACCGCGTTTCGTTCAATTCGTTCAAGAACTCTCGTATCTCGGACATCCGCGAGTGTTTCGCGTCGAAAACGTGGTCCCTGTCTGTTTTAGACGCTAAAAACGCGTATGGCACTTGATTCGCACGAATCCGTTGAGAAATGGCCGGGATACGCCGTATTACACTTCCGGACGATGAATTCGTTCAATTCGTTCAAGAACTCTCGTATCTCGGACATCCGCCAGTGTTTCGCGTCGAAAACGTGGTCCCCGGCTGTTGTAGACGCTAAAAACGCGTATGACACATGATTCGCACGAATCCGTTGAGAAATGGCCGAGATACGCCGTGTTACACTTCCGGACGATGAAATCTTGCTAGTTCTCACGTTTTGCAAGCGAAACGCACGATGCACCGCGTTTCGTTCAATTCGTTCAAGAACTCTCGTAGCTCGGACATCCGTGAGTGTTTCGCGTCGAAAACTTGGTCCCCGTCTGTTTTAGACGCTAAAAACGCGTATGACCCTTGATTCGAACGAATCCGTTGAGAAATGGCCGAGAAACGCCGTGTTACACTTCCGGACGATGAAATCTTGCTAGTTCTCACGTTTTGCAAGCGAAACGCACGATGCACCGCGTTTCGTTCAAATCGTTCAAGAACTCTCGTATCTCGGACATCCGCGAGTGTTTCGCGTCGAAAACGTGGTCCCTGTCTGTTTTAGACGCTAAAAACGCGAATGGCACTTGATTCGCACGAATCCGTTGAGAAATGGCCGGGATACGCCGTATTACACTTCCGGACGATGAATTCGTTCAATTCGTTCAAGAACTCTCGTATCCCGGACAACCGCCAGTGTTTCGCGTCGAAAACGTGGTCCCCGTCTGTTGTAGACGCTAAAAACGCGTATGACACATGATTCGCACGAATCCGTTGAGAAATGGCCGAGATACGCCGTGTTACACTTCCGGACGCTGAAATCTTGCTAGTTCTCACGTTTTGGAAACGAAACGCACGATGCACCGCGTTTCGTTCAATTCGTTCAATAACTCTCGTAGCTCGGACATCCGTGAGTGTTTCGCGTCGAAAACTTGGTCCCCGTCTGTTTTAGACGCTAAAAACGCGTATGACCCTTGATTCGCACGAATCCGTTGAGAAATGGCCGAGATACGCCGTGTTACACTTGCGGACGATGAAATCTTGCTAGTTCTCACGTTTTGCAAGCGAAACGCACGATGCACCGCGTTTCGTTCAAATCGTTCAAGAACTCTCGTATCTCGGACATCCGCGAGTGTTTCGCGTCGAAAACGTGGTCCCCGTCTGTTGTAGACGCTAAAAACGCGTATGACACTTGATTCGCACGAATCCGTTGAGAAATGGCCGAGATACGCCGTGTTACACTTCCGGACGATGAAATCTTGCTAGTTCTCACGTTTTGCAAGCGAAACGCACGATGCACCGCGTTTCGTTCAATTCGTTCAAGAACTCTCGTAGCTCGGACATCCGTGAGTGTTTCGCGTCGAAAACTTGGTCCCCGTCTGTTTTAGACGCTAAAAACGCGTATGACCCTTGATTCGCACGAATCCGTTGAGAAATGGCCGAGATACGCCGTGTTACACTTCCGGACGATGAAATCTTGCTAGTTCTCACGTTTTGCAAGCGAAACGCACGATGCACCGCGTTTCGTTCAAATTGTTCAAGAACTCTCGTATCTCGGACATCCGCGAGTGTTTCGCGTCGAAAACGTGGTCCCTGTCTGTTTTAGACGCTAAAAACGCGTATGGCACTTGATTCGCACGAATCCGTTGAGAAATGGCCGGGATACGCCGTATTACACTTCCGGACGATGAATTCGTTCAATTCGTTCAAGAACTCTCGTATCTCGGACATCCGCCAGTGTTTCGCGTCGAAAACGTGGTCCCCGTCTGTTGTAGACGCTAAAAACGCGTATTACACATGATTCGCACGAATCCGTTGAGAAATGGCCGAGATACGCCGTGTTACACTTCCGGACGATGAAATCTTGCTAGTTCTCACGTTTTGCAAGCGAAACGCACGATGCACCGCGTTTCGTTCAATTCGTTCAAGAACTCTCGTATCTCGGACATCCGCGAGTGTTTCGCGTCGAAAACATGGTCCCCGTCTGTTTTATATGCTAAAAACGCGTAAGACACTTGATTCGCACGAATCCGTTGAGAAATGGAAGAGATACGCCGTGTTACATTTCCGGACGGTGAAATCTTGCTAGTTCTCACGTTTTGCAAGCGAAACGCACGATGCACCGCGTTTCGTTCAATTCGTTCAAGAACTCTTGTATCTCGGACATATGAGATACGCCGTGTTACTCATCCGGACGATGTATTCGTTCAATTCGTTCAAGAACTCTCGTATCTCGGACATCCGCGAGTGTTTCGCGTCGAAAACCTGGTCCCCGTCTGTTTTAGACGCTAAAAACGCGTATGACACTTGATGCGCACGAACCCGATGAGAAATGACCGAGATACGCCGTATTACACTTCCGGACGATGAATTCGTTCAATTCGTTCAAGAACTCTCGTATCTCGGACATCCGCGAGTGCTTCGCGTCGAAAACGTGGTCCCCGTCTGTTGTAGACGCTAAAAACGCGTATGACACTTGATTCGCACGAATCCGTTGAGAAATGGCCGAGATACGCCGTGTTACACTTCGGGACGATGAATTCGTCCAATTCGTTCAAGAACTCTCGTATCTCGGACATCCGCGAGTGCTTCGCGTCGAAAACGTGGTCCCCGTCTGTTGTAGACGCTAAAAACGCGTATGACACTTGATTCGCACGAATCCGTTGAGAAATGGCCGGGATACGCCGTATTACACTTCCGGACGATGAATTCGTTCAATTCGATCAAGAACTCTCGTATCTCGGACATCCGCGAGTGTTTCGCGTCGAAAACGTGGTCCCCCTCTGTTGTAGACGCTAAAAACGCGTATGACACTTGATTCGCACGAATCCGTTGAGAAATGGCCGAGATACGCCGTGTTACACTTCCGGACGATGAAATCTTGCTAGTTCTCACGTTTTGCAAACGAAACGCACGATGCACCGCGTTTCGTTCAATTCGTTCAAGAACTCTCGTATCTCGGACATCCGCGAGCGTTTTGCGTCGAAAACGTGGTCCCCGTCTGTTGTAGACGCTAAAAACGCGTATGACACTTGATTCGCACGAATCCGTTGAGAAATGGCCGAGATACACCGTATTACAAATCCGGACGATGAATTCGTTCAATTCAATCAAGAACTCTCGTATCTCGGACATCCGCGAGTGTTTCGCGTCGAAAACATGGTCCCCGTCTGTCTTAGACGCTAAAAACGCGTATGACACTTGATTCGCACGAATCCGATGAGAAATGGCCGAGATACGCCGTATTACACTTCCGGACGATGCATTCGTTCAATTCGTTCAAGAACTCTCGTATCTCGGACATCCGCGAGTGTTTCGCGTCGAAAACGTGGTCCCCGTCTGTTGTAGACGCTAAAAACGCGTATGACACTTGATTCGCACGAATCCGTTGAGAAATGGCCGAGATACGCCGTGTTACACTTCCGGACGATGAAATCTTGCTAGTTCTCACGTTTTGCAAGCGAAACGCACGATGCAGCGCGTTTCGTTCAATTCGTTCAAGAACTCTCGTATCTCGGACATCCGCGAGTGTTTCGCGTCGAAAACGTGGTCCCCGTCTGTTTTAGACGCTAAAAACGCGTATGACACTTGATTCGCACGAATCCGTTGAGAAATGGCCGAGATACGCCATATTACACTTCGGGACGATGAATTCGTTCAATTCGTTCAAGAACTCTCGTATCTCGGACATCCGCGACCGTTTCGCGTCGAAAACGTGGTCCCCGTCTGTTGTAGACGCTAAAAACACGTATGAC